>CM057001.1:45266526-45806526 GCA_029891345.1 Dryococelus australis | reverse complement strand
ATCCCTCCCGAACTATTATTAAGCCCCTCTGGCGTCTTGTAACACTAATGACTTACTTTTATATATTTTCTTATAATAAAAACCAATGAAATAGAATTCAACACTTTGCACTCGAAACTAGCTATAATAGTGTAATTTATACACATGTCTGTAGGAACGCTATTTCTCCTGGTCTCTCGCTTTCTCGCTTACTATCGTCTTACATGTTCGGACAACATTTGACACGCCTTCTCCACTAAATAAAATGTTATTACTGGCTGGATTAACAGCCAATGGAGTGCCGAGTTCATAGCCTCCCAATCAATTATCCTTTCAAACAGGTAATATAATCTTTATTGTTCATTCCAGTTGTTAAAAATACTATTATGTCTATTGAGAATTAGGGGCACCTGTTCTTCGCGAAAAGATTTCAGGATAACTTGTTTTCCAAAATACTTACGTTCAGAACCACTTTCGAGATTGGATTGTTCGAACCATGGCGCGTTTAATTTGCCAGCCTGCGAATCACGGTCGTTCAGTATCGGAGAAGCATAATTCTGTTTGGCTCGCTCGTGTAACACGTTCTCTTCGCGCAAAGACAAGCGGCTAATCGCCAAAGAAAGGCTGCGCGTCTGTACCCAGGGTATTGGAGTCTAGCTTGTGCGTAAATCATTTTCGCACAAAAACAGATGGCGTATTCCACCACACTCGGACGTTAACGTCTAAAGCTAGAATAAAATATATTTATCGACTGTTATTCCAAAAGAGAGGGCTTTCAAAACTGCTCACTTCACCATGAATAGTCTATACAATCGAGCATGGTGTTCTTGATGTTGATTGTAAAACTTTTTTTTTTTGCTTATCGGGAAATAGAGTATTTTCATCTTAATGATAGAGAAATCTCCCTGTTGTAAAGGTGGCAGCAGCGTGCCGGAGACGAGTAGCCCTGCGGTAGGGCTAATGCAGTCCTCGCGCCCGCCTGCTGCTGCTGAATATGCGAGCAGGTCCGGTGACGGCTGACGAAGGTAATGGTTTCGGACGGCACGGCCCGGCGCTCTGATGGTGAAGAAGAGTTGTGGGTGGGGGGAGGGGCTGGGCGCGGGTTTCAGCTCGTCGACACGCCGGCACTCGTCATTGATCGGCGAAATTCGAAACCCCCGCCGCCTGAGTGCGAACCCTTTCAGCCAGTGGGACTGGTGGACGTTGCTTGCGTAGCTCGCGATGACGCTGTTGCTCGGTATTGGAGACGCGTCTGTATTTTAAAATATTGCTGCTTGGTCTTTCTGATGTACATTGTGCAGGTAGGCTAGACATGTATGGAGTAAGGAGCGATTGCGATGATCTTAAATAAGCACATGGATACGGTAGACTAACGGCTGTAGAAAACAGTCCCCAATCCTAACTGCATATATTTTTACGGGCATACTGAGTGACACGCACTCAGTAAAGTTGGTAACGATGGAGGAACAGTAGTTCCGTATGTTAATGTCGAATATAAAGTGTTAGGTAACGAATTGTGACAACTTAAGTAATTTCTTTAGCATTTGGTTTATTTTCTTTTTACTATATCGAAGTATAAAAATTAGCAGATTTGTAAAATATTTACTTTTCTAATAATTTCACAGTTCCATTTGGTTGATTCATGAATAAAGTGACGAGATCCTTGGAAATGTTAAGTTTACGTAAGAAGGAAGAATACACATCGTACATACAAGTAAATCGTAAGCAGGGCTTAATCCACACTCATCCACTCACCAATCCGCACCCGAATCCTTACCAATCCAGAACAATCCACAAACCAACCCACACACCAATTATCACTCCAATCCACACCAATCCTTCGTAATACTCCTCAATCGACATCAATCCACGACAATCCTTCGCAATCCTCCTCTATAATTCACAATCACTCACGCCAATCCTTCGATCAATTCCAATTCTTGGATGAATTCCAATCCTTTGAAAAATCCCAATCATTCGAACGATACTTCGATCAATCCTTCCGTTTATCCCTCACCCACATATATAAATAAATAAATAAATAAATAAATATACATATATGTATAAATTACATTCGTTAACCAACTGTCTCCAAATTTGTACATGTTAACAGAATTAATTAATTTTATATGGAGATATTTCCGTTAATAGTCAAGTACTCGTAGCACCACTTTAAAGTTGTGAAGGAAAAAGGATACGCCATTCAAAACCAAAGAACAACAATTTTTTTTAAAATAATGATTGGGAGTAATCCAAGAATTTGAGTTGTTCGAAGGATTGGCGTGGGTTGCTGTCGATTAAGAGGCTTACGAAGGATTAGTGTGCGTTGGTCTGGTAATTGGTGTGTAGATTGGTCTGGTTATTAGTGTGTGAATTGGTGTTGTTTGGTGTGTGAATTGGTGTGGATTAGTGCGCACTGGTGTAGGTAGCCATGTGTGAATTTGTGTGTGGATTAATGTATCGATTGGAGTGGATTTGTGTGAGATTTGGTATGTGGTTTGGTGTGGATTGCTGATTACAGTGCTGATTGCGATGCTTATTGTGGTACTGAGTGATGGAAATATTGCGAGATTGATGGAAAGATAGATGAAAAATCATGTCTAATAATTTTTTCAAACATTCCATTTTTTTTTTGGGATATTGTAAAAAATATTTCAGAATATTTTTCGGGTTCAAGGTTATATTAGGTCATGGGCATGGGGTCAAGGCCACAGATGTGAGGCCAATCAATGTTACTGATGTGAGGTCAAGGTCACTTAGATCTTACATGATGGTCGGAGTCATCAGTGCCACCTAGGTGTTCAAAATGTAAACAAATGACAAACGAAAAAAACCAAAATGCCAGGTAGAATGCATTCAAAAGAAAGATGATTGCTAAGGGGATAGGGGAGGGGTATGTTAATTCAATGCGACTGATTCGAATGGGATCAATAGTCTTCTGGACGCTGTGCTGTGGGAACCTTCGGAAATTTTAAGTTTTTAAAATAAATTTTAATAATTTTTTATAATCCTTCTAAATAATTATTAATAATTTTTGGAACTTTTTAGTTATTTTAATTTTTTGGAGTATTTAGTGATTCTTTGGGTTCAAGGTCATATAAGGTCACGGGGTCAAGATCAAAGTCAAAGGTAAGTTCAAGGCCCCTTGGATTCAATAGGGTGTTTGGATGATGTCCTAACAAGGCATCAGAAAGACCGGAATGAAAGAACATGTCGGCTTCGGCTCCGGACCCTGTTATATCTAAACATTATATATATATTTTAAATTTTTGTAATTTTAATTTTAATTTTTTTTTTTACATTTGGTATTTTGGAATGTTGCCGATTGTTTTACTATTTTTAGGAGTTCTTTATGTTTTGGGTTTAAGGTTAATGGCCAAGGATGTTGGGTTAAGGTCCTTGAGTCTTGTGACAAGGGTCTTTAATCTTGAGTCGAGGTTCAAAGGTCTTACGTCTTGAGTCTTCATTCTTGAATCTTCAGTCTTTACCCTAGAGTCTTGGGTCTTAAATTAATACTGTGTTGTTCAAAAAGTCTTCGTATGTGAACCCCTATTTTTAAATTTTAAGAGACAAAAATGGTTACTGTAGGCCATTCTTAAAAGATAAACATATGCTGTCGCGGACTTTTTTTGTGGTCTATAATTCTGTATTAAATTAATTTGGCGTATCTCTTGTGGCTTAGTCAGCGTAAGCTATGCAATCACCCGAAAAGCGGCTTTTTCAGACTTGATTAGAAAACGTTGGCATTTCTCTACTATTCTTACACCAAATATTAATGTGTTATATATCCGAAATTTTCTTAAGAAACTCTATAAATGGTTTGTAGAACCACATGAAAATCCATCATGTAGTTTAGAAGCCTAAACCGAATACACACACACACGCGACCGGGCGACTTTGTTTTATACTCTGTATAGATTACATTTGTGCTTCTTGGCGACACAGTTATTTTCATAATTTTAATAAATAAGCAGTACCTTTGTAAAGAGCATCGTAACCTTTGAAGCTTCTAGCCAAAACATAATTGGAAAGCAGTTTCTTTGTCATTATGACATCTGAGGGTTAATTTATTTCAAGAGAAGGGCATATTTCAGCGAGCTATTTTTGACAACCAGATGAAATTATATCCTATTGATGAAGTAGAAAAATTTTGCTTTTTTTCCGTTGTAGGTTGACATACGTATATTACACAAAATAAAACATAACAATTTCTCAGAAGTATTTTGAAAAAATAAATTACTGTATATGTAGGCCTACTTGTGCCGAGAGATATGGACAATTCTATCTATTTCTTACATAACAATGTACTACACATGACAAATTGTAACTATTCTGACGGCCGTTATAAATGACGCATTTGTAGCGCTGCCATGAAAACGCCCACTTAGTTCCTACACGCCTGCGGTTTCTTTGCCACAAAGCAGTAAATTTATCCCAATTTACCCCGCAGATGTTTTCGAGCCAAGTTATTGTTTGAAAACCTTCTTAGAGGGAGATAATTTGCGGGCAAGAAGGTTTGAGGAAGGGGGAGGGGAGGGGGTTTTGAATTCAGAATAGTCTTGGCGACGACAACACTCCTCCATCTGTACTGCGCGTTTGTTTCCATCTCAAGGCGAGGTTTCTCCGACTCATAATTCATGAGGTTAGAGGACAGAGGGAAAGATAAATACACAGTAGTCCCGGCAGTGAAGGAAGATGAGGAGAGGAGAGGACATGATGTCAAGGCCTGTGTAGCCGGGCGGCGGAGGAATCAGATGTAAATTGGCGGGGCACAGGGATCGAAGGGGGGTGAGAGCCGGGCCGAGGATTGTGTAGGTGCTGTTTGAAGCCTGCTGAATAACTGATTGTGATTGCCCGGTGCTGCCGCCTGGCGGCGGCTTCTTGCGGCCGCAACCCCGCCTCCCCTTCTTCCCCAACCCCCTCCACACGAACTCCTGGGAATGGCTGCACGCTTCGCTGCGTCCCGGCTCCGCTGGGGAAGCCGGGTGGAAATCTGTCCCCAACATGAAACAGATGCTCTTCCGACGCTGTAAAACGTCCAAACAGAGCGAGAAAACACCACCGGTGAAGTTTTATAACACACACTATCATTTCTGAAACTGACAAAACCGAAAATGCGCTTTCTGTTTTATGAACTGGAGGAACGGGGCTCATGAATGTTTACGAGAACGTCTTGAATTTTTTACTTTTGGGTTTATTTCGGAACAGCTGGTTGCACTTTGGCATACGGTGCGAGGAGTTTTAGGTTCTAATTCTGGTAAATGCATGGATGTATGTTCCACTTTTATTTTTAAAAAAGTCTACACTGGTTTCGCTGAAATGCTCGATAGCGGCGGTAATTATTATTTTAAAATAAGGCCTTCATTATTTGAATAAATGCAAGGATCTTGCTTGGAAAACCAAAAAACAAAAGCAACTAAGATATATTATTTCTTTCATATGAACAACCCTTGTTTAATAGCAGTAAGCTAAGTGGAAGCTAATTTAAGGTCAGCTCTCAAGACTTCGATGCTAAGAGCCGCTCAAAACTGCCTACTCTTTAATAATTTAAGGTAAATTTAATTAAAGGTTGTTCACGATAAAGTTAGCACAGTTGAAATCTACCTTAGAAAAAAGTCACTGCTCCTGCATGCATATATTTTAACGGGTGCAGTGAGTGACCTGCGCCCATTGAAGTTGGTAACAGTGGAGGGAAAGTAGTTCCATATCTTAACTTCGAATAAAAAATTTTAGGTAACAAATTGCGATAAGTTAAATTATTTCTTTAGCTTCCTGTATTTTAATGCATCAAAATGTAAAAATGAGTTAGTTTGTAAAATATTTAATTTTATAATAACTTCGCATTTCCACTTGAACGACGCATGGACAAAGTGATGAGGCCCGTGGCAATGTTAATTTTACATAAGATGGAAGAATATACAACGTGCATACAAGTAGATCTTAAGCAAGGCCTTCGAAAGTGCTCAGTTTACCATGAACAGCCTATACCACGTACACTTGTACACCGTTGCCGTGTATGAAGTTTTGGTCAGAACTATACAGCGAGGTTCTTCAACACTGAAGGTGAAGCGAGGGGAAGATCGAGCAGCGTAGTGGAATACAAGGGTGGGGGAAAGGGAACACCACGAATAAACCCGCAGGCCAAAGGCCACGTCCGTCATGTCTGCCATATGCGAAAATCCGGGTTACCACACGTTACGTATTGTTGGGAGGCGAGTCGTCCGACATTACACTTCAGAGGCGCCCTCTTTGTGGTCGACAGGTGGCAATTTTATCTTCTGGAGAACCCCATAACTATTCTGCCGTCAACAGAACCATACTAAGTCATTTCTCGAAGCCCTTAGCAGGGGCTCCGTGGCTGCTTTCTACGACTGTTGGACTCGAAAGTCCCCGAAATCTCTACTCAGGTTAGGAATAAAACGAGTTTTCTTACGTGAGAGTTTGGCGTAGGGAAAATTTTGGCCACTAGGTGCGCAGTGTTCCAAAGAGGTAACTTTTAAATTACGTTTCTATTTACGTTAATAATAAAAGATAATTTTTTTACTTAAGAAGTTATTTTATATTTGATTTATGTTTGTTGCAATTATACATGAATTTACGTAGGAAATAGAGAAAAAAATGATACACATGCGATACTAGCACTTGCCTAGTGGCGAAAATATTTGGTTGGCAAAATTTTAACATTGGTCTTCCCAACCTGAGTAGAATTAACATTGCGTTTGTCCTTTCACTCGGGACGTGTAGCTCACGCCGTCTGAGTCACTGCGTACTGTCATCACAGAGTTCAGAAGTGAAACATTCGCTCGTGTCCTGAACTCAGACGGCACACACTAGCAAAATGGCGCCATTTGTCGGCAACGTTGTGGCGACTGCATCGTCACTAGTTTGTTTTTTGTGGCATGTCTCAAAAGTTGGTAGCTCTGTGTGTGAACTGTAGTTCGCACTAAGCTCTTTGCTTTTTTTAAATTTCTATTTTTATATTGATTATTAGTATTATCGATTATATATATACATTTTACTAAGCATTTATATTTAGATCACGGCCACGTGTTATATATTACTTTTACTGCTCAGCTGATTTTTTTTATGAGTGTTTGTACTTGTAATTTTTTCGCCGTCCAGCTGAGCTGGGCCGTTGAAGCTCTTCGCTTTTTAGTATGTTGTTCGCGTGGTCGTCGGTAGTGGCGCTCGGGTGACGGTGTGTTCCTTTGCGATATGTCAGGGCATAAGTTCGCCAGCTGTCTAGCCTTGTGGAGGCACCAAGAGTGTGCTCGCGATGTCAGCTGTTTTTTTCTGAGCGCGATTGAAAGGAATGGCAACTGTAAAATTTGCCATTTGCGTAACGAGGCTTCGGCAGTTACAAATGTATGAACGGTGCTAAAGACGTCGGCGTCTGGGTTTAACATGACTTGGTTAAGTTTTTTCGCCGTTAGCCTCCGCGAAATTTACAGTAACTTGTGTGTGACCGGACCAAAAAAGTTAATAATTTTAAAGGGTCCATGGTAAGGGACAGACAATTTCGACGAAAAATACTTAGCTTTGTGATTTTCTGCACATACTTTTTACATACCACCAGATCACCAACATTGTACACATTATCAAGTCTGTCGCTATCAAATTTCCTGGCTACAGATCTATGTGCCTTCTCTAAGTTTTCCCAAGTCTTTTGCCATATGTTTTGCAGCTCACTATTGCTAACCATTTGTAAGGTTTCAGATGGAATTCCCCCCCCCCCCCCCCACATTTAATAAGGGAGAAGAAAGTTCCCGACCCAGAAAAACTTTACTGGGTGTAAAACCAGTGGCATTGTGAGTATCAGAGTTAAAGGCAAGACTTAGATCTGGGAGGTTCATGTCCCAATTTCGATGGTCGTTGCTGTGAAAAATAAGAAGACCTGTTTTAACGTTCTAATTCACCCGTTCTACAATATTGGGGCAGGGGTAGTGAGGACTGGTATTTGTGTGTTTAATTCCCTACTCGAAACACAAATCCTTCATCTTGCGGTAGTTAAAATAACTTGCATTGTCAGACACTATTTGTTCAGAGGCTTCAAAAAATTTCCACACCTTATCGACAAGGGCTTTAACGATGTGACGAGCTTTCATAGCTCATAAGGGAAGCATAAAAACAAATTTGCTAATACCGTCACACAAAATTAATATAAAATTGTTTCCGTCCCTAGACCGAGGAAGTGACCCATAAATATCCATGAAAACTTCCTCCCACGCCCTAGTCGGGAGCGGTACAGAATGTGGACCAAATTTGCTATTGAGTGGTTGTTTGGCAAGTTGGCATCCTCGGCAGGATATATATATATATATATATATATATATATATATATATATATATATATATATATATATATATATATATATATATATATATATATATATATATATATATATATATATATATATATAATAATATATATTCTGGTGCATCCATGGCCAGAAAAATTCCCTTTTTATAAGCTCATTAGTCTTTTTCTTTCCTATATGAGCCCCTCGGGTGGAGTCGTGAAAATATTTGAGAACTAAATCCCTAGCCTTTGTTGGGAAAAAAATTTTCTTTTTGTTAAATCTATCGACAAAATAAACAAAATCCTTGTGTTATTAAGCCGTTCGGCGATAGGAGCCTGGTGACCTACTCGCGAGCCAGCAACCTTGGACGATAGAACTCTTTTGCGGCATGCTGTAGCGAATCAGACACACAGCCTGTTTCCAGAGACTTGCTAAGCCAATCGGAGAATGGCCATGCCTTGATCAGAGGAACCGCCACGCAATGTTCTCTCTTCATATAGGCTGTTCACGGTAAAATGAGCACTTCTGAAAGCACTGCTTAAGATCTACTTGTATGCACTTTGTGTCTTATGAAAAATTAACATTGTCATGTGTCATCATTTTGTTCATGCGTTAGTCAGGCGAAACTGTGGAATTATAAGAAAAGAAAATATTGCAAAAATCTGGTCATTTTTACACTTCGAACCATAAAAATAAACAGAAAGCGAAATGAACAATTTAAGTTATCACGCTTGGTTACCAAACGCTTTTTATTCTATGTTAAGTTATGGAACTACATTTTCTATTTATCATTACTATTTTACCAACTTCAATAGGCGCATGTAACTCAGTGCGCCCGTTTTAATATATACAGGCTGGGGCAGTAACTTTTTCGCAACGTTGGTTTCAAAAGTGCTCACTTTATTGTGAATAGTAATGATGGAAAAATCTCGCGATTTCATTTCGGTGCAAGATAGACGCCAAACACATACACAGAGTTGTAACATTTGCAGTTGGATCACAGTTTATTAGACCCGCCCTGAGCGCCTCTGAGCCAATAGCAGACTTGCACGGAAACAATTAGCGAATCCCATACTGCCAGGTGTCGGGATAACACTGGCTACTGTCTAGGCATCTGTTCATCGGCTGCTGCCTCAAAGTTCCAATAGACACAGGACTGTGGAGTCTAGCCTTCATGTTATTGGAACTCGCGAAATTTTCCTATCCCTACATATCGCCTATGTTCCGACATGTTTTGCTAGCTGTTCAGAACGTAGTGTAGTTGAATGGTGTCTGACGAAATATAATCCATTCACGGTTACTCCACACTTTTCTGTAGCCCTGCTGAAGTTCTACTTCCAGGATATTCCTCCGCCTCATCCTTCGAAGTCTAGAAAATTACACCAAAGGACAACACATAGAATTCGTGCACACCTAGTTACTAGACCCTACCAACACGAATATTTTCTCAGTATTTTTATTCTTATTAAATATAAATTAAATATTATAATTTACAAGTAAAATATATGCGAAAGTTCCATTGAACCAAAAACAACATACTTTTATGTTAACAGAAGTATAAAACGCTTGTGATACATAGCATATTTAGGAAACTACACACACACATGGGATGTTTTTCCAGAGATTTGATTTTTAAAAATGTGAAGAAGCCGCAAATAGGCTATAGAAACGAAAACACGTTAACTTATGAAGTAACCCAATATGACCTGGTGTATGAAATAATGTCGCCCTCATAACACACAGGAAGTTATAATATGCCAGTAATGTAGATTCCATGCACACGTAGGCTTGTAAGGGTTAAATAATGCAGGGGAACCTGAAACACATCAAAGTAAGGACAATTCTGAGCTAGAAAATGTGCATTAGAGCATAGGATAAGAAAGCGAACACACAAAAAAAATTCAGGATTTAAATAATTATTACAGCTGAGAGCACTTTTATGCTTCGCTTGGACTTGAAAGTTTTGAATTTTTCCAACAAGTGCTTGCAGAGGTAGATTTTCTAAAATTTCGATAAATTGTTGAGGCTAGTGGATCGAGTAATATCTTCTCGAGCAGTGAATGGGGAACAGATTACCGCGGTTTTGGACCGTCTAAACGTCCCCAGAGTTTCCTTGTCAATTGCGGTTGAGTCTCTGCGCCTGGAGGGGAAAGTCGTTCCTGCTCGCTTCCTCGGCTCCCGCCACTCGATATCTGAGGCAGGTATTCCCCTTGACGAGTCCTTTGTGCGGCCGTGGTTTCGGAGCGGGCTCCCCCGACAGATCTACCAACCTCAGAGGCTGCTCCCAGGCACACGACGTGGGATATTTCGTTGTCGCATGACTCATGTTAAGGGTGTACGTGTATGTGTGTACGAAATACCCTTAAACTTGTACACATTACTTCTAAGTCCTTTTCGCTCCCATAAAAAATTCCAACTCTTATAGTGTTTGCAAATATAACGCCGAAAAAAACTATTAATTTTCAGGGAATTGTATTATTTTTTTCGTCCAGTGCCCTTAACTCGCTGCCCGTGCAGGATATTCAAAGTATTTAAAGAACGTTCCCCACTTTTATATTTCATATTACACAACAAAATGATAGCGAAGGGATATATTATCTATGGGCTGTTCACGGTAATGTGAGCACTTTTGAGGCCTTAGTTACCTTTTTATTTCAGCCATATTTTATATCTAACTACCTTTTTAAATAAATATAACTATATATATATATATATATATATATATATATATATATATATATAATACACAATGCGTAGATTCCACCGCACTTGAAAGTTAACGCTTAAGGCTAAAATGAAGTACATTTATTGACTATTATTCGAAATGAGAGGGCTTTTAAAAGTGCTGACTTTACCGTGAAACATTTTCTGTAAAACATTTTCTGGTAAACTTGTTAAACTGTAATAAAAGTTTTTAACCTATACACTATAAGGTAATAATACTACACATCTAGCTGCATATATAGGGATGTTTAACAGTGCTACTATACAAAGTTGGGAATTTCCCTATGCATTCCACTGTTTCCTGAGCAAATGTAGGAACGCTACAATGAATGTATAGGGGAAAACGTAACAATTCCTTCTTTCACGCTACGCATATACGCTGGTATGGCAAATTTTTAAATAATTTCTTAGAGTGTACGTACCCGGGTCATCCATATTCCCAACTTTTTAACCTTGGATGCACACAGTTTGGTCTGGCAGGTAACACCCTAATATGTGGTTGAAACCATCGAAAGTGGTTTACGCCACTACAGGTTAAATTAAATCCCATCCATAAATAATTTAAAGTAAATATTCTGCCTTGTCTAGCACACGAAACACTTTTTACTTATTAATAATCTGTGCAACTGAAATTGCTGTATACCTGCCAGAAATTTACAGAACCAAATGTTAGTTCCTAAGTTTCGTATGTTATCAAAAAGGTTATCTGTACATTTGCTGGGCACATACAACTGTGAAGAGAATACACAGCCAATAATTTTAGTATGCACAATTTGTGACTGTAAATCGTAAACGTAAAGCTGCAAAACATGACTATAGATTCTTGATGCCGGGATGGATTTTGTATGTGTGATTCGCCAGTTCATGATCACCATTGCAGAACGCCGTAACTTTATATCAGTTTGTCGTTGTTTTACTTGAATTGAATGGGTTATTTTGCCTTGATTTTTGTTACTATGTGCTTTTTCAAATACCGACAAGACTTTTTATCATAAATATGTAACGCCTCACACATTTTTCACCTGAAAATTAAGTTTTTCGAGCACAGGGTGCTTGAAAACTTTACCATTAATCTACACGAAAACTGCTTTATCTACCTGCCCAGAAATATTGGAAAAGAGATGGTCTCTACCACGTACCTGCTGTCCCTTGGTACCCGATCACGTCGCAGCCCTGGGGAACGGCTGCATTCAACACCATTCGCGGGCGACACGCAGAGGTCCGGCCGTTCAACATACCACGCGCTCGCTTGGAGTTAAAGCATTATTGCGGGGCTCGAGACTGCTGAGAGCCGCTGCGAGCAGGTCGCGTGGCGTTTCGCTGAACTACCCCAGTGAGGTTACCCACCAGCTGGCCAGTGAGCTGGCTACCTGGCGTTCAGCAAAGACCGCGCGCTTCGTGACATCACATCCTGCATCCTGCCTGAAGAGCGGAAGTTTGGTTACGTGGATTACCCTTATTTGGGCATGTTTCTGATCCCGACAACTGATTAGACTGTATTGGTGGAACCCCTCTAGAGGGCAATGTGTACGCTCAACACACATTACCTTATATGGTCATCTAATTTTCTATTGGTAAGCTGTTGGTGAACACCCATCTTAGGGGCAATTGTTTTGTGTTTGTATAAATGTGGGTGCGATCTCTGATTCGGGGTCGATCGCCACAGCCCCAGAAAGAGAGCATCCACCCAGTTAAGCAATGATTCTCAAACAGTAAGTTTCTGCATAGCCCTTAATGGCAAAAATAAGGCCGGCACATATGGTGTACTGAGATAGGAGCCAGGCGCCATGTTGGCGAGTAAAGATTTTGCGAAAATTTAAGAATGCTTAAATTGTAAATCTAAAAGAAAGATAAAATTGAAACATTTTAAAAAAAGTTTAAAATAATCAGAGGAATGAGAAAACCGAAGTTCAACTGTTGATTTTAGACTGGCTTTGTAAAATATGATTAATCTTTTGTTGGCCTCTGTTTGTCCAACTGAAGCATATTGTATAGAAGTCAAGTCTGACTTTTAATAATTTTGACAGATCATGGAAAATAAAACCCTTTATGGTTCCCATAAGTGTTTTAATAGCCAGAGAAAAATACATTAAATAATGCAAGAAGTAATTTTGGCCTTTAATTATTGTTAAATACGCCTGTGAGTAGTAAACATTTTTGTAATCTCTGAGCATGTGGCCAGAGAAAGTGAAATATTTCTAGTTGGAGTATAGTATTGCCTTTGTCCGCACTTACATTTTTGGTGGAACTTCAAGTTTCCTCAGCATTATAAATACTAATTATTATAAAGTAAATATTTAAAGCGCTTTAGCACTGTTGGATATTTGAATAATAGCCTTTGTGTGGAATGCATTATTCTTTACTGTAGCTTGCTCCTATAGGCCTAAATTGATTAAAGTAAAATTTCCTAATGTACCTGGGAAACATTATTTTTATAGATCATTTTTATTTATAGTACTTTAGTAGGCGCGCTACTAAATCGTGTAAAACATTTGTGAACACGTTAAGGACAATATCTTTAATGAGTAAGGAATTTTAATGAAAATAAGATGTGTAGTGATGACATTACAAGGGCATAACATGACTATTTTCACTTACGATTGTTTTCAGCAAAGATTGTGTCAATAAGATTATGTATGTGGATAACAGAAGAACAATTAACATAAGACAATTCACTTATGAATATTCAGCATCATCACAAAAAAAAATAAGACTTTGATTAAAATTGCAGAACACTTAAAGCAATAATATTCAGCAAATAAGATTAATTAACTGGCTTCAATAAAGCACGCATGATTCACAAAATGATGCAAAAATCAACCCTTTGAAAAATACATACTGATACTAAAACATTGATCAAGTTGTCAGATATTCTTATATTATTAAGTGGAACTTTAAGATTTTGCTATCAAAATATTACGTAGCAAATATCATGTATGTTACACAGCAGTAGAGGTTTTCATAATGTTGATAATTATGGTAATAAAATTAGTCTCTTGTGGATTCGAACCACTAAGTTGCTCCAGGTTAGCTCTCACTCAGTAGTGCAAGAAATTCCTTACAAACGTACCATTGGGATGTGCTGTAATTGGGGAAAAAAACACTCAATATACGTAGTTAATGAATTTTGTAAGTGATAGAAGTTTTTAATATTGTAAAATTTTGAACAATATTTGCTACGTCCTTGGGAGCAAGGCCGTAGCAAATATTTTAATGTTTAGACCACAATTTTAATACTGTAGGAATGTGAAGTTCGCAGATTCGTTTGGAACCCTTGCATATACTACGAATTTTGTAAGCGAAACTTTGCTCTTTCGATAATTTCCGAAGAGAGACTAAGCAGAGAGGAAAAATTCTTATAACTGGACAACTGTAAGATTTTTACTTGCCTATTCTCGAAAAAAATTAATAATTCATCACCTGTTATGTAAATTGTTGTCTTATTCAGACTTTGATAAAGGGCTCTAATTTTGCGTATCCATTTCAATTTTTTATGTGTAATACTGTTTTAACCTTTCGCACGATTTAAATTTCTGGGGAAGCAGTGGTTAGGACGCTCGCCTTCCACCACAGCGATCCGGGTTCGATCCCCGGCGGGTCAATTCCCGGATTTTCGCGTGTGGGAATCGTGCTGGATGATGCCGCTTGCCGGCGGGGTTTCTCGGGATACTCCAGTTTCCCCCGCCCTTTCATTGCAGCGCCGCTCCATCCTAGGGTCTCATTTAATGTCATGTCAGGGGATGACGGGCACCTCCGGGTCCCAGCTGGAGAGCCCGTCACTCGCCCTGATTTCACTCCCCACTCGAGTGAAATCTCTGGTTCCTGTGGGATGGCTAAATTTGTTGTATATTGCAATTCCTAATAGAATAAACGAATTGCTAAATATGCCATTCCAGTTTTAAGCTCATATAAAATATTTACGTTGAATGTACAGAAAAGTGTGCAGTTGAGGGCAGGACGGAACTATTTTTAACGTTGGCATTGTGTGCTGATGGACGGTAGTTTCCACTACAGTTCATGCATTAATGATTTCCTCAAATTATGCCGAAAATCGGTTCCCCACTGTCGACAACGCGGCGAAGGTCTCTAAATATCACTAGCAAAAAGAAAAATACCGCCGTAAAATTTACTGTGCCAATTTCTGTAGAGTATTACTGGAATAAAGGTAGGTAGTTCCAGACTACCGAGAGAAAGTAAACGAAGTTGATGTAAAAGAGCAGACCGCAGGGAAGTTAAACATATTCTAGATCATTTCATGTTAAATGAAATGTCAACTCACACTGGAAGAGTCACATTATCGATTGGCCGAATAAGAATTGTAACGTGAGCAGCACAAGAACGGTTAGATTTCGTGATTTTCTGGAAAATACAACCTCATGTCATATCAGAACCTTCATGCGTAAAGCATTATTAACTTAGCGGAGGGAGTTATTACATCCATTTTAGAATTCGCGTATTTTATACGTTATTTTGTATTAAATAGTTCACGAAATAAAGAACTATCATCTAATTTTGAAGCAGCAATATTAATCCTGTATTTAGCAGGATGTTTACATTTGCAAAACACAATTTACAGGTGTTTTTTTATTAAAAATGTATTATTGTTTTCCTTCTACGAAACACAGTTAAACTTGAAGGCATTATTCATAAGTACTCTTTCCTCTCATAGAAAATATTAGATCGCATAGTTTTTGCACCATGGCATGTCAAAATAAGATCGCATAGTTTTTGCACCATGTCCTGTCAAAATTAGATCGCATGGTTTTTTGCACCATAGCACGTCAAAATCGCAATTTTAGTGTATTTGGGACGTACTAATAAAATAGGAGAAAAATATATAGCGAATTTAACAAGGGCAACTGAAAGGTAACGTCTTAATTCATTTTAAGGTGGGCTTGGGAAAACTTATTTTACAAAAAGCCGTAGAATGCTACATATAAATAAATGCAAAAATGTTCTTTTTTCATGCCTTAAAAATTACGCTATGAAATGTTTTCGCAGTTTTTAAAAGACTGTTAGAAGTAACTCGTATTTTATTTCAGTGCGAATTATTTCATTTCGGTAAGTTAGCTTTAGCGTCCCAAAAACACTAAAAGTGATATTTTGACATGCAATTGTGTAAAAAAAAAAAAAAAAAAAAAAGACGTCTAAAATTGTTTATGCAAGTAAATAGTAATCATAAGTATTTTCTAAAAGTTTAATAATATTTCTTACAAATATAAGATTATGGATTTTTCCGTGATCAGCACCATTAAAGTAGCAAACCTTGCTATCTTATAGAGAAATATTTCAAATACAGTATAATATAATGTTTTATATTTTCAAATTTTGGAGTCCTGCCAAAGAAAAAACTTGTTAACAAATTTTGCAGTTAAACGATTCACCCAGAAAATTTTTAAATCTTACTTGTTCTCTGGATTTTGGAGACAAATGGATATTTTTTCTAAGAGGTAGGTTAGTGTAGAATCGGCAACAACTTTCTCGGATGGTCATTGGGATGACATTCACCCATATTTACTTTATACTGTTAGAGAAGGATCATTATAACGACATTTGTTCATTTCCTTCTAAATCGTACACGACTGTTATCTAACTAGTACATACAGAGAAGTATTAATACTTATCCGTGTTATGTTTATCCCCATAGCATAATTACTGCCGTACATAAACTGTATAAAATATAAATTTTGTTTGCATCCCATATCTTTATAGTAATGTACAATTCACTATGGTCAATTTCGATATTAAAAATAATTTTTCTACTTTTTATCTCGCATGTCAAATTGAGTTTCGTAAATATAACAAATTGGTAGAACACAGTACATGGAGGTTAAGTCTTTATAGGTTGTTGACTGTAAGGTGAGCACTTTTGAGGCCCTAGTTACTTATTCCTTTGTCATTTTTTATCCTTTAACAAACTTTTCAAACAAATATCGCCATGTAAGTAATTAACACAGTGTGTATATTCCACTGCACTCGGAAGTTAAAGTTTAAGACTAAAACAAAACATATTTATTGACAATTATTCCAAATGAGAGAGCTCTCAAAAGTGCTCACTTTACCGTGAATAGCCTATAGAGCCATTTAATTGATTTTACGCATGCATATACCTAATGCTGAGAACTGTCATACGTTATACAACAAATGAAACTGGCGATTTAACAAATAACAACAAATTAATTCCTAATTTAAATCAAGTTTCGTTCATACTTTAGTAGATTGGAATTTCATTCGGTTAGTTGTGTTTAAAACAAATATTTCATTTACATGATACATTTCTCCTCTACAACGGCAACTTGCAAAACACATAAAGTACTGTGTAAAACTGAGGGATTTGTGTGTTTTCTGCTCTTAAAGTTTTTTTTAGTGAGCTTTTTGAGCGAGTTCTCTCTGCTTATGACACCACGCAGCCCCTGTTCTCAAATTGCCTGTAAACCACAATCTCTGGTAAAGGGACGAGAATGGCCGTTGCTAAGAATTGTCCCCTGATATTACGCGTCCATTATCATGAGCTTTACCACATTCTGTTTTTTAATGTGCGTTGAATATTAGGCCACAGTAATCTGCTGTAGCTCCGAGGTATTTATTGGCAGTAAAATTTTATAGTGCTCTTTATTATCTCCTCGCTGCTTTATCTTCATTAAACGAACGTTATAAAGCAGTCTGATAATCTATACAATTACATCAACAGTAGAGTTCAAGTAAGAAAAAGTCGTTTGTAGTGTGGTACCAATATGGCAATTTGAGAACTAGAAAAGTTAAAAAATTTACATCCAAATATATAAAGTCAGTGTAATAATTTTTTGATTGCAATAAAAATAAATTATTCATTTCCATGAATATACATGGTACATGGATGCATTTTAATGCATTCTTATCAGAAAAAATTAATGCAACGTAGGTATGTCATTGTTTAAGACAAATACTTTTACCTGATATTTAAATTCTATTTATTAAAGATTTATTTCCATCGATAGTTCTGAAATAATAATTAATAATTGTTGAATTCTTACAATTAAATATCACCGTGGAGCATACTTGACATGGGATAATAACTTTATATCAAGATTACGTTCCTATGTGGATTCCCAAGTGTATGGGACTGTTAATTTGTTAATTTTAATCCAAGTGGGAATTCGCTACTTCACCGCACTAAACTATATATTATGACGGTACATTCCTTTCAACCTCACGAAGACCCCGTAAATAAAACAAGTATTAGATTATTGTGGTAACTGATACCTGTACTTGACTATGAATATTTTGAAATTGCACGACTGACTTCAGATTCATGGATGACAATGAAAGCGTAGGAATAATAAAGCTGGAACCAATATTAGAAGTAATTAAGTATTTACAAAATTTTGTAGAATTTTAGTTGGATTGAGAAACTTGCTTTGTAGAAATTAGCCATTAAATTCAATTTATAATAACTTACAAGCCCTCGTAGATGACATATTGTATTCAGTAGAAATAACAGCTTTTAAACACCACTCCTGAAACTCAAATAAAACAGACGAATTTTCAATTTGTTCTTCATGTGAATAGCTGCTTCAGTAATAATAAATAAGTCAACCGACAATTTCATATACAACCACCGTGTATAGTATTATCTCTTTTGTTACAATGAATATTTCTTAATAACATAGAACACGTATCAGTAGGCAGTCCATGTCTGTTAAATATTGTATCCTAACAAGGACTTCGTACAAAGGACTACGTGAGACAACCCAGATGAACATCTTAACACACAGCGGTGTGTCACAATATGTTTAAAAACAACACTATTTCGTTTGAACTGTAACAATTATTATCAATCAAAATTTTTCAAATAGAGTTTACGCAAAAGAAAAATATGCAAATGTGTCTGCTATAATGTCTCATTATATTCTTGCAAAACATAATTTTACTTGAATGGTAATAATTTTGGAACAATATAATTAGGGCCACATGTTTTTCGCGAAAAGATTTCAGAACTCCTTGTATTCCAAAACACTATAGATCCGATCCACATTCGTGATTTGATGGTTTTAACTGTCACACCTTGCAGGTGTCTTCCCGCGAATCACGGATACTCAGTGTCGGAGTTACCTAATTCTGATCGGCCTACTCGTGTAAGCAACTGTAACCCGAGAAAGACACGTGGCCAATAACTAAAGGAAGACAGCACGGATGCCATAGGATATCGGAGTCTAGTCTTGGCGTGAACCTTTTCGCGAAAAACAGTTGGCCCTAAATATAATTAATAAAAGTGTGCGTTGTGAAAATAAATTTGCATAATTCCTACGTAAATTAAGATAAAATTATGTTAATATATTCTGAAGTAAATACGAATATTACTGTTGCATTTTACAGGAAACAGGGCTTTAGTTAAAGGAACCAATGTGCGAATCACCGGACGATGTGAATTACTCAACTATAAAACTTGTTTGAATTTTTTATCTGTTGTCTCTGAACTGATGTGAGAATAACAATGGGTATGAAAATAATCTACAGCAGGTTCCCGGGAGGATAAAGTGGAAGCAGTTGTGACGACCCTGAAGTAATTGACATTGCAACTGTGATTCATAAATCATCCTGGCCTACAAGAAACGTCGAACTACAAATATCACAACTGACGCAAGAACAACTCGAACGTTGCGTTATTATGGAGCTCATTAGATCCTATCAGCCGGAAAATATATACACCGGATATCGATCCGTAATACTACAGAAGGTATAACAGGCAACAGTCAACAAACTAGTAAAATAGACAAACAAATAATTTGGTGGCTGGAACCAATCCTTGAGCACTCATATCCAGTATTAAAATTATAGGTCTACATACCAAATCACTACCTTATACAAAAACAAGTTTAATTTTAAAACTAATTTCTTACCTTCCTCCCTGCCTTATATGTCAGTATTTTCTTGCGTTGTGTATATGTTACTATTATTAATTTATTCCGACAATGCGTCAAAAATATTAGAGCAAATTTTTACGAATGTAAGCTAATTGGCCACGAAAATTATTTCGCGATGCTGTTTTTTGTATAATAAAGTAGCTCGAGCAAAATGAATAAAATTTTATCTGAAAACCAAACATTATTCTTTTATACACTTATATATGATTTAAAATAACTCAGAAGTTGATATCAATGTATTGTTTACAGCCAGTGACATGAACTGTCCAGTACACTGTTCAGGAATAACATTTTTCAACTGTAATATGAATGAACTCTGTTGACAGCTGTCTAAGTACACAGAACTTCCGCGTCATGTTAGGGCCTCGCTACCATAGACATATTTTACAGTTATAGCAATAATCACATACAAAACACAACACAAGCCCAGTAGCCTGGCTACAACTGATATAACGATAGTAATATTAGTTTTTTTATGTTGCTATATTTAGTACTAAAGAAATTAAGTTCTATGTAGTTGGTAGTGGCTTTTGATATGAGACGTTTTTAAAATGAGAAATTATTTTCATTTCAATGTTTACTATTAATGTTACCTAAAAACTTTACAAAACTTCCATGGTTGCGATTATCTAGAAATAAACAAAAGAAAGTGTATGTGCTGGGAATGAAGTCAACGTATACACTTTCCTGATTTTTAAATACATGTTTTCATTTGATAACATAGTTCAAGTGTCGGGGCTTCAGATTGGCTGACCATTGACGCACAGCGATACTAACAAGGCAAGTTAAACCAAGATGATCAGTTATTGTTACTATGTTTACGTAAGTACTTAAAGTGCTTATCGGTTTATGCAAGTGCTTATTGCTATTGGTGTAACCACCAATTGCGGGGGCTGGCAGGGGTCATGTTAGTGCACAGGACGGCGCGACCTCGACAGGCCAGCTCAGCTGTTTGGAAAACACACTCCCCGGGAAGGGTAACGAGTCTTGGGGTGTCACTATATAAGTCTGAAACAGTGGCAGCCCGCGGCCATCTTTGATACAGCCGCCCGAGCAACGCCACTGAAGGAGGACCAGCAGGCCAGTGGTCCCTGATAGACGCCTGCTTGGTGCTGCCATCAAGGGGGTGTACCCATTGGTGACACGTGAATATTCGGGGTAAATATTACCTCCAGATAGGGCGCAATATGTCGCGGGGACGCAGTGATAGAAGTTTGGCTTCCATTAAGGCTCCTTCCGAGTCAGAGCACTTTGCCAGGTATCAAGATTGCACTTGCCTCTCAAGGATTAGTAGGATTAATATTGGTTTAGTTATAAAGCCATCGGGCGAATATTGTAATTGCTGTATCTGATGTTGTGATCTAAATAAAAGTAGTGTTCTTATAATTGAGTGCTCGAACCATATAGCTAGCTTAATCCCCCTGATTAATGCGCGACAGCAGGGCTTATTCTAAGTTTCGTCGGTAACTGCCCACACCGACCCACACAGTCATGAACCTACTGTCGCACAGCAGACAAATTATCGTTGGATACAAAACGGTATCTAGAGTTATCAGTCGTTTAGCACGGGGGCGCATTCGGGCACCTTCGGCTTTCCAACTTTCCCCACTCCAAGCTAGACGAGCGTTTGTGTGTCTGCGCACGGTCGACAACTTAACAACAAAATATCACTAGAATTGCTTGTTTTAAAATTTCACAAATCTGTTGAAAAAAAATAAAAAAAATTACTTAAAGACACGAATAGTAATCTTTATATTTTTTAGCTCGTAAACATTAGTATATGATTAAAAATACGTGTTTTATAAGAAAATAATGGTTTACAGTTTTCGTTGATTTTGTAAGGAGTTTGAGAAACTGTGGTTGGGAGCCATGCTGAACAGTACTTTTTTCCCTTTGTGAGATATAGATGTTTACATGTTACGGACGAGGCCCGTGTGTTTAGCAAACTATTTGTGTATGTGGAAAAGAAAATATTTGGTCAAGGCTAAGTGGAGGAATGTTATCAAATGTTAATTATAGATTTGACTTAAATCTTTCCTGAATATCAAAGAAATGTACACGTCTTAATTCGATTATATTAATATTCCTATCCTTGGTGTCGGCTGAAGTGTTACTGCAGAGCCATGGAAAACCTAGTGTTCAAGTGATTGCGAATTTTACAAACAGTAAGTTTGCGTGTTTTGTAAATGTATTTGTAAACGGTTAATATAATTATTGACATGCACGTTGCCTGAGAAAGCCGCACTTTCCATATTTTTGTAGTAAGTGAATAATATTTGTTTATTTGTCTATATCATAAATTCGAGTGTAAGGTTAACTTCGGTCAAGTGTGTGTGTATTGCTGGATCTATACGAATACGAGCATCGGTGTATATGAATCGCGTTTTGTTTTTCATTAAAGTTAAAATTTTCGAAGATAAATAATTTGAATGTTATTTCCATACGAGCAAAATTTTCCACTGCTCCATGAAAATACGTAATATTCAAAACAAAAAGCCCTACTCACCCCCCCCCCCAAGTCATCACCGTTTCCTTTTTCCCTCGAACCAAAATTAACAGAACCCGAACATATATAACTTGGTAATTACAAAATAAATGAATTTGGAATGCCAACCTAGCTATAATATCATACATTAATTACTGGACGGAAGTTGGACAACGTTAGTTTTTCAGTGTCCTTCACGACAGGAAACGGAAAATGCATGTATGCATTGGACACAAACATTTATTTACAAACGTCTTTTTCTTCACTGACGAAAAAGCTGTGGTGGAAGGATAAATTGTGGCCGTGCTACTTTTCTAGAACTGTCAAAATTTACCCCACTTGCATGAAATAGACTATAATATAACCAGCCCCAAAACATGTCAAACTGTAGCCTACTAGGGTCCATATAAGCTTTCTTTAAAAAAAAAAAATGTTGTTACCGCATAACATCAAATAACTGTATTTCACAAATTTAAACAAAGTAAAAATTATACAGAAGGGGAGTTTCGATCTCATACCATAGAAACGCTTCTGTTGCCAAGCACGCATCTTAAGCGCTAGACCACCACATGCTGTTTGGGGGGGAGGGGGGTGAATAAATCTTTATTTAAATAAGGTAGTGGTAATTTATTGAAAACATGTTTGCAAGTGATTATATGTACATTTACGTGCTTGTAATAACATCCCACACATAAAATAGTCTGTATAGTGTTGTGCACAATGTTTAATAAGGACAGACGTGTGTGATGCACGTTTGTAATAGTTGTAACCAATATTCGTATCGTAAATGTACGTGTAGGAAAATTATAACTCCATACAACACAAACACGTGCTGCACTGACTTTATTCTACACAATATTTATTTCCGTATCATTGAAATACACAGCCACATTTTACCGACGCCTGCCATATTGGTTTACCTACGAAATTCTAGCCTGCCAACTGATCGTGAGCAGTTGAGAAGTTCCAACTCCCCTCGTGACGTCACTCGACCCCCGTTTCAAGCTTAGAATACCGAATGGTGGTCTGAGCCGACAGTTGTAAAGATTCTGTCGTTTTTAGTCGGAATGAGAGACTTAGAATAACCCCCTTGATCCCGTCTGGACAGGCCACAGCACTATGCACGATTGTAGCCAGTCTAACTAACAAGCAGTTTAAGTGTTATGTATATCACTGTGTTGTGTTAATGATGTGCTTATAGCAATATTGTGCCTGGGCCTTTACAGAGCTACAATTCCTTTGTCGTAGCGTCCGCAGGTAATACGCTACTTACTTCCCGTCTGGTAGGTTAGAGAATGTTGCCGATCCTTTAAATAACTTTACTATGGGGAATCAGGTCCCAATAACTTGGATTTGTACTATTTTTGCCATAATTTTCATTTAAGGACTTTTAACAAGATTTTTCGCACAACATGGCATAAATAATAGTGTCTAACGCTTTATAAAACTATTAAACTCTACCGCGTATTTTAATTTTTCACTAGTGACTGTGGGCAAGAAGTAAGTAATTTGTTGTTGCTGGCTTTTACAGGAATGATCCTAGTGAAGTTCATAATACACACAAACTGAACGTGGATTGATCTAACTACAATGTGTCTCTTGCCAAAAAATATTTGTGGTCTCCCGTGGGTTTCAATTCAAAATCTCTTCGTCATTCACAATTATACGACCTTTTTCATCAATAAACACAAGGTGTAATCGTCAAGAGCGCACAGAAAATGTCTTCTGTTGTGACAACAATGTTAATGTTACAGCAACATTAATTTTTTGTTATATGTGAGTTGTCAGTAACTAATTTTCCCGTTGTTGTAATATAATATAAAGCTATTAATGTTACTTTACATTAATTTCTTTTCTGATAACATTACCTCCTTACAATACTGGCAACATTAAGCTGGTATTTATGGTGCGGCAAAACAAATTTTGTTGTGCAATGATGTTAACATTTGTGTTGAACGTATTTGTCTTGTACGTATTTTGCTTTAAATGAATATATTGTAGTTGGTGTGATCACCAGCAGCTGGAGCTGGCAGGGGACATGCCAGCGCACGGGGCTGCGCGGACCTCGACGGGCCAGCCCAGCTGTTATGGTAACATTCCGTGGAAGGGGGGGGGGGGAGGAGAGCAATGAGGCCGGGGCCACCACTATATAAGTCTGGAACAATGGCGGCTCGCGGCCATCTTGATCCAGCCGCCCGAGCGACACCTTGGAGGAGGATCACCAGGCCAGTGGTCCGTGATCGACGCCGTCCTCAGCTGCCGTCGAGGGGGTCTTCCCGCTACCGACTACGAGACGGTCCAGGGCGCACTAAGTTGCTGAGACGAAAGGATAGGCGCTGGCATAATTTGGACTCCTTCTGAGTCGGAGCACGTAACTAAGCCTTAAACTAGCTTCTCTAGCTCTTGCCATATTGATCCTTGTTGTACATATATTGGTTTCATGGAGTAACGCCGTTGGCCGATCTTTTTATTAGTGTTTTGACTTGAATAAAAGTAGTGTTTTATACAACTGAGTGCTTACTTCTGTTCTGCTAAATTCCCCCTGACAAGTGCGTGATCTGATCCCCTCAGGACAGGCCACAGCACAGTGTAAAATAAATTAAGTACAATTATTTTGTAGCAAAAGTAAATATTACTAAAGAAAAACAATGACTGTAGAGAGGGGAATCGAACCCATGCTCTAACTGATATACACACTCCTGTTCACGAAACCTGGTGTCCTAGCAACTACTCTACCGTAAAATATTTGTTTCTGATTCATATTGAAAGTATTAAACATAATTTAAACGACAAACTGCAGTTCTCTTTCGTTATGTGGAAATATGTTATGCTCTAGAAATATATGCATAATTGGCACGCGTAACTGTTTTTGCAAGGCTTGAGAGCTGGTCCAAACTACATTTAGTTATGATACTATCATTTAAAATTTAAATACAGTTGTATCTTTTTACGAGGTTATCGCTGTCCACTACTACCCGCCATTTTTACGACGACAAGTCAGTGTAACCTTGTATTGGTTGGACATTTCTTTCAAGTCGCAGTAACACACAATATTTTGTTCTTCCTGATAATTTTTAGCGTAATACAATGTTTTGTTGCGGCAACATTACTTAGAGGCTTTGTTATCATTAACACTTCAACAGTATGTTTGCATTACAGTAATATAAATCTTTGTAAATGGTTAACATTAAGTGAGTTCGTCACTACATTATTAATGTTACTACAACATGGACGATTAAAGAAATGCCTCAATAGTAATTTTTTTTTTTTGTTGCTGCAACGTTAGACGTTCACACGATCCTTGGTAGGACGATCACTATAGACGATTCACGGTAAAGTGAGCACTTTTTAAGGCCCTGCTGAAGTTTTCTTTTTATCAGATTTCTATCTTCCGGTCACTTTTTAATATAAACATTGCCATCAGACTAATGAACACAGTGTATGCATTTCACCACTCCCAAAAGATAACGTTTGGAGCTGCAATAAAATCTGTTTATTAGTGGTTAATGCCTGTTCAAAGGGCCTTTAAATAGTGCTCACTTTACCGGGAACAGCCTATAGGGCTACACACACACATCCGACGCTGTCAGAAAAAGTGATGGTTTCAAACGTATTCTCATCGTGACACAGTTAAGCGCAGAGTAATTATAACGCAAATACGAATGAGCAAACTACGGTATTAATACTTCCAGAAATGTATGAGAAGTGGCGCCACCTCTTTAAAGTAGTAATAAAATGCGGTTGGTACTAAAGTTTCAATCTGTGCAGCGATAACAAAGATATATTTGGAACGATCTCAGTGCCACTTGAATGCCAACATGTTTATCACAGAGTGCATTTTAATGTTGCCTTTGAAGGAAAAACAAAAGGACAAAAATGAATAACATAGCAGTACTTTTAAAAAGTGTTCACATAAATGTAAACGTTCCGGAACACTTTACATAAAATCAGCAAGTCCCATCACGTATATCATTTTTGTATTTATAAAACGAAGGAATTATGTAGCGTATAGAATATGACATACTAAAAAGAAAGTAGACTATGCCGGCTGTCCCTATTCACACGAACATGCTGTAGGAAAACAAGTTGACATTTTCCTTACCCGACCATGCGAATAAAGTTCACAAATGAGTTAATGAGAACCGGAAGAAAATTACTTTTTATTTTTTCCCCTGGTATTTATCTCTAGTGGTGTTGAACCCGAGCAAACAGGCAGTTATTTACACTCGCTACATTGCTTAGTGAAACACAGGAAAGTAGGTATAGATTAGTCCTAAGTAAACATTCGCTTATCACTCCACCACCAGGAGTAAGATAAGCGGGTAATTTCAAGCCGTATTTGCAGTGAAAGTACGTTGCGGGGTTGTTCATGCGCTTGCATGTCCGACTCGCATTCGAAAATCTCGGGTTTGATCCCAGCGGGCAGCACTAGAAGTAGTTGTTTTAGAGAAATCGTATTTTCCCTTCCAAACAAGGAAAATTGAACCGGAATTTCTTTAATTCGATCTTCCTACTTCTTCACCCATCCTAAATAACCAAACATGCTTAAAAATGTATCCTTGAACATATATGTACGTATGTAGGTAGGTACGTATATGTATACATGTATGTACGATTGTATGTTAGTGTGTGTACGTATATAAGTATGTATGCACATTAGTATGTACGTATGAATATGGTTATATAAGGTATTTATACATGTATGGATTAGTTAATGTGTGTACGTACGTACAAATATATGTTGTATGTTTCTAGGAATATATTTTCGTATGCGATTATATATAATATATTTATCAGGTATATCATACATCTATATCACACACGTATATTGTGTGTGTGTGTGTAGGTTAAAATTTCAAGTATAGCACTCTTTGCTTGAAATTTGATATACAGCTGCAAGAATATTGCAAAAATTTTTGTACTATGCTGAACACAGTTTAGAAAATCGTATACAGGCAATTGAACTATTACAGTTTTAAATAACACACACAAAACAATATATTTTAGATAAATGTTCTCTTGAATAAAACGAAATTAGTTTGTCGTAATAAAATCAAATGTTTGTATTGGAGTAGTAGTATATATTTTGTTGCTGGAACCAAATTATTCCGTTGTCTTTATCTTGTTACTCCAATTTTTTGAGGTTGGTTTTGGTGCAAATGAACATTTTGCAGCGTTTCGTTCTTCTTATGAACATAAAATGTTAACCATGACTAATCTACGATATGACGAAAGTTATCAAGTTAAACTTTCGTTTTTCTGAAAATATGACCTAAAATTTTCGTGCCTACAAATTTACTTATCCATCACCCTGCTAACGTAGTAATAACAAGATATTCTCAAACAACTGAATGTGCTGTTTGCCTACTTGCAAATACATTTGGCTTTTGACTTGTTTGTGAAGTAGTTACATTCACCCTTACAGTGTTCAGGAATATTTCGTGAAACGTACTGGGTACACAGTGAAACTTGATGCATCGATTTCACATTACGAAAGTGAATATCGCTTTTGTCCGTTAACTTTCTTCGCGCGAGTACTTCATTTATTATTTCACGTTCTGAATACTGTAAGTAGCCTGGTTTTTCTCCAAATGCTCTCTAATTCGTAAGTTGTATGTTACTTAATCTATGGACCGGTATGCACATTATTTCCTACATATAGTGTGTTTTATGAAATCTTTAGTATCAGACCTCAAAATATTAGGAAGTTAAAGATGTTTCCAATATATCCAGATAACCGATTTGACGTGAATTCTCTGTGTGTTCGGAAATCATATTTAGATTCCAGCCCCCGAAAACGATATGAATTTATCAATGTATCACGTATATGAAACAGCTACAGTTAATTATTGTGACTATATAGCTTTGAGACTTTAGCTTGTGTCAACTCTTCATTACCGAGGGTATGGAAAAGGTACTTTCAACCGTAGCATTATATACAAAAGTTGTTTGGCACTCAAATACGCGTAATGTTGGAGGGAATTTACGAATATTCAATTACCTGCTGTTGATTAGAAATGAAATTATAATTTGTTTTGTGTTAATGAACTTAAAATTATAGTCGCATAGGTAATAAAAATACACAACCTTTTAATCTCAAGGAATTTTCTCGAACAGACCACACTTGTAAGAATTTTTAATATTTAGTGTACTATTTGAACGATTTTATTACTCTTGCGTGAATTTTATATTATGCAAAAAAGTAGATTATATTGATTTCATTTAGTCGAAGCATAAAAAATGCTGTTTTTTTTAAGTCTGCATGTCGGCTAGGTGATCGTTCATATGTATGCAGGAGCAGAACCGCAAAAAGCAGAAAACCTTTCACACTTTCTCATAAAGCCTGTAATTAAAATACAGCGCCTGCGACAGCAAATAAACATACACTTACGGACTTCGACGTAACGTAACGTCATTTCTTTACGAGTGCTAGATTCCTATCATCATTTTTGTCGTACTTGGCCAAAATAAATAACAATTTGAAATTAAATTTTAAAAATATTCTTCCTTCTATTGGAAAATTAAGTGCAGCTTCATTTTAAATAAAATAAAAATTATTTTGTTGCGTTTACTGTGTTTTGCAGACTGAATTGACAAAAGTGTTTAGCACATCTGTATACACGTTATATATAGTGTGAATATCAATGTGTAAGCAACAGTAAAATTATTCATCTGAGTTAGAAGACATTAATACAAAATCATATTATAAAAGGGTGTACAAAATTTAAAATATCTGCATGATTTTACTATACCTTGAAAATGCTGCTTCCATTCACAAAAGAACCCGCGAATGAGGATAGAGAATACTGCTACTGCACAGACTACCAATAAAGCAAAAACAAAAAAACAGTCCAAAGATTGAGTAGCATTTAATTGTTACTAATAAAAAGTTAATGCAAAACATAAAAACTCAGGGTTCAGCAAAATAACGTACACAAATTCAATTGCTTTACTCTGAAAATTATTAAAATGGTTGACATTTGGCAGCATAGTGATGTGGTTTAATACAAGGGTTAGTTTAATACAGTGACTTTTAAAAAAAATCTCAGTTTAGGTCACTATCAGTCATTCTTTTTAATACCATCGCTTAGCTCAATCGAAATAGTTAATTGGTAGATACATTCGAACTCCGAGCAGTGTGGGCAAAGTTCAAAGGAAGTTCAGCAGGACAAAATCATCTGAGTCTAAAACAAATATTGCAGAAATTAAATCAAACTGCTGTCATTTGCAACTTAATACAGGCTTTACTTAGCTGTAAATTCGCACTGCAGCTACACTGGGACAAAAATACCTGGTAGAACGTCATAGCAACCGTATTGCTAAATGCTAGGAATTTCGTGAGTTGGGAAGTTCTTTTCCACAAAAATATTTGTCAAGGCACTCTTCTTTTGCGCTACGCGCACGCCGTCAGCCATAATTAACAGCTTAAAAACCTCTTGCCGCTAGGATCCTCTGAATATCACCTTTTAAGTACATTTCTAATAAGCTGGATCAGTAGCCTTGGCTGACCAGCTAAGACATCCAAAATCCAATATGTCGCTGATAAAGTTCGAAACAGATAATTTTTTACAACACAGTCAAATTTGAATTTACCAAAGCAATATAGTGCCTAAACTTGAAGCACTTTCAAAAATCCCTCTTTCATAATACATTGTGTAGATGCTGCCAACCATCGAACAATGTTTTCATTAAAATATATAATACATTACAATTTGTTTAAAACGACTTCTTCAGAATGCTCCATTAAAACATTACGTTAACAACAATTTAACAATTCTGAAAATATTTTGACTTTGGTCATTGGTAAATGTAACACTGCAATTAATGTAAATAAGCAAGCCAATAAACAAACATTTACCAAACATTACACGCATGTAGCGTTACTAAATATCAATCACTTCTGCCAATATAACTGTCATGTAAATAGTAAACATAAATATCTGAGATTATAATAAAATTAAGTGTGCAAAATACAATATTATCGTAAGTCACATTTTCCATTTAAAATTTAAAAATATAATCATTTTCCTAAATATTGGTAAAGGCTGTTCACGATAAAGTGAGCACTTCAGTAATGAACCTTAGAAAAAAGTCACTGCCTCTGCATGCATATATTTTAATGGGCGCACTGAGTGACATTCGTCCAGTGAAGTTGGTAACAATGGGTCGGAAGTAGTTCCATATCTTAACGTCGAATAAAAAGTGTTAGATAACCATCTGTGATAACTTGAAACTAATTCTTTCACTTTATTTATTTTTTAACGCATCTAAGTGTAGTAATGAGCATATTTGTGAAGTATTTATTTACTTTCTTAATAATTTCACAGTCTCAATTGACCGACGCATGAATAAAGTAATGAGGTCCGTAGCAATGTTAATTTTACATAAGGCGGAGGAATATGCAACGTGAATACAAGTAGATCTTAAGCTGGACTTTCAAAAGTGCTCACTTTACCATGAACAGCCTAAAATACTATTTCACAGTAACGAGCAGTGATATTATCAAGAGGGCATACAAAAGTAATTCATTTCATAATTCAGTTTGTATGTTTAAAAAATTAATACTTTAGTTATAATTTTTATGCCAATCTTGTTGTTCATAATTAAGTGTCCTGTAACGAATTTGTGCCTAAAGAAGTGTACTCCCTTTGGAGTAGTGACACTACAACTAAAATCACACTTGTTAATATATTTAAACCTTAAATACAAACTTCTATATACTTGGTTAAGTGTATGCAATCATTGCATTCGGGTAAATTGGATAATGTAAGAATTAATTAAATTATTTATTATATTTATTAGAATGTTATTTTTTAACTAATTAACTTCATACGCTTCATAGAGTACACTTATTGCTATAAAGCATTTTACTGGGGCTTTGCTAAAAGATTAGTCAGGTCTTGGTTAAAACCACAATTTCAGGAAAACCTAAAAATTGGTGTTAAATTTTGTAAAAGAATATAAATATGCCCGTAATTATTTGAGGAAGGATATATTTGCTAGAAATGGCAGGACAAAGAAAGAGTGAGAGTGAGTGAAAAGCGACATGATAGGCCCGCATTTCAGAGGGAAGTAATATAAAGAAGTAAAAATGCGTGAGGAGCAGAAAATGACACACTGACAGCGTACGATATATGTATGCGACGTCATGCCTGTTAGCGTGACAAGTGCGTGAAATATAATTTTATGAAAAAGCAGGGGATGTTTCAAATACAGAACCAGAAATGAGGGAATGTGTGGTTAGCTTCCGACTCGGTAAAGCTAACAATGATATTCGCGCTTCTAAACGCCTTCATTTTTGAGCAAACACCAGTAAAATACATAATTTGCAATGATACTGAGCGATAGTAGTTCGATTGGATAAGTAAGCAGTCTAATTAAAATTATTGGGACTTTTTTATTTATGTGGTAGAAATATCCTATGATGCAGGAATTATATGTATAGGGTATTCGCGGTTTCCTCATACTTTTTGAATTAAACATTTATAAAATCACCATATGTATGACGCTGTTAGTCTTTTCATAAATATGTCATGTATAACAAATATTTTACTATTTTTTTAAAAATAAATGTTTATAATTTTTGGTAAAATATTACTTTTACTTGTATTTGATTTATTAGTTGTAATATTTTTTATAATTACTTGGAATAAAACCAGGGAGAAGATATATATGTTGGCAATGGCGAGTAAGAAATAGTTATTAATACAAAATAATATTACACTGAGCGTGCACTTAGTTAACATTTGTTGGCACGAGTCGGCGGAATATCCTGAAAGTAGAACTTCAGCTGGGTTTCAGGATAGTAGGAAGTAACCGAGAATGCACTATAATCCTTGTGTGTGTTATCACTAATAATCCGTTTAGGAAAATATGACGTGTCTTTAAATATTCTATACAAGATGATCCTAACGCGGACACCCACAATTTCAGTAACGGTTGCAAATTACGAAATGAGGTTTCCTCTAAATGAAATACCGCACGGGCAAGCAATTTGCTCAAAGTGAATATTCGTAACTTGTGTAAGGATAGAAATAATTAAACCACACATGATTTTTCCCCTGGAAACATGTATTTATTCCAAAGGCATCTGAAAGTACGTGCAAAAGAGGAATTCAGTGACATGGCATATGCAATGTGTAATGTAACACGGAAACGCCAAGAGATGATGTTGAAATATTATTAAGTTAAATGGGCTGTTTGTGCATGGGTAAGTGGACATGTACTCACAGCTGTAGAGCAACACGCGCCTTAACTCATTCTGGCGAGGCCATGAGCACTCGGTAGTAAATGTGTTGCTGACATGCCAAAGACTGACGAAGGAATATAACTGAGTTTACAAAAAATGAAAAAGACTGATGAATAAGATCTTACGTTAAGCCCCTTTCGCACTGTCATATTTTCCCGTCAAACTGCTTCCAATAAGTTTGGTCAAATAAAGTTGCACAGCTATGACGTGATCGAAACGTCATAAACGCCGCCATATTTGTCTGAGAAAGTTGGAAGTCTCCAGTTTCCATCCAGAATTTGAAGATTGGACGTTTCTAAAATTTATTTGATGTTTGACGGCCTCAGCCAATCAGAATCGTGCACGACAAAAATGGACGTCAAGAAACTTTAAAACAACGAATAATTGCTGGAAACGAAGTAGGTTATGACGATAATTAATTTATGCAGAAGCTTCGTGGGCGTGAATTTTATTTTAAGTGAATATTGCACATAATATTACGAACACAGAGGCATTAAATTTCATTGTGCATGAAACATCTCCTATAAACAAAATTCGGAATTAGTGAAGTAGCGAAAATAAATTACAACATTCCCTACATAACTTCTTGTAACTGACTGCATGGAAAAACAAAAGCAGTATCTCAATATAAAAAAATATATTTAAATAATTCAAATTTCATTCTCCCAGTAAAAAAATTTGACACTTTGACAAATTTTCACACACATTCAACATTATTGATAACATTTTTTGAAAGGAAACGTTTGATGGCCATTTCGTGTCTTCATATTTTATTGTTAAATACAGTTGGAGGAAAAAAATTTTCAGTGTGAAAGGGGATTTTGAGGTGTAAGTAATGCAACTGTCTATGGAGCACTGCATCCGACTATACAACCTGAAGAGCTCGTAAAAAGTAATACAGACACCATAAAAATCGTCAGAAAAGTGCTATTTATACTGTATATGAAAGAAGAATGTATATATTTTCCAACATTATAAAATATTTTACTAAAATATACTGTTCCAATGTAAAAAAAGATCGATTGGAATAGTCTGTATTTTTAACCAAATTTAAGCATATATCCATTCTGGATGCTTCAGAAAAAAGGAATTTGCAAGAAAATCTTGGTCATGGAATATCGTCATAATGTTCACTATGATTTTACGTAAGAAAATTGTAATAATAAAGGAAATAATTAATATAATTGATTTTGTGTGTGTCCATTTGTTACAAACATTTATGGCTGAAATTGACTTATATAAAGTTAATAATAAAATTGATATTATACATTATTACTATAATTTTATTACACATGATCATAGTAAATATTATGACGATCTTTCTTGAAGATTTTCTTGTAAATTCTTTCCGAAGCAACCAAAACGGAAATGCGATTAAATATGGTTAAAAATGCGCTGACTCTATTGATCGATTAAAAGTTTTCATTTAAAAAGTATATTTTAGTAAAATAGTGTGGCAAAATATACACATTCTTCTTTCATATACATCATAAATAACAATTTTCTGACAATTCTTTTGTCAGTACTTATTTTTATGAGTTTTTTATATTATACATTCTGTGCAGTGCTCCATAGGCAGTTAATTGCTTGAGAGCCGATGAGGGTGTAACGAGAGGAGTATGGAGCTGCGCCGGAATGCGAGGGCGTGGGGAAACGGGAGATCTCGAGAAAACCCGCGACCAGTGGCATCGTCCAGCACGATTTCCACGTGCGAAAATCCGGGAGCGACTTCGCCGGGAATCGAACCCGGTTCACCTAGGAGATAGTAGAGTAGTCTGACTGCTACACCACCGCGGCCCCTCGCCTCTGCGAAGTCGCGCGACAAACGTCACGTGCCGACCCCCACGCCAATATCCGGGTACGCGAACCGTCGTTTTGTTTGCTGATCGTTAACATGCTGTCCGGTGTTATTGGTAATTACCTGGACCCACCCCGGTAATTAAACACATCCGTACCCGGTTATTTCCACCCCCCCAACCCACTCCCATGCACCGCCCTTTCACTGGAACATCCTCGTTCGAATCGGTGAGGTCATCGACCCTACGCCATACCCCTCCCCATTCCTCTCTTCCACGGCATATATCCTCTCGGTAACTGTGTGGTGACGAGGTCTCTGTCTCAACGTGCTGGTTCTGTCTCTCTCTAGGATGGCTCCTCCACAAAACCCGATGATCTAGACCAAGCGAGGTGGCGCAGCGGTAAAACTTCGGACTCCCAGTCTGGAGGACTTGGGTTCGAATCCCTGGTCCAGCCATGCTGGTTTCGTTTTTCCATGGTTTCGTGAAATCACTCCAGGCGAATGCTGGGATGGTTTCTAACTAGAGGCCGTGTTCGATTCCTTCGCAGTTCCTCCTCCTCCGAGCAGCTTGCTCCTTCTCTATAGGCTGTTCACGATAAACTGAGCACTTTTGAAAGCCCACCGTAAGATCTACTTTAATGCACGCTGTGTATTTTTCCGCCTTATGTAAAATTAACGTTGCCATGGGCCTCGCCACTTTATTCAAGCGTCCGTCAAGTGAAACTGTGAAATTATTAGACAAGTAAATATTTAACAAATCTGCTCATTTTTACGCCTCGGTGTATTAAAAAATAACAGGGAGCGAAAGAAATAATTTAAGTTATCACAAATGGCTACCAAACACTTTTTATTTGTCAAGTTATGGAGATACTTTTCCTCCATCGCTACCAACTTTACTGGGCGTATGCCACTCAGTGCTCCAGTTAAAATATATGCAGGCAGGAGCAGTGACATTTTTCTACGGTTGATTTTAAAAAATGCTTACATTATCGTGAATAGCCTTTAACGACCTCGCTCTGGACGAGACGTTAAGCTCCACCTACCTACTTAACGGATGAGTTACTGTTCACATGTCCCACTGGCGCAATGCATCCATTCATCCTTTGTAGCACGTTTGTTTTCAAGGGTCAGTGGGTGTTATGTCAAATGCCACGCTACAGAATTCAGCATATAAATAACTAGCGACCCGCCCCGGCCTCGCTCGGGTGCGATTTACTAATATGGCGTTGTTTAGGCTTACAGCAAGTATGTACACTAAATGCCTAAGTAACATAGGATTAATAATGAGTTGTTCACAAAGTCTTCGCAGGTAATCCCCTATTTTTAATCAAATTTGAAAGACAAAATGGTTAATGTAGGTCATCCTTAAAGATAAACATACATGCTGTCGCGGACTTTTCTATAGACCTTTTCGAGATCTACAATTCTGTGGTAGATTAATTTGGTGTATCTCTTGTGGATTAGTCAGCGTAAGCCATGTAAGCGCCAGAAGAGCGGCTTTATATTATATACCTAAACCTTCCTTCAGGAAATTCTCTAAATGATGGTGAAAACCGTATCAAAATCCATCAAGTAGTTTAGAAGCCTTAGGCTAATACACACACACGCGGCCGGGTGGCTTTGTTTTACACTAGTATAGATACTACAAGTTTTCCGGACTATGACCTCTCCCTTACTGCTCACATACGAGCTGTAAGAATTGCAAGTTTTAACCTCGCGTACAAAGGTTTAGGCTCCGCTGGACAAACACATTCATCCGGTGTTTTTCTTTTCTCTGGAGATTACTATTTTCCCCGCAGAATTTCATAGTTTGGAGAAACTCGAAAGCTGTTTGGTATCTGAATCGTCCACCAGGAGCACTGCCATGGCTCCGACGACAAGGAAGAGATATTTTTTTTTAGTTTAAGGTTCACCTACCAGGAGCACTGCATAAATTATTACGATGACTTTTTCACAAACCTTGTGGGAATAATGTGGTATCGAACCTGAACTGCATCGACATCGTGGGGACAATTCCAAACCGATGGTACTGACGCCTTAAACCGTACGACTACCGCGATTCTTGTGAATAGAAATCACGAATTTATACATGAAAGCAATTAGGCTTTCTAAAAAATCGCTTGTATCTTAGAAGATACGGTCCCAAATAAAGGGTAAATAGGAGTCAACTTTACAGAGCCTTTGTCAGCAGACACGACATTTGCCAAGTCCCGGTAGCACTACAAAGGGCATACTGGGAAACACCTCCTTATACCTGTACCGCCACGTGGATCAGGCTTCTCAGGCCGGGACTTACCGCAGAGAATCCTAGCCGCACGCGCCAGGAAGATGGCGTCGCTGATCAGCAACGTCTCGGAACGCAGTTCTCCAATGAGCGCCCGGCGACTTGACTTACCAGCTGGTAGCTCGGCTAGAGAGGAATAATTAGCAACACGCAGTAACCAATCAGACGGAAGGCCCCCGTTCCAGATCCTAACGCAACCAATAAGCGAATGGGTATACCCACCATAAGAGATACGCTAAGCTATTTCGATTGTGTATATTTAACTTATTCTACACTGAGAAAATTGTTCATTTATTTTTAATCAGACAAGATTTGTTTGGTGCAACTAAATGATTATTTATTTGTATAAGGGCAATGAAATATTTTGTTGCTGAGACCAAATTATTTTGTTATCATTTGGTTGGCCCAAACTGTAAGATATGGTTTTAGAAGCTAGATCACCTGCATCCGAGCGCTACGCCTTAGTAATGTCAGCTAATGCGACGACTAATGACGCCTGAAAGCTTTTAAATAGATATACTTCAAATATTTGGCAACGTGTGGAAACAAATATTTCCAATTTTACAGCTTTACTTGTCAGTTTCTTGTTGCATTGTTTTATTAATGTGTTTATACTATTGCTAAGCATCAATAGGTGCACTAATAACACGGTTACTATCCTGCCACAAAATACAAACAAACTCTGGAGCAGTATTTTCGAACGAAGACAGTCAAATGAGTGGCCAAACAAATATACACGGTTGATTCAACAACATATTTAGTTGGTAGTCTAATTTATTTTTATCCAAACAGAGATTTTGCTTATTCAAACATATATTATTGTTAGACGAGCAAAGTAATTTTGTTGTTTTTAAAATTTGGTTTGCTCAAGAATATATTTTGTTAGTGCAATTAAATATATATTCGGCCCTATACAAACAAATATTTTGTACGATTTTCTCTCAGTGTACGGTCTTACACTGTCTTCAAGTAAAACACCACGTGCTGACCGCGTTATCGGGAAAACTCCATCAACAGGGCAACTGTGGTCAGGACACAGAGCCAATCCTTCAGGAACTTTGGAGTGGGGAAATTTGGGCCGCTCATAACATCGTGGTCCTGAGAGCCGATGGGGGTGAAACGAGGTGGGGGAGGGGGGAGGGAGAAGGAACGGGAGATCCCCGAGAATCGTCCGGCACGATTCCCCCTGCCGTGTTAGCAAATGCTGATTGAGTTTATCTCAATCCTTTTCTGTTGGGTCCCTCACGGAGGGATAGCGCGATCAAGTGTATCACACACATATCCCAGCCTTCTCGTACACGTCTGTCTCCCATGACGCCCTCGGGCAGATGTATCATTCATAGGACCTTTGCTTGCGTCTTTCTTTTCGGATAGTGTCTGCTGTTTGCCATTAAGGTCGTTCTTTTTTATTCTAAGGTATCATGACTAACAGCCCATTTCGTAATAATTGAGTATGTATCACCTTATTGCAAATAAATCTGCTCTTCGCGACTGCATCAGAAAGTTGTTTGTTCTATTTTTGGGTTAGAAATTATTAGTCACTCGAATTGCGCATGTGACTAACTGGTTCTATGGCTGTTGGTTGATCAATTTTACTTAGAAGTATTGAGGATAATTAAAGATTCTGGAAATATTTAATGAAGTGGAGAGTGGAGCGGAGAGTTGTGGGCGTCTCGAAACATCGAGGTCTTGAGAGTAGATTAGGGCGAAGTGAGGTGAATATGGATCAACGGCGGAATGCAAGGGCGGGGGGAAAGGGATATCCCCGAGAAAACCTGGCCAGCGTCATAGTTTGACACGATTTTCACACGGGAAAATGAGGGAGCGACCCCGCCGAGAAATTACCCTTGTTCACCAAGGTGGCAGGCGAGTAGTCTAACCACTATACAACAGCGGCCCCAAATATGTAATATGTATGGGTAAAATATATAGTAATATGACATTTAGCTAAAACTGGGGAGGGGGATTTTTATAATATCTTAGTAAATGAGTATTTTTGTAGCAGTATTTATATTGGTGTAAAACTAAGAGTAATTATTGGACATTATAGGATGTTCACTGTAAAATGAGCACTTGCCAAAACCCTGCCTAAGATATACTTGTATGTGCATCTGTATTCTTCCACCATAGGTACAATATTAACGTTACTATGGACCTGCTCACTTTATTCGTGCGTCGGTCAAGGGCAACTGTAAAATAAAATATAAAAAAATATTAAACAAGTATTTTCATTTTCACACATATATACGCATTAAAAGAACCAAAAGTTAAACAAAATATTAAGTTTTCACAAATGTTTATTTAACATTTGTAATTTAACGTTGAAACATGTAACTGCTTTCTCTCCGTTGTTGCCAACTTTACTGGACGCGTGACAGTCACTGCGCCCGTTAGAATAAATGCAGGTAGGGGAAGTGACATTTTTCAAACGTTGATTTCAAGAAAGCTCATTTTACCGTGATCGCTAGGTAATCCAGGAATTAGTTTTTTTTTTTTCTTTTTTTTCGTCGTAGGGTAGAGCGAAGTGCGGCTGGCTCTTAAAAGACGCTTACGGAACGCCTAAAGTCGCAAGAAGATGTGTATGGCGGCGGCGTGGTGAGGAGCCTTCCCCCCCCCTCCTCGCTGAATCCATGGCTCTTGGTCCAAATCTTTTTCGACGCACACCAAACGCCCGCCTCTCCTCTTCTTCCTGTTTCAAATGACAAATAGTAGTACGTCTCCCGGCAGGGAACTTCGTGGCGCGGTCTTCCCATCCATCTCTCACGGGCTAAACTTCGAGAGGGAGAAATTTACAGTCGTTGGAGAAGGGGGGGGGGGAGGAGAGTGGAGAATTTGTTTCACATACACGCCCCTCCGGAAGCTGCCGTTCAAGGCCCACCTCTTCCGCAGCGCACGTTTTTTTTTTAAGTCCTCCGTGCTGAGAAACTTGGCCACCATTACACACGACGGGAAAATTAACTTAGCGTCCATAATTTATTGGAGGTTCCCAGGCAGCGGCGGATGAAGGGACAGCCCTGCATTACCGTGGAAAAGAATGGAGAATTTTGGTTTTTAAGACTCGTGAAACTTGCGGAAAATGTGACTACAGGCTGTTCACGGTAAAACGAGCACCATTATAATCAACCATTGAAAAATGTCACCGGCTCAACCTGCAAGCATTTTAACGGACTCATTGACTAACATGCGCCCAGTAAAGTTGGTAACGACAAAAGGAAAGTAGTTCATGCTTTAACGTTGGATTAAAAGTGTTAGGTAGACATTCGTGAATATTAAAATTATTTATTTTGCTCTCTGATTTTTTAAATGCATATAAGCATAAGAATTATAAAATTGAAAAAAAAAAAAAAAAAAAAAAAAAAACATTTACTATTCCAATAATTTCACAATTTCACTTGTGCCTAGCCACTTTACTCATGCGTCGCTCATGACAATGTAAATTTTACTTATGGTGGAAGGATACACAGTATGCATACACGTAAATAATAATCAGGGCTTCCAAAAGTGCTCAGTTTACCGTGAACATCCTTTACGTCTTAGTCCAGTGGGTGGGGCAACGGTGGTTGAGCGGTTAGCCCGCTTGCCTCCCACCAAGGCGAAACGGTTCAGTCCACGGCCGGGTCACCGGATTTTCGCATGTGTGAATCGTGCAGGACGATGCCGTTCATTCCGGCGCTGCCCCATACTTAAATCACCCTCATCGGCTCTCAAGACCTCGCTGTTAAGAGCCGCTCAAATCTCTTCACTCTTCCCTTAGTCCAGTGGCGGATAGAAAGGGAGTCCCTATCCAATATTTTGTTAAATTCAACCAACTGAATTCCACTTATTGAATAGAAAACGTTCACGTGCATTTCAAGGAATTTAATTCAATTGAAAATGAATTTTTACTTAAATGTTTTGAAAGGCTTTTCACACATGAAGCTGTATTCGATAAATATTGAAGTGTCGCAAATATTGCAGTTAGTTCAAAGATAATAGAATATGTACATACCTCATATTAACCGAAAATAATGTCAAAATCAAAACAATTTTTAATTGATAATTTATTTACTTTGAATGAAATAAATATTTGTAAAATTTTTTTTTTTTAGTTTAAATAAGCATAAATCATTGTAGTAAGACACTGCACTTTATAATTATACTTTTTAAATAATTGGAGTGCTAGTTGAAAAACTGAATTCAAGAAAATATATAACATGTTATAAGAGAATATCTTTGAAGGAATGTGTATCCTTAAATGGCTTGGACGAAATGGGCGCGATTATGACGTCCGAGTGCCGTCAATAAATCTGAAGAAAATTTGTACGAGTTTATGCAAAATTATATTTAAAAATATGTTTTTCATTATTGCTCTATTTTATTGTATGGCTATATAATAATTATTTTTTCATAATGCTGAAGAATTTAGAGGAACTGAGTTTTGAGTAGACAATTATTTTAATAGTATAGACATTAATAAAAACGCATAACACGTTTCCTCGTCACAAACCATGCTCCAAATCGGCACATTACAAGTACTAAAGTAGCTTTCTCTGCGTGATACACTGAAGTGCGTACGTCTAATGCCACGTTACTATTCAGCTAATGCTACTTAATTTCAAACATGTTCAGCTCTCTGCACGGTCACGCTGACTTCAAAGTTGTCCCGATCGCGATCACATCTAGTGAAAAGTAAACTGATCATGGAAGTGCATTAGTCCCTTCTGTGCTGTGCTCCGATTTGCTGCTGTAATCCATTCGCGCTTACTTCACACCTTTTCTGAAGCCCTGCTTAAGTTTTACTTCCAGGATATTCCTCTGCCTCGTGCAACCAAAACTTAACTAGGTCTAGATAATTACACCAAACGACAAAGCTCCGCATTCGTGCGCACTCAGTTGTGAGAACTATTTATTACTAGGCGCTACCAACACACAAGTGTTCTTACTGTTTGTATTCATATTTGTTATACATTAAATATTATAATTTATGGATAAAATATAGGTAAAACTTTAATTTAACGAAAATAAAGTACTTTTATGTTAACGGAAGTGTAAAACGCTCGTGTTACACGACATATTTTCGAAATAACTAACTACGTCATACATGGGGTGATTTTTCAAAGGTTGGCTCAAAAAGTATGAATAAATCGTGAATAGACCATATGAAGTAAATAAAGAGTGCGCTGTACATAACATGGTTGAAATGGACGGGATTTTCTGCATTAAATAAAAGTCAGGTCGAATAGCTATTTATTTTATAATAGTGCAGGCAGATTAAGGTTAGTTGCATTACGATTATGAAAAAAAAAACTAAACAGTAAGGAGTTTTAGAGCGATTAATTACGGGAGTGTGTTTTTGAGGCTAGGATTTAATTATGTTTGCATTAAATTACAGAGGTCTAACCATGCGAGCTTGTTCACTTTGGTAACCATTTAATTGAACGTGTTGAAATATGACAGTGGTAATGTGATCAGATTAACAAGGTCAGCATTCAGTATAAACTCGCCCTTAATTTACACGACTTGTAATGAAGAGACTACTGCTGTATGCGACGTTAAACTTCAAATGACATTATTATCTAGAGACCAAATTGAACGAGTTTATGAGAAATCGTTCGCCATTTCGCTGGTTAGTATTATTCCGTAATATGATTTGCATTAATGTTACTAGTTGTTAGATAAAACGTGAACTGGAAGTTAAGTGATCTTTGAGACAAGGACGACATGTAATCAGAGTATGGTTCACACGTCACAACAGTACAGCGTTTACGTTTTTATCGGCCCATGCATCACTAATATGGCTGCGAGTTTTTCAGCTGTGAGTTGTTGAATACGCTTAGAGAGGCCGTGCAACCATTCCATCATACATTTATTTTTCATTACTTGCTAAATACCCGGTTTCTAGAATATTTCTTACGTTCAAAGTTCACGTTAAGAGAATAACCACACGTTTTTCACGTAACGAGCTGTATATGGTTTTTCTTGCAGGAATGATATTGCTCTGCCATACAGAAGAAAATTATACTGGCTGAATCATAAGTTTTTTTTTTTTTTTAATATTCTGAAGGCGGGTGACAGAAGGATAGTCCGGAACTTAATAAAATACGACCGGGGACGGCATCGACAGAAATCCATTGAAATGACCGGACGTGACAAAGCATTTACTTTATATTAAATATAACCTTTTACCTTCATTTCATCGTTATTTGTTCATATTATTTATACATTTAACATCACTGCAGGCCAAAAAAAATATTTTCTCGGACAACACTTCTGCCAGTTTTTAATAAAAATAAAAGGTAAGTTAAGCCATAGATTCACATTACACATGCATAGGCTGTTTGCTGTAAACCGAGTACCTTTGAAACATCTGCATAAGATCTACTTGTATGTACATTGGGCATTTGTCCACCACATGCAAAATTGTCATTGTCATGGGCCTGGTTACTGTGTATTTATTCATGCGTCAGTCAAGTGAAATTATGAAATTATTATAATAATAAATATTTTGCAAATTACTACACAAACGAGCTTTAGCAAGCATAAAGTGAAAGACGTAATTTTAGTATCTACAAATGTTAACCATAAACTTTCAATTCAACATTAAGACATAACACAACTTACCATCCGTCATTACCAACTTTACAGGTCGTATACCAATCATTGTGCCCGTTTAAGAACGTACAGTCAGGGGTACCAGCGTTTTTCAAAGGTTGGTTTCAAAAGTGCTCCATTAACTTTGAACGGAGTATATAATTGTTTGCGGCAGCTTATAAATACTTTTAGTGCATACCAGCGATTCTTGCCACGGTGCATCATATACACTGCCTCATGCATGCTTGCATTGTGTAGATAATCAACATTTCCAACCTTTTTTATAACACATATATTTGCAGGGGAAATAAATTACACGCAGAAATGAAAAACACGTTAGTTATATCACTTAGTAAATTAATACAAATCGTATACTTATGAAGTAACTTAATGAAATAGTCCCTTCGGTCGAAAGAATGTATTTCGTAGAATAGGTATGAATCGCACATTGACAGTATGCCATACAACTCTCAAAAAAACTTCTTAGTCTATATTTCGTTCATATGAAGCTATATTCGTGTACGTTTCAGTGTATGCATGAATGTCCACGCGTTAATTTTTTGTCGATGTATAAATATTTAATATATTACACTAACTCCTCAAAAAATATTTCTATCGTTTCGAAACTCTCCCTAAAGTAGACCTCGTGTATATATGTAGAACACGCGTATACATAACACTTCAAAAGTTTAAGACAAAAAGTAAATATGTTAAAAAACTTTCCTGATGTTAAAATTTTTGCGCAGTCTATGTTATAAAGTTTGTTGGCATTGTTATTGCAGAAATACGTTTTGGCATTAATAAGTTATTGAAATCGGTCAAATGGTTTGCAAGTGCTGATTTTTTGAATAGCGGCACACATTCCAAACCATTATACATGTTTTGTTTAACAAAAATGTGTAGACACAATTAGTTCACAAATATTTTAGGGGATTATATTTGTTAAAATTACCTTTTTTAGCAGATTCTCCCCTACTTGCAACATCCACCACAACCTCGTTCCATCTCAATCTCCGCCATTCCACCCTTCAATAGCAACTGGGATGAGGAAGCGATGGGAAGCATTAATTCTGAAACATCGCACAAAACCAGGAAGAGGACATTTGACACTGTAATTTGCTTTCCCGGGTTCGTGGGGAGTAAATACATACAAATGACAAAGATAAGATTATAGTTTCTAAAATTATTAGGGCAATAAAACTTACTATTTACTATCAAAATGCCTATTATGGTTTTCATTATTTTTTATACCAAACTTATCATTTAATAGCAATCATGAGAAACAACATTACAAAGACTCGCACATATTATGTACATTTTTCATTAAACAGGCTCTATATGAGAGGCTCATGGGAGAAAGTACGAGTTGACATTTCGATAACTTCCTCAAACTCCCTTCTCTCACACACAATCTTGTTCACAGCATCAGTCCTGGAGCCGAGAGTAGTCCTTTCACCTGACACCTGGGGTGTCGGCAGTGCTTCACCACATGACCAGACTCACATACGAGGGCTGAGCCAGGGATACTCTCCACACCAAGACACATTGCGATGCTGGTAGTGCTTGTCCTGTTACTTGCTCTCGAACACCTCCGAGTTCAGAGCACCAGATATTCAATGCAGACTATGGTTTCCAGCTTTCTTTGTATCCTTGGATCGTCGTGACTATACTTCTCTCCCGAGAGGTCTCATCTCAGAACGAGCCCACAAGTCCCTTCCTTCACGGGAGCTTACGAGTATTTCCCCCACAATAACTCTTCAGCCCCGTCTCCGAAGCCAACTCCCCGTCGCACGGCTAAGTCCTCACTCTTTGCGGAAAAGTTAAAAGTTCGCACTCTTCTCCGAAAACGTTAAAAGTCCAAACCTCTCTCAGAAAAGGGAGTCCCAACACATATTTTGACTTTGGTAGTGTCCCGCGCCTGACGTCCACCATATACAGTGAAGCAGGGGATGACAGTAGATAGGGCTTACAATCGCGTCATTTGAAGTAAGTGCATGTGGAAATACCAACATAGACATTTTACCACTAGAATTAATAATTTTATGGAGCAGATCGGTTTTGAGTCAAAACTAAGTGTTTTGTATCTCAAACATACGGAATCAACCTACATATCTTTAAGGTGTTGATTTAATAACTTACTAAAACGATTAGAAATATTTAGGCCTAATCGTTTTTTTCACTGATTGTGCAAGATTTAATCTATTCTGTTGGTCACATTTGGAGGCAACGTAATTAAAAGACACAGCTAACACAAACAGCCCCGGTATATTTACTGTCGTAAACAGCATTTGGCAACTAAATTGTGTTAGTCAAGTAGATTTAATTACGCAATTTTAAAACTACGTTCTAGAACTTCTCACGAATATTACAACCCGTAAACATGCTGTAAATGCTACCGGCAATAGCCTGAAAAAAAAGTTTTTTATTTGTAAATAAGCTATTTTATTGAACATTGAACACAACATAACTATTAGCTACTTCAAGGAAGCTCATTTATCACAAAATTATCATTCAAAACTGTTAATTTTGTTTTATTATTCTAAGTGATTATTTTTCGTAACGCGTGCGTGCTGTTGGTATTAATCCAGGCACCTACCACCCATCCACCTCCAGTGAAAAATATTTCAAAATAAGAAGATAGTTACAACGTGGAAGTGTCGACTCTTCTCTTCTTACTTGCTCTGTGCATCGAAGCGGAAGCTGGTCTCTCGCGGCCCCGCGTAGTCCTGCACGCCGCGGAGTCAACCGAGTCCATGGATCTTATGCTCCAACTTTTATTTGTACACGAACTGCCTGTTTGTGCTATGCTTGAACACTTCCGACGCCTTCGTATACGAACCGCTACTCTTGTAGCGGCCACTCGAACGTGGACTCTCGTGTGCTAGGAACTAGGTAAATAAAGATGGCAAGAAAAGATTCTGACAATGGCATATTCTTGGAAATTCTCAGAAACTTTTCAAACTGAGCAATCTTTGTAATAATACCAGTAAATAGACTCCAATAGCTGACATATAGTATTTGCCATTGCCGAATTTTCAATCCTCATGAGACTGTACAAGAGGATAAGATTATAATATGTAATAATTAATACTAAATACCATTTGCTATAGGCTGTTCACGGTAAAGTGAGTACTTTTGAGGCCCTAGTTAAATTTCTCTTTCAGTCATTTTTTATCCTATATCCAACTTTTAAAATAAATATTAGCGTAGAAGTAGTAAAGACGGTGTGTATATTCCACTGCACTCGGAAGTTGGCATCTCTAACGCTAAAATAAAATATATTTATTGACTATTATTCTATATGAGACTTCTTTCAAAAGTGCTCACTTTACCGTGAATAGTCTTTAAGAATGACACTACATGTAAATGACCATATGAGCAATAATGAAAGACATTACACAACGATTATAACGAGTAACTTCCAGCAGTCATTGTAAGGATTGGCTATGTTTGTAGTTTTATCTCTTGTTTATCATTTGATATTTAGCGTAAATATCATAAAGAAATATTTTCTATTATATTGACGATACAACTAAAATAATAAAGATATAAAAAAGTTGGTTATTTACAGCAGACTCGAACAATCAAATCTTCAGTTTGTGTTCAGCAGTCCTATGTAGTGAATATATTTCGAACGTATTTCTATACCGTTTCTTTCCAGTAACATTGTGAGGTATATAAAAAAAAACATTACTAACAAATTTTATTACTGAATCGGGATTTCGATATGAAAGTTCTTTTGTACGATGCACTTTTTGTTCCATTTATCACCGAAGTAATCGTTCCAATTTTACGTCGAAACAGCCAGATGGAGAGTGTACAACATGGACGCTCGTCATGTCGGAACTCGCTTGCGACCACGCTGACCTGAGTCGAATGGCCAATACGAATGTGAGAGGTTTACGCTCCGGCATAACAAATGTGGCACACGTGAAGAGTGGTGCGGGTTCACCTCTCTACCCGGCTTGATTGGTCTGCGGAGGCCGAACGATTCCGATCATAAGGAAGGCCCCGTGGGGAAGTCTCTGCGAAGTCACCCCGTCCGTCGACGCCACAGTCCGCCCACACATACTTTTCTAATCCACTCTAAAACTAAGTGTTCTGTAGGAGCTCGCGTAAGGGACGGGAGTTGAGTGCGTTTCAGGACTAAGTCCCGTGTACCATGGCCTTATTTTGGCCATGACAACGTCCCTGAGTGTACTTTAGCTAAACTACAATAACTAAGCACAGAAAAAGAAAAACCTGCATAGACGCCGTAAAAATCCTTTCGACAGGAAAGAATAAAAAAAGTTTGCATGCATTAATAGAAAATGCTACAGGAGACAGATAGGTAAAGGCTGTTCACAGTAAAATGAGCTCTTTTGAAAGCACTGATTAATATCTGCTTGTAAGCACATTGTGTATCCTTCCGATTATGTAAAATCAACATTGCCGCGGACATGATCACTTTATTAACGCCTCAGTAATGGGAAACTGCAAAATTATTTTGAAAGTAGCCTAAATATTTTCAAATATTCTAATCTATACACTTACATGCACTAAAAAGAAAAATAAATCATTGTAGTCTTGACAAATGTTTACCGCACACTTTTAATTGAACATTGAGACATGGAATTTTCTCTTCGTCGTTGCCAACTTTACTGGGCGTACGCCACTACGTGTGCCCGTTAAAAATACACGCAGGTTGGGACAGTGATATTTACCAAGTGTTGATATCAAAACTGCTCACTTTATCGTGAACAGCATTCAAGAACCATGCTCTTTATTAGTGGGTAGAGAAAATACTAGCCAAACTGGGGAAGTCCGCCCATACAAACTCGCCTCGCCGTATATATACCCGCCTAAGGTCGAGATTACGATGACTTCACGTTTAATGTACCACGTAACGAGGAACACGTTCACGTAAGCCGTTAACACCTTGAGTAATGTGTTCCTAGGAGACCTATTTTGATCATACTTAACTCTGCACCACCTGATCTCGGTGGCGCCAATCACAGTAGGGACAATGTTGTCATCTTTGCTTTTCATGGTTTGTTTTGGTTTTATTTTAGCGATGTCTGCTCAAGTTTTTAATCAATATACCACAAATGTGTGTGTGTGTGTATATATAATCTTTTTATTCTGAACATGAGGACGGAGTAGTGGAAGTTAGGCTACTATTATGTTCTGTTTCGTAACAATACTTGCATTAAATGCAGAATTTTCACCATTTAAGTGTGCAATTTTTCGAATGTCTACTTCAAGAAATACAATTCAATTTTCTCAACAGATCAAGGTTTATTACTTAAGAATTATTCCCATATACACGAAAAACACGTCTTCATCTTCCAGAGAAATTTCGTTCTGGAGGTTATGGTGATCTCCTAGTTTTAAAATTTTGTTTAAATAACGAAATCCATACTTTCGCAACCCGTTTTTGCCACATTAATATTAAAACACAAATACGCCTGTATAACAATAATTTTGCGAGATTTCGATCTGGAAAGCAACAAAACTTATCCCCGGCATTTTCATGTTACTGTTTACGTGAAGCGTCCTAATATACTACCAAAAAGATCACGTTTTACGTACACGTGAAAGTGTAGTGTGATGCGTGTTACGTGTAAGTGAGGCATCGTAACTCCGCTATAACTTCCCTCCCGCAAACTTAGGGCTTAGAGCCACGGGCCAAGGTATCCCTAGAACAGTTTACATAATATTACATAATATTCGATCATTATTAACAAATCACAAGCAACTACCAGCATGGCATAATCATCTACCATTAAGTGTAGTAGTTAGACTACTTGCCTCCCTGCTCGCCGAACCGGGTTCGATTCCTGGCGGGGTCGCTCCCGGATTTTCGCGTGTGGGTATCGTGACGGACGATGCCGCTGGTAGGCGGGTTTTCTCGGGGATCTCCTTTTCCCCCAGCCCTCGCATTCCGGCGCTGCTACAAACTCAATCTCGCTTCACCTACATCAGCTCTCGAGACTCCGCTGTTAAGATCTGCCCAAATCTCTTCACACACGCCAAAGGCATTCCGCTACGCAAATGAAAAAAAACTCCTGAGCTGGGGTTCAGTCGGCAACCTGCAACGTAGTACCGTTTGACTTGTATAAGCACTTCCAGGCGCCTTTCATCTTGCAGGGAAATATTCAATCGACAGTACTGGAACCAGACGTAATTATGCTACTCGTTAGTCCAGTTACTAGCTGTGAATGCAAGAAAATTATGTTACAAAATGCAGACCAAATATACGCCCTAAGCGTTGTGAAATCTGATTTTGGGGACAGGCAGCAAATTATAAACATGAGAAGAGAAAATTCCCTTACACTTTATATTTACACTCGAAAAAAAAAAAAAAAAATCAAACAAAGACGATAATAAATCTGCAAACAAGTTTTTTATTTTTGTTAACTTAATTCTCATTTTAAGGAAAATTAGCTATAAATTTTCCAAAATTGAAAACAAAATATGTTTATTGCCACTTGAGCTAACGAGATGGGGGTTTCCAGCATTACTTAGTCATCTTTCCGCCCAAGAGATAACATTAAAGGTTTTTTTCTTTTGTATCGGGAAGTTATAAATTCACTGATTCTTCCTATCCATGTTTAGACATACAATCGTAGTAGTACATTCTTGTCGTGGTCGTGTGTAAAATTGGGAAAAAGTGTATTACCGAACATAAAGTGTAAAATTGTTGGATTGAGTAAATTTAAGAAAACAAAACGAGAATTTACAGCCCAGGTGGGCATTTCTAAGTCACGTATATCAAACCAAATAAAAATAATTCTGAAGTAAGGTGTACAATACACGTGTGAAAGCAGTCTGTTAAAAAAACACCAACAAGTGTTCGTATGGTACCTCATTTCGCCACATTTTTTAAAAGAAGTATTAAAATTATTTCACAGTGTTTTCTTATTTCTGTTATTGATTTATTTCCCGTGGCTTCTATATAAAGTTGGAATTTAAATTTATATCTTCCATGGCCCTATACATTTGATGCGTACTGTTTATATCAACAATATGCTGCTGAAGACTGTGGTTTTCAACTCCTTTTTGAAACTTTTTTGACCGAGCGAACCATTGAACCGTTGTTTCCGACGAATGTGTGTATCAAATTACTTGCACACGACCGATAACCAGGAAGCGCATTATGTCGGAATATTAGTACGCGTTCCACGCAGAAAATATTTTGGTCAAAATTACTATCAGATTCTAGCACTATAGTCATGTCGGATTTTAATGGACCTGAAATAAATCAGTGTACGACTGAGATCTGAATTCGTGTCATTGAGTTTCAAATTCGCCGCACTACTATTTTTAGCGCACTGTGGTAAAACTTGCTTTAAGATAATTGTGTCGTAGGAATGGAAGGTAATTGTTGCATTAATGAATTCTTATTACAGACTACAGTATGCACGAAAATGAATTTAAATCTCAATAATTCAAATGCAATTGGAAATATTTTTATAATAGTTAATTATAAACGTAATTTTAATTACGGAATTCAGTTCTATTTCGGAGGCATGTAATTAGTTCTCACTACTACTGTCAACGAACAAATCACCAAAGAAGTATGCGTAAAATTTGCGATCTAAAGTCATTCAACTGTCACGCATTCTTATACTGTTCTGCAGTGTGGTTACTTATTACAAAGCCAGAAAAAAGAATTTTCTTGTTATAATATGGAAGAAAATAGGATTACTACGAAGTGATTTATGTACAGTGCAATATGTTTGCTTTTAACTATTGTATGCTATGATATAGACTCGTTAGGAATGTAATTTGACTTTGTTTGAAAAGTTAACTTTTGATACTTACTGTTCTTGTTTTGACTGTTGATTTTGTTTCAAGCATATTATGCAACACCACCCATCTCGTTGTAATTTTTCTTCGTAGTCCGGACAAGTTTAACATTTTGTTCAGGAGAAATGCACTTGCCACTATTTATGGTTAGCTCGTACGTTACTTAAAACTAAAGTATTACTCTCCTATCGGTAAAGTACTTGTCATGTGCAATTGCACACACACAGAATCGGTAGTATTATGGTGTGTAATTATCAATAAGTTAAAATGTTTAACAAATATCGAACTCTGTCCTGTAACTCGGTTGTTTCTTCAAATTATTTTGAAGCTTAGGGAATTTATATTTTTACTTAAATTAGGATTAATTCTCACAGTAGGCCTATTTGTGCAGATAAGAAGACAAACATTGTCCATGACATTAATTTAGTTTATTATCGTTGAAATTCCTTTTAAATTATATTTTTCTAGAGATATGAAATTTAACGTTAGCCGCTTCTGACTGAAAACAATAGTTGCTGCAATTAACTACCAAATTCATAGAGACGATTTAATTTTTACTCTGTTATGCTATTATTTTTGGGATAAGTTAATAATAATTACAGCTACACATTTCTATAGATTTCATAAATAATTGTCATATATTAAATTACATAATTTTTTTTAGTATAAATTTTTTTGTAAGAGTTACCGTATTTATATTATAACCGAGGTTGATGTTGTGTAATAAAGCAATTAAAAATGTTCAGAGAAGTTAGTACTTAAAAAAGTTACTATAATTTTTCTAGTTTATAAAATAAATGTCATATATGAATAAAAATATATAAATTCCGAGTTGTTGCGTAATAATATTAATATATATATATATATATATATATATATATATATAGGCTGTTAACGGTAGAAAGATCACTTTTGAGGCCCCGGTTATTTTTTTTCTACCAGCCATTTTTTTATCCTAATAACACATTTTAAAATAAATATTACCATGTAAGTAATAAACATTGTGCATTCCACGGACTAGAAAGTTAACGTCAAAGGATAAAATAAAATAAATTTATACTGACTATTATTCCAAAGGAGCGTGTATCAAAAAGTGCTCACTATACCGTGAATGGCCTATAAGTAAATGTTTTACCGTGATGGAGTTAATTATTCCGCGGTTGGCTGACAGGCATGCAGCGTGGCTGGGTTCTCGGTCGGAGCTCCAGTCTCGCACGGAGAGGTCGCAGTGAACTATTTCATCGTCTCCGCGTGGAGATTATTTTGGAGAGTTGCATGTCGACTCATTACTCGGTAAAGCAGGCCGCCAGTGGAAATTAAGACAGGACGCTCGCGTAGAGTGAGGAGGAGAAGGTGGGTGTCCCTCCCACACCCCCCTTCCCCCAAAGCCTGACACTGTCGCCCGAGTGGATGCCTTCCCGGAATAATGAAGTGGAGCGACGTGCGTGCTATCTGGCGGGAGGGCGGCGTACCAGCACGCTCACCGCCTCCGCTTTAATTAAAACACGAGCTGGGGTATTCGAGGAAGGGGTGGGGGAGGGGTGTATAATAGGGGAAGGGGTAGGACGGGGTTGGTGACGGGCGAAGTGAAAAGTGGACAAGCTATTCATCCCCCCTCACACCCGTGATAATGCGGCGCGAAACTTATCAGCGCGACACGAGGGCTGGGCCAATCAAAACTCGCGACGCGCTTGATTTATTGGCATTTTAATCTCCTGCGCACAAACGCCGCCCGTAACTTGGACTTGGAACCACTAAGAGGGGCAGGGGGAGGAGGAAAAAAAGCGGAATTTTGGTTGAGCGTGCGTGTGTGTTCGGCCGATTACGTCGCTGCAAAGCTACCCCCCCCCCCCGGGGGACAGCATTGTTCCCTGGGCGTGCTCGCGACGAGAAGAGCAACCGGGTAATTGATTGATTTTTGTGCCTCCACCACGAAGGTTGTTTAGACGTCGGATGAGTAAGCGCCACGACTGTACTGAAGACACAAAACCATGTACAGTCTCATTCACAACCATTAATAATCATTACCAAGCAAAGATGCCCATAAACGTGTTCAAGATTTAATTACGTTTGCTAACGCCTGCCGTAAGATGGTGTAAACGATTAGCGGACAGCTTACAAAGCATTTTATTTAAAAATTAATTTTGATAAAGAAAACCTGCCGACAGAGATGATTTAAAATACGCAATAGTTTAAAGATTGAGAATCTTTATAAGCGATTTATAAAAATCCACGTGCAATGTTGTCAGGGATCTCTTAAATGGCATTTAACTCAATTAAGGACGCCCACATGTTGCAGTGGTTTTTGAACGTTTGTTATATTTTAACAGCGTAACATTTTGTTTTCATAAAGGAAGTGCATTTTCTTTAGTGACAGAATTTATATCTTTGCCAAACTTTTGAAAGGAAGCAGCTTTTCGCGTAGGTTAGCGCGGCAAACAAACCCCCGTTTTTTAAAACTGTTATCTTTGGTTCTTGTGAGTTAGCTACATAAAAAAAAAAATACATTCAGATTAATTTTCTCATACAGTTTTCTGATAAACATGAGTGTAGTTACGAAATCTGTGGTAGTATATTTTTTTCAGCGATATTCCATTCGCTTACGTAACTAAAACGTAAACGACAAAACTCATAACATAAAGTTGTATGGGATTACTGTACTTCAATAGTCAGCCAAGTCATGGTTTCAAGAAGTATTTAACTATATTAGTCCAATGATAGCGAAGATCGGAAGCATTAGCTGAAGTGATTACTATGATCCGTGTAAATAAGGATAACAAAAGGAACGTAAAGAGACTCACAATTGAAGTTCAACGTCTTCAACACGTCCAGAGATTTTATTTATGTAGTTTCAGTACCTTAATGGATCCTTACAAAAATAAATTTAAACGTTTTCGCTGTGATTTCAAATTACGATATCCCCAGTGTACCTGAATCATTTTTGTTACAAATATGCACGTGAAAATCGGGCGGCGCCATGAAATCGTAATGCCTTGTATTAGTTTCTTCGCACCTGCACGTGAATTTGTCTCGCAGATACAAACGTCAAAGCGAATTCGAATGAGGCCTCTCAGTATGGTTGACTTCGTATTCCACTCCTCTCGCAGAAATATCTCCTTTTCAGGAGGATCCGATAGTAACTTTGCACCAGAAAGTTTCCCATGCGTACTTCTATGTTGTAAATAAGTTATCTCCGCTCAGTAAGTACCTATGTATACATTTTTATATGCTGCTCACGGTAAAATGAGCACTTTTGAAAATCCTGCTTAAGATCTACTTGCATGCACATTGCGTATCCTTCCGCCTTATGTAAAATTAGCATTGCCATGGGCCTAATCACCTTATTTATGCGTCGATCAAGTTAAACTGTGAAATTATTGGAAAAGTAAATATTTTATAAATCTGCCTATTTTTACTCTTCGATACGTTAAAAAATACAGTAAGCGAAAGAAATAACTTAAGTTATCACAAATGGTCACCTAACATTTTTTTTATTCAACGTTGAGATACGGAACTACTTTCACTCCATCGTTACCAACGTTACTGGGCGTGTCACTCGTTGCGCACGTTAAAGTATATGTAGGCAGGACCAGTGACTTTTTTCTAAGGCCTAGTTCAAAAGTGCTCACTTTATAATGAACAGCCTTGCTGTTGACTCGGTCTTCTAAGTGCGTGAGCCTCACCAGTGAAGGCGCTTTAGGACTGCACCAGTCACTTAATATTAGCTGCGCGCCGCGGTGGACGAACAGTTAGCCTGCTCGCTTCCCACCAAGTCGAACAGGGTTCAGTTCCAGGGCGGGTCACTCCCGAATCGTCGGCGGGTTTTCTCGGGGATCTCCCGATTCCCCCGCCCTTTCATTCCAGCACTGCTCCATTCTTGCCTCAGTGACCTTAATCAGCTCTCAAGACCTTGCTGTTAAGAGCCGCCCAAATCTTCTCACTCACTCACTTAATATGAGCTCTACAAATCCCCCTCATTCAGGACTAAGTTCTTCATTAGGTTCTGTTAATAAAACGAAGAAAAATTACTATAGCATAATGTTTCATTTAGCGAACGTACACACAACACAAGCGATATCATAAAGTTTTGTGGTGCAACGGATCATGGAATGTGTTCGGGCGTTAACCGTCACTGGAAACCGTGGTTTCGCGAACCGTGTGTGCGCGTGTGGGTGTGTGTGCACGCGCGAATTAATCCTCTCCCCCAAACCACTCTAATAAAATAAAGTGGTCCAATGGTAATGACCGTAATTATGACGCAGAACAACCAAATCATTGCTAATTAACAGCGCGGTGACATTATTTATCCTCGGCGTGCAACTTGGCAACGATGCGGCGCTCGCTGGAGGTCGCGACTGTTGACTGCGGGAGCGTGTTCATCGTCATGCCTCAAAGGAGATGGGATTACGGGCTTTCCGTACAGGGAACAACATATCGTAGAAGAGATCACACCAGTTGCGCAGTAACTGATTTATCAGTAGCACGCTGTAAACAATTTTCTGGCAAACTTCCTAAACTACAATTAAAGTTTTTAACCTATACATTTTAATGGAAATAATACCGCATGCAAGACTGCTGATATAGAAATGTTGAGCGTTGTTACTATACAAGGTTGGGGACTCCGCTACGCATTTGACTTTTTCGTGAGCCAATGTAGGTACCATACCACGGATGTATGGAAAAGGAGTTTTATCAATAGTTATTTGTCACTATCCGTAAACAATTATATGGTAGTTTTACGAATAATTTCTTATAGTGCTGCACTTGGAAATTAGATTTTCCACTTGGCTTTAAATTCAGGTTACAATACTATTTACAATAATGTTAGCTTTTAAATATTAATACACTTCTTGTGACAAGAGACTGCCACAACTAGAATACATTAAAATAAAGCGAGTCGCGTCAGTGTCGTTAAACGCCAAATGTAAAACTTTGACGTTTCTGGCCATGTGATTTTGACAGTTCTGATGGCAGCCCTAGTGTTAGTGTTTTTTGGCATGTTCAGGATACGAAAAAATCAGTCTACCTCATCGTAATTTCTTGGTAAAAGTCTGAATTACGGTATCGTGTCTCAAGTGTAATCTTGTTTTGTAATCGTAGTGAAGAATCCTCTCAAAAATATGCTACTCGTCAAACTCGACAACGGCAGCTGGTTGGTGGTCGCCAAAATTCTATTGAAAATCCCTCATAATTACATTTTGCGTGCCTGAAGTCTACCCTTCATTCACGCGTATAGGCTGCTCACGGTAAAATGAGCGCTTTTGAGAGCCCTGCTGAAGATATACTTTTGTGCAGATTGTGCATTATTCCGCCGTATGTAGACTTAACACTGCCATGGGCCTTATCACTTTATTCATGCATTGGTCAAATTAAATTTTGAAATTATTAGAAAAGTAAATAGTTTAAATATCTGCTCGTTTTTACACTTCGATGCATAAAAAAACACAAAGTGAAATTAATAATTTTTAGTTTTCACAGGTGGTTACCCAACACTGTTTATTCAACGTTAATATATGGAGCTACATTCCCTCCGTTACCAACTTCACTGGATGCATGTCACCCAGTGCGCCCGTTAAAATATATGCAGGTATGAGCAGTCTTCTAAGGTTGATTTCGAAAATGGTCACTTTATCGTGAACAGCCTTTAGTTTTGATCTCTGAATTGGCCACTGAAGTTACATTTTAATGGATATCTTATTACTGTGCACAGAGAATCGTAAAGTTGGGTTTGGAGAGGGATTGGACGGCTCTTAACATCGAGGTCTTGAGAGCCAATGAAGGCGAAGCGAGGCGAGCACGGAGCAGCACCGGAATTCAAGGGGCGGGAGAACGGGACACCACCGAGAAAACCCGCCGACCAGCGGCATCGTCCGTCACGATTCCCACTTACGAGAGTCCGGGTGCGACCCCGCCGGGAATCGAACCCGGGTCACCTAGGTGGGAGACGAGTAGTTTGACAACTAAAATAATTAATTATAGTACACTCTGTAGGAAATAGCTGTAAAGTTTTTCCGCAGCACTGTAAGAAAATTTGAAAATCTAATTTTTTTTTTTTTTTTTTGTATTTCATTAAGACCTCTGTCCTTCACGAAACTGTCATGTCGGTATGCTTAATGGCTCATCTCTGCAGATTGCTTGGCATTCTCCACGTCGACCCTTTCCTACATGCACTTCATATTCAAGCACAACCGTCATCATCGATTTTGATTGGACTAGCCAGAAGCTGTATTGTGGTCTGCGCGGACAATGAACAGCCACACTGTTAATCGGAAAAGCAGACCCCAAATATTTGATGGTCGTTATAAAATAAGCCGTGAATAATTTTTGTCATGACATTGGTATTTGTACGGCTGTGGAGCGTGTAACTCCCTTGTTGAACGAGTGTTTTAAGCGTGGTTCTTCCCAATTAAACCAGTAATTATTAATTCTCGTACTTCGCTCCATTAACACACATTTCCCCCACGAAGCAGCACTAAAACAGTAAATATTAATTTTTAGTTCGTGTTTTTGCCTGCATGTACGTTTACTGGGAAGGATTATGTTGGGATTGTATTTTAATGGACGCTTCTCTAAACTGGTGTGTTTAATTAGTATGTAGGCTGATATATTTATTACATTTTTGCCTACATTAATAACTCAGTTTCATAAGTTGCTTATTTTTTAGTGTTGGTCAAGTTGTTTATAGTACTGTAAATTACACAGTACGAATTTCCTTCTTTATTTGCTGTTTTAATGTTTGAGTAATTTCAGCAGCAGTTAAACAAGTGTAATTTTCATCAACTTTTCTTTTTATTTCCAGGTAAGCAAGTTCGCATAATTGCCGGCACGACCAACATAATTTATGCAGGTAACATTTTTTAAAACATTTACTAGTTTCTCTGCGCGTCAAATAGATTTTTAAGACTTAAGTGCATTATTTGTCAAAACAAATAATGTTGTTACCCTCGGTAAGTTTCATCAACTAACAAATTACTTAATTGCACATGCTTTAAACATTACAAGAACAAACAGTGCTTAGTTTATAAAGTTATAACTAGGAAAATTTAAGGAGAATTCTAAATGCGCTGGGGCGCTCACAGGACTGTTCGCCTAGGGCGCTAAGTTACCTTGCACCGGCTCTGCTACGACCGCCATGATTGCGTAGTGCTGAAAGTTTCAGATTCACCATACTGAAGGTCGGAATCACCTACTCTCAATATACGGTAGGCTGCTTACGTCAGCCAGTAGCGACGGAGTACACTGCTATGTGCAGCGAGGGAAACAAACATCCGGAACACGAAGAGCACCGTACGTATACAGGCCGTTCACGGTAAAGTATGCACTTTTGAGGCCTTGTTACTTTTCTCTAAAAGTCTTTTTTATACTTCCACCATTTTTAAAAATAAATATTGCCATGTAAGCAAAAAAAAAACAGTGTATATATTTCACCACACTCGAAATTTAACGTCTAAGTCTACAATAAAGTGTATTTATTGACTATTATTCCATACGAGAGGGCTTCAAAAGGTGCTCACTTTACCTTGAATACCGTATACTGTGCTATATTATCCGAGTGTGTGTCAGCACTTGCAGTTCGCGGAAGCCGTAGACGCTACACATCGCGAGCATGTGAAACCCGGCTGTAGTTCGAAACTCAGGCTGTTTTCGAATTTACCATTTAGTACATTAGTATTCAGTAGCATTGAACTCGGATGCCATCGATAATCGCTTGTTAACCGATGGTTGCGAATTGGTAATTTAGTATTTCAGTAAATTTCTCTACATACTAAAAATTAAATACTAAAATAACAAATACTTCACCATTTTTGTTTACTACTTCGGGTTTGTGACCTTTTTAGTAAACTAAAAGTGTCCATTTGAAAGCAGCAATAGACACGGCGAGACTTAAAACGCAGGGTAAATTCACAAATTACCTCTTTTAGGATTATACCGTAAAAAGTGCTGGTATAAACGATTGCTTGAAAAAAAAGGGGGGGGGGGGCGAGAGGAAAAAATAAGTTAAGCATGTATCCTGTTATCCGCAAGTTATTTGTTGCTATTCTAGCGATACGCTCTTTGGAATGGGGTACCTCCTACCCATTTTAAATACAGTTTGAAAAAAATACGCGTCTTTTTTTTTTTTTTTCTAAAGGCGGGGCTGGTTGTGAAAGCAAATGTTGACAAATCGCAGATAACCGTTTGAACACGTGATTTCGACAGTTCTTGTCGCAATTTGTGAGTAGAGCTGTTCGATATCATGAATTTTGCTATCGATATTTGAGTTCAATAGTCACTCGATATTTCCGGTATATCGATACTATCACATTTATTATATTATTTTTAATACTGAAATCGTAATGTCAGAATATCACCATTATTTGTGTCGTACACTAATGTAGGGCCTACATAAACAACGGAAATGGATGGAAGCCAGTATTTTGTAGGTAATGATACTATCATCGTACTCGGTGCTACAGACTGTCAGAGGAAAAATTTGGCATTTTCGTCACATTTACCCATTACCTTGTTACGCCGATATCAATAACCAACACAACCTCGCTGTAACGATTATTTCCCAAACTGTGTATCGGTTAATTGATTACTTTTAGTTTTTTGAGTTGCCGATTTATCAAAACATGGAACAGCCCTATTGGTAAGACAACGTAAGGAGATGCACAGAAGATGAAGAAAATAAGTCTACAATCATATTTAGGCTATGTTTTTATAACAATTCCTGGCAACTGTCAGTGCAGTTGCGTGTTATGTTCTGTGCAGATTGTCCAAGCAAAATAAAACTTTGTCTAATTTGCTTGGTACAATAAAGGATATAGGCACGGCCGAAGTTAGCCAATTTTCTTGTATAGGATGTTTACGGTTATTTGAGCACTTTTGAAATCAACATTTGAAAAATTTCTCTGCTCCTACCTGCATGCATTTCACACGGCGCACGGACTCACAAGTGGCCAGTAAATATGGTAACGACGTATAGAAAGTATAGTCGGTTTACGATAAATTGGGCACTTTTGAAACCTATAAAAATGTCACTGCCCCTACCTGCAAAATATTTTAACGGGAACACTTACTAGCATGTGCCCAGTGAAGTTGTTAACGATGGGAGGAAAGTAGTTCCATATTTTTACGTTGAATAAACAGTTTTCGGTAAATGTTTGTCAATACTTGAAATTATTTATTCTACTTACTGTTTTTTTTTTATGCGTGTAAGTGTTAAGAATCAGCAAATTTGTAAAACTTTTACTTTTCTAATAATCTCACATTTTTACTTGACCGATGCATGAATAAAGTGAGCAAGCTCATGAACAATATAGTGCAAAGGTACACAGTACGAATGCAAGTAGATTTTGAGCAGGGATTTTAAAAGTGCTCAGTTTACCGTGAACAGCTTATAGTTACATGTATTCACGTTGAAATAAAAGCGCCAGGCAAACATTTGCAAATATTAAAATTTTTTCATTTACTTTGTCTTTTTAATTAATATAAGTAAAAGAATTGACACATTTATCAAATATTTACTTTGCTAATAATTTCACATTTTCACTTGACCGTCGCACGAATAAAGTGATCATGCCCGTGGAAATGTTATTTTTACATATGGCGGAAGAGTACACAATATGCATGCAAGTAGATCTTAAGCAGCGTTCTCAGGAGTGCTCAATTTGCCGTGAACAGTCTTTAGTAGAAGGTCTTATTTCAAGGAGCCATGAGTGAACTTAATTTATCATGCAGTGTAGCGAAGATGTATCGGCAGTATTTCCTTGAAGGATGTTGGAGCCCGTCTCCCTCTAGTTCAATGGCACAAACAAATAAAGCAGTTAGTGCCTCACTCTACGTGTCTTGGTGTTTTAAGCATAGGGGAAAACATTAGTGTGCTTTTTTAAACACTTTTCTAATGGGTAGTACTTTACATAGCATTCTCTCGGTGGCGAGTTAGACCACACGAGTATTCCTTTCATGATTGTACCATACAGCGGCGTGTGGTGAAGTGTTGCAGGATAAGCTGGCGCTTGCTCAGTGCTGTACACACTCGGCGCACGCAGCAGGAACCAGTAATCTGAGCTTGGCCGGGGAGAAAATGAATGTAATGAGGCCACTCACGGGGGAGTGGCGAGGCACCCATGTGCTGTGACGTCAACTGCTCTGCTACGTTTAAGTGGCCGATGTATGAACTAGCTAACGATTAGGTATAGCGCAGAGCCGATCTCGGCTTACCGTGCAACAGTTCACCATACGCCGCTGGTATAATAGGCAGGATTTACAATAGCCTGTTGCGTCCGTCCGTCCGTCCGTTCCCCAGCCGAGCGATTTAAGGTGGGTTTACGATTGACTTAATAGAATAAGTGCGCTGTATGCTTAAGGTATGATTCAGTGTATTCAAGGGTATTTGTTTATGACTTTCGTGTGTGGGTCTTGGCCGGTCGTGTGCGTTCTTGGCGTGACTTAAGAGATCGTTATATTTTATATCTTAAGTACAAGTGAAGACACGGAGTAGCCAATCAGAGCCCAGTGACATTTGTTTTTGGCGGGAAACTGTATTTACATGTATTTAAGTTATGACATATTGTGAAATCGTATGAAAGTAACTATTTTAATCTAGAGACAGTATCTTCTTAATTTAAAGAACAGTTCATGGTCATGTTTCATTTCTTGGAAGAGATTGTTGAATTCGCTTTAATTAAACTTTTCAGATCTGTTAATGTAAATGCCCAATGTTTGTATTGGCTTTCTCTTCTATAAGATATCACGAGTTTTTCAAAACAATTACATAATCAGTAACCACAAATAATTAAATATATGTAAATAATCTTCACTCTTGTCAATATTTCCAGGTTATGTCGATTGCTTTCGTCTCCTATGATTCTGATTGGTTAGACTTAACAGTTGCAAATTCAATCATACACTGCAAATCATGTTATTGTTTATTTTCCGTGTGCTTATCGTGTCATTAAGTATAATTCTCAATTCTTTATTCTTTAGTCGAAAACCCACCTTTACAACCAGTCTTCGTACGCCCGTCGACAGTTCATGTCTGCAAACTAAAACAAACAAAATTGTTCACAAATAGAAAAAAAATCTCCTTAAAAGTGAATATTTTTGGCGGTATTGTGTTTGTAATCACCAAAAATGCGCATACACGTACATAACGAAAATTAATTAATGTTAAAATATTTTTAAATAGCAAACAAAGCATGATTTTATTACTTTTACAATTGCAAACAAGGAACTCGTATTTGCAAACGTAATTATCAATAAATGTTAAGGAAGAACGCAACTTAATTTAATTTTACAGGTACATAAATATATGAAAACATAATACGGTCAAAACAAAACATCGCGCGCACTGCACAGCCTTAACAACTCGGGGTGAACGGGTACAAAAACGTGCAAGTTTATAAGGCTGTAATTTCATCCGTCCGTTCGTCAAAAGTTGAAACTTGACAAAGTTTTGGCGGACGGACGGATAGAATTAATGTTCACCTCTGATTGGCTGTTGATCACGTGATTGACGGACGGATGACGGACGGACGGACGCGACGAGTTGTTGCAAATCCGGCTGTAGTTGTTAGAACCCGCCCTGAACAACTCTTTTGTCAGTATACGGTGTTCACGGTAAAATGAGCACCTTAGAAATAAACCTTAGAAAAAGTCACTGCCCCTACATGCACATATTTGAATAGGAGCACCGAATGACATTCGCCCAGTAAAGTTGGTAACGGTGGATAGAAAGACGTGTTTCATATCTTAACGTCGAATAAAAAGTGTTAGGTAACCATTTGTGATTACTTAAAATTATTTCTTTCGTTTTGGGATTTTTTAATGCATAGAAGTGTAAAAATGAGCAGATTTGTAAAATATTTACTTTCGTGATAATTTCATAGTTTCATTCTCTGATTTGCCGCGCGAGTCTCCGGGAACGGTTCCTGCGTCCGACTGGCTACTGCAGTTTCCCGCTCATGGCGTTCCAACGTTTTGCCGGCCAACGACGCAATTTTGGTAGGCGTCTGCAGCTGAAGATCGCGATGTACTCTGTTCACGTTTGCTTCCAACTTTTTTGAAAACCTGCTGAAGTTCTACTTATACAGTGTGAATTCTTTAAAAGATGCCCCGTGGGACATGTGCGTAACGGAGCGAGGGAATGAGGAATTACACAACAGTGTGACAATAACACTGGAGGTGTTCCGTGACTCAACCGACATACTTCGGCAGCGTGTTATACAGATCATTGGCAACAATAAATGTCCTATACACAACTAGGCTATGCAGCCCTATTTCAGAGTTACAGGGACGTGAATGCAATAAAAACACAAATTGGAATTACTGAATGTCTTTAATGCAACTGACTACATTCGTGTCGAATGTCTCACTCGAGTTGTTCGAAATGTTCACCATCTGACCGTATGCAGGTTGCTATACGTTGTAGCCTACCATGGCGTGGCGCCACTGCATGCCTAAAAGTTCATTTCAGAGTTGGTTAGTGGCGTCGAATATTGCCTGTAGCAACTGGTTTCATGTGTCTGATCGCCTTCCGCTGTATACCCTACTCTCCAGGCAGCCCAGAATAAAGTCCAACGGGGAGAGGTTTGGAGAGCTCGTCGGCCATGGGACTGGCACAACTCTTCCAATCCACCTACGCGGATACTCAGCTGTTGCACCACGCCCATTTCCTTCACAGTATCCGTAAACGAACACCATGTCTACGTACTCTGCATGTGTAAACATTCCTGGCATTGTTTCACAACCACTCTCCTCGACACACTAACAAAGACTAGCCACGCCAGCCCCACTAGCAGCCTGCTTGCGGTCAGATTGGACACATTTTGAACAGCTTGTATGGGAATCACAATATTAATGTATTAAATTGCGTTAAAGGTATTCAGTAAATCCAGTTTGTTTTTTTTATTGCATTCACGTCCCTGTAACTCTGAAATGGGGCTGCATAGCCTACTTGTGCATATTACATTTTTGTTGCAATGATCTGTATAACACGCTGCCGAAGTATGTCGGTTGAATAGTGGAAACATCCTGTATAGAGTAAGGTGCTGGAAGTGTCTGCCAAGAATCATCTCGGCGTTTGTCACAGCAGTTGCAGGTGTCCCAGTCAACCACTATGCGGATCCTGAATTAGAACCTGCATCTGCACGCGTACAAATTTACTGTGGTGCATCAGTTACTGGATGTGGACAAGGGAGCTCGAGTGCCGTCCTGCAAGTGGTTTCTGTCCAATATTACTCCAGAGGTGTTGCAGGATGGATAAGTCTTCTTTTCCGATGAAGCATGGTTCCATCTGTCAGGGTACTGTAACTCCCAGAACATGCGCTATTGATCAGGTGACAATCCACACATGTTGACGGAAGCTCCACTGCATCCTCAGATACTCGGTGTCCGGTGTACCGTGTCATCACGCCGCATCATCCTCGTGTTATTCCACGAGACTGTGAACTCGGCTCGTTACATCGAACACATTTCCGATGCTTTTGTGGAACAACTGACGGAGGATGAGCGCAACAGTGCTTACTTTCAGCAGGATGGAGCCACGGCGCATACTGTACGTGCAACGATCGCGCGCATTGAGTCGGTGTTCCAACCTGATCGTGTCATCAGCCGCGGAACAAACCAACCTATGCCACTCCGTTCTCCAGATTTATCCGTCTGTGATTCCTTCTTGTGGTGCGCTCTAAAGGGACAGGTATACAGCAACAACCCGCACACACTAGAATAACTCCTGGCCAACACTATCACAGCTATCGATGCCATCCCGCAGTATGTCCTCGCCCGTGCCTTTCACAACTTTTGGTTTCGTCTGCACACCTACCTCGATGTTAATGGCTGACACTTCCAGCACCGTCTCTTAGGTATTCTGTTGGCACACCGGTCTGTATTTCCTCATTCCCTCACTCCGTTACACACATGTCCCACAAGACCTCTTTTAAAGGACGCACCTGTAGGATTTCTCTCCGCCTCGTGCAAACAAAGCTTAACCAAGTCTAATAGAATCGCACCGAAGGGATGACGCACCGCATTCATTGCATAAGAACAGCTTCTTACTATACATTATATTTATAAATTGAATGTTATGATTTAGAGATGAAATATAAAAGGTCAGTTTGTCGAAAAATCAGGTAATTTTATGTTAACACACTTAAAAGTAGCAACCGCGAATAGGCTCTATAGAATGTTCGGAAACTTTGCGCACAATCTCAGGATAGTTTCTTTGGACCAATATTAACACAAACGTCCTATATATTTATATCTAGAAACGCATTTTTATGTGAAATAATTGTGTTCATTGCGGCGCGCACCACCTGTAGTACAAGGCGGTGCCATCATGCATGCAATACAAGTTGCATACGTCGTAGGTACACGGCACTAAATTATATATGTATTCAGCGTCGCGCACCTGCTTCCTATGCAACTTAACCTATGCGCATATTGCACCACCTTGTTCTCCAGATGTTGCAACGCCCTTCTGTGAACAAAATTCTTTGATAAAAAATACTTCCCGGATAAAAGTACATAGGCGATTCGTTCTACTCTTAGTCCGAAGGAACTGCGTCTGGAGGTTTGGGCACTGGGAATCCGAGCAGCCTCTATAAGCGGCTGTTTCACCTCTGTATTTGTATGTATTCTGTGACTTCGCCATGGGAGCAGTCGACGAACAAACGACTGTGTCCCGAGAATATAAATAATTGAGAAGTCTAAGCTGCCGCCAAATGAAACCGCGACGTGAACGCACTTCTACTGGTTGTAAAACAACCGTTTATATTAAGGCCGCCTATTTTTCGCGAAAATATTTACGCGCAATCTAGACTCAAACGTACTACGAGGACACTTGTAGCTTTTCTTTAGGTTACCCGAGGCGTCGCGGTTACCCAGTAGGTAGACTATCCAAGTTGCCGCGGTGTTTCAGAATTTCTAGTCGCGTGTTTTTTGACGTGAATACATCTTTAAATTTGCAACCATAGTGGGAAGCAGAAAATGCGATGATAATAAAATCGGGAGGTACAGTTTGGCATTGCAGCTCCGAATCTATCGTCTACATTCAAAATCCAATTACACCACTCGATTGCATCGCGCGTGGCATGAGGTTGTAAAGGGATTTGGGGGAAATTGGGGGGGGGGGGGGGGGGAATTTTGAATTAGTTTCGCCGCGTCTCATAACTTCAGCGTTGTATAACTTTTGACTAGGAGAAGCTACGACGCTCTTTTAAGTTTCAACTGACAGCTCTTGTCAAACTCAATCGATTGCGTGTATAAAAACATCTGTGTGGCGTTGTTACGGCGAAATTGTATGGGTTTAATATAAAAAAATTAAGAACTATTAACACAATGTCGGCCTATACTCGTCAAAAAGCCAAGTCAAAATACAGAAATCTTATACGGTTGGAAAGAGCATCTTAAAAGCAATCCAGTGATATCTATAAAACCCTATATGATAGAGTGAAGCGATGCCGGGAACGTAAAATAAATATCAAGGCGTCCGAGAGCATCAAAGCACACGTATTTGCGTAAAACAAACGGCCGTGTCCCCAACACAGCCAACCCCATTTTTTTTTTTTTACCTTACAGTGCAAACCGTAATTAAGAAACTTACACTGAAGACGCTGGCGGTTAAAAACAGTGTTTTTGGAGAACAAGAAGTCCTGAAATATTTTCGCGAAAAACAGGTGACATAATAATAATAATTATTATTATTACCGTCATTATATTTTCTCCCTTTCTAGGGCGGCAGATTTGCGGGACACTGTGGTTTTTTTTTTGCAGCTCCCCCCCCCCCACGGTGGGCACCGGACTGGTTAAACTGTCGCTTTTGAAAGGGCGTCTCCTCCCTCCGCCACCCCTAAATCAGTTACCACCCCACCGACGTCCGTCAATTCCGACATTGGTTTGCGCGGTTTAATTACACTAGCACCGCGAGCACACGTGCTGCCGTCTAGCGGGCGTGTGACCCTTTCCCTGCTCGGGCGTAAATCAATTCCACTGGCCCTTTGATTTTCAATTGCTTCCGCACTTTTTAATTCGCCCCTCCGTGTGCTGTGGACACCTCCCCCCCCCCAAATCCTTCCTCTGTCATCGTTCTCGCAGTCCCACCCTACACTCGCCGTTGGGCACGTGTTAACGCGACTCAGTCACGGGATGACGCGAAGTAGGGGCTGTTTTTTTTTTCTCTCTATTTAACCTGCCGTGTTCGAAGCTGGTAGGGCTGGACTCGCAAGCATAGACTAAAGATGAGGAGGTAGACCGATCTCGCTGGCTGCGCACAACCAATCTCCGTGCCCCCAACATCAAACTGGTTTTCTGCCAATACGTCTAGCGAGAACAGCATGATTAGTATTGTAGGTTATAGGCTGTTCACGATAAAGTGAGCACTTTTCAAGGCCCTCCCAATTGACATTAAGCCTTAATAAATGTATTTTATCGCAGCCTCGAGCATTCATTTTTTGTGTGAGGTGAAATATATACACTCTGGTTATTTGTTTCATGGCAATGTTTATATTAAAAATTTGCGGAAAGATAGAAATTAACTGAGAGGAAAAAATTAGCAGGGCCTTAAAAAATTCTCACTACCGTGAACAGCCTATAGAAAACGTATTTGTAAACAAGTGCATAAGCCCCTGTCACAGTCAAATTTTTGCCTCCATATTTATTTGACAATAAAATTTGAAGACGCAATATGGCCATCAATCTTTTCCTTTCAATAAATTTGATCAATTAACGTTGAATTTTTTGGAAATGTGTCACACTGTCAAACTTTTTTTATTGGGAGAATGGAATTTGAATTATTATTTAAAAATAATTTTTTATATTGAGATACTGCTTTTGTTTTTCCATGCAGTCAGTTACAAGAAGTTATGTAGGGAATGTTGTAATTTATTTTCGCTACTTTACTAATTCCGAATTTTGTGTATAGGAGATGTTTCATACACAAAATTTAATGCCTCCGTGTTCGTAATATTACGTGCAATATTCACTTAAAATAAAATTCACGCCCACGAAGCTTCTGCATAAATTAATTATCGTCATAACCTACTTCGTTTCCAGCAATTATTCGTTGTTTTAAAGTTTCTTAACGTCCATTTTTGTCGCGCACGATTCTGATTGGCTGAGGCCGTCAAACATCAAATAAATTTTAGAACCGGTCCAATCTTCAAAAGTTTGATGGAAACTGGAGACATACAACTTTATCAGACAAATATGGCGGCGTGTATGACGTATCGATGACATAACTGTGCAACTTTATTTGACGGAAAAATTTGAAACTGTGACAGGAGCTTTAGAGATGTTTTCATAATTCCTCTAACCAATATGTAATGCAATTCGAGTTAAATGAATTTGGTAAAACTATTTTATTAATATAAGAGTGCTTGTCCTTTAAAAATTAAGATATAACCAAAACTGCCGTACGGACGACTGACAGATGCGACGAACTCTCATGAGTCCAGCCTAATATTCAAAATAGGAGCACCTAGGAAATTACTTCGCGTTCATTTTCTACGATTTATGTTTACCTTAAACTAGAGGGTTCTAAGCTTATATTAATATTTTGTCTAAGGATGGTTTATGGTATAAGTGATTCACGGTTTCTTTCAACTTTTCTGAATAATAATATATGAAATATAATTCATACAAAGATATAAGTAAAGTTTAGATTTAACAACAAAAAAAAAAAAAGCACTTTTTTGTTTAATACAAATATAAAATGCTTTTGATAGGAACCAATAAAACATGCCTTACATGCGGTGTTTTTTCAAAGGCATGGTTCAAAAAATTGCAAATAACCGCGAATACACTGTAACTAAGTATTGAAGTTAGATGCTAGACTGGACAGAGATTCAAGCTCAAGACTACAATAATTACAAGCTGTTGGCGGCGGAGGTCCAAGCTACTATTGATGAATCACTTAAATATATTGTATGACTAACCTGTGTATACTGTTGCCGTAGGCTGAATGTTATTACAGGAAATGAAGAAGAGTTGCACACCAAGCTTCATCTCGAGGTCTGATCTTCTCGGAGTGGGTCCACAGACAGACTCCGTTCAGAGTGTTGTCAAGTTTCTTGGTGGCGTAATTGTTCCGAATACCGGGCCGCCGGGAGGGAAGATCCATTGACGTTTTACTGCTACGTTTTACAAACAATAGTCTATTAGTTGTTTCTTCACAATTTTTTAAATCAAACCTTCGAAAAATCGCCCGTGTATTACGTGTTTGGTTGTTTCCTAAATGCTCCAGGTATCATAACATTTTATACTTGTGTTAAGATAAAAGTACCTCACGTTTGGTTAAATTGGACATTTACGTATATCTTATCTATTATAATATTTCATGTAGAATTAGTATTCTTATAACCGGGGAGGAAATAGGTGTCTTGGTAATGCCTTATAAGAAATAGTTCTTAACTCAAAATATTATTGCACTGAGTGCGTCCAAATGCGGCGCTTTGTCTTATGGTGTAATTTTCTGGACTCCTTTAACCTTTCTTTGCATGAGGCGGATGAATACCCTGGAAGTAAATCTTTGGCAGGGCCTCAAAAAAGTTTGAGGTAAACGTGATTTGACTAACTATAATTGTTGAAAGGTTTTTTTGATTCATTCCCTGGCCTGAATATCGACGCGTCGCTGCAGTTTGCTTGGCTTTCCCCCGTCTATTTATTCATTTAGGCTGTTCACGCTAAAGTAAGCACTTTTAAGGCCCTTGTTACGTTTTTATTTCAGCCATTTTATCCTTTTAATCACCTTTCAAAATTAATACTGCCATGTAAGTAATAAACACATTGTGCATATTCCAGCGCACTCGTAAGTTTACGTCTAAGGCTAAAACAAAATATATTTATTGACTATTATTCCAAGTGAGAGGGCTTTCAAAATTGTTCACTTTACCGTGAATAGCTTATAACAGTGTGTTAATATTAAGAAGTAGAATGGTCCCTGTACTGATCCGTAATGCTTGCATTTTAAGGCTATACACGCGACTTTGTTAACTCTTTACTGTTTATGTTCATAAAACGGAAAATACTTTAATGTGCATTTTTAGTCAGAGGTTACCACTGGCGCTATGGGTAGAATCCACAACCTTCGCACTAACTGTTTGCGTCATAGAGTGAGCTGAGATACGCGATTTTATTTCATTCGATGTTTTTAGAAAATTTATAGCGAATTGTGAAAAGTGGCTGACCAAACTTTTTGTCAGCCTGTAGATTACTTAATTACAGAGATGTTTACTCTACAGCGTCCGCTGTAGCCAAAATCGCTAAAACAATATCAGGAGACAACGGGAATCCGGGTTTGAATTACATGTAAGTTATAGATGCATGCGTATAGGGCCTACCACTGATAGAAGGAAAGAGTTCCGAATATCTAGTAGGTCACTATATGGTAGCCATTTATATGAATATATTTTCTTCAAAATGATTTATTTGCAATACAGTTTTAATGCGTTTCTTGCTATATGTTATCATCTAGAATTTTTTATTTATTTCCTGTTGTGTATAGTCATAATTATTTCATTTACTTATGATTCTGCTGGTTAACTTTATCTAATTTCTGCAAGTACATTGCGATGTCCCATTACTTTTTTTTTTTTTTTTTTTTTAAACGTACGAGTCAAGTGTTGTGAAAGCATTCCACGAGTTTCGTTTATAGTTTGGAGCAAATTTAGAAAGTGTTTAGACGGCCGGTTTAATATTTTAACGAAAAACGTTCATGGCTATCTGTATGTAATGATTGGCAAGTGTTCATAGCTATTTTGTTAATTATTACCGAGTAGCTGCCGTCTGTTTCTTAAGAGTGTTTCCTTCTAGAGGTGTTATTTGCTATGACTTTTCACCAAGTAATATTTATCATTTCCAAAAATTATATTGTAATCCTTCGTCGTAATTGTGTCTATAAATACGCTATTGTTACGGGCATCTGTTTTATTATATTTTCACTCATTTTAAATCAAAAATTTTATAATGTAGCATTGAAAATTTTTGGGGCTATGTTTACCGTTGATCATAGAAATTTTCATTATATATAATTAAAGAGTAATTGCTTCTGTTATCACTTCATTTAATATTATTCCAAATTAGGTTTTTTTATACGAGTTAACAGTATATTATTTTGTTATTTTAACAGGTTATTGATATAGAGATCATGTGTAAGTAATTTTCATTTGTTCCTAGACATTATTTAGTATTAATATTTTGTTTGTTATTTTTCATTTCTTACTAGAGGGTAGCCGATATTAAATGTTTACTAAACAAAAGTACTAAATAAAATTATCCTGGCTATCTCTTGTCTCGCCATTGCTAATTGGTGGAGAGACGTGTCATGGTCAGACGACAGCCAATCGGATGACAGGAGACTACATAATTAAGGCAGATATAAAATATAACAAATTTTTTATTGAGAAGAATTCTCACTTCTTCCAACTATGGACGTATGTCGTATATTAAGAATGTTATAATGATTTAATACTTAATACAACTGATGCAAGATATTTGTAATTTGGAATAATTATTGTTTGAAGATGAGGAATATTGCATTTATTGCAATTATTTGAGAAGATTAATTAATGATTTGTTGAAATTGTAGGAAAAGAAGACCGACTTTAATAAAATATTTGAAATGTCGAGAATTTCGACGCTATGATTGATTTGAATGGTTAAGACTGACGACCTGTAGTGATTTACTTGAAGTGTAATAACATTACTACTTGAAAATTCCCGTACTAATAGTTACATTAACGGTTTACTTGCCTGGTAAATAACGAGACATAATTACTGTAGCATGGGTACATTACTTTCAGTACAGGGAATTAAATTATTTAAAAATATCGTCATATAGAATTTAGGTTAAGTTCGACAATACCTTTAAAACTGAAGTAACGAAAAATTACGACTATGATATAATATGTAGATATCTAATTCTTGCGCATATGCAATTTTATACATTATGCACTAATTTGCAGCATCAATTACTGAATTCTGTACAATGGAAACAATACGTATCCCCCCACATTTAAGTATTCAAATTCAAAATATTACTTTAAGCATAATTTACCGTTTTATACATTCATAATAACTGGATTGTTAGGATCGCGAGAAAGAATTAAGCGAATGGAGTCTCCTTTAGAGGAGAAATTTCTTGGTATTTAGTTGCTCATATTGGTTATTCCTCCGTTGACAACCTCTCTTCTGTAACTGTCCTGTCGTTTAGTGTGGCCGCGGGGGCTGAGCGGTTAGCCTGCTCGCCTCCCACCAAGGCGGGCTGGGTTCAATTCCCAGCCGGGTCACCCCAGGATTTTCGCATGTGGGAATCGTGTCGGACGATGCCGCTGGTTGGCGGGGTTTTCTCGGGGATCTCTCGTTTCACCCCGCCCTTTCATTCCGGCGCTGCTCAATACTCACATCAATCGCCCTCATCGGCACACAGAACCTCGCTGTTAAGAGCAGCCAAAAATCTCTTCACTTTTTCTTTCAGTGATGTACTTCAGTTGTCAGTACTCTCTCATTCGCTCATAGTAGAGCAGATTTTTGTAAGAAAGGTGCCAGCAGAGTTTGACAATTTCAGCTCGTCTTAGTCTACTAAAATACCTCGATTGGGGAATGAACCCAGGACGAGGCAACGCTCTCAGAGTGACGGACTTTCCGGCTGGGACACGTACATGACATGAAATGAGACCCTAGGATGGAGCGGCGCTGGAATGCAAGGGCGGGGGTATCGAACCCAGATCGCCGTGGTGGCAAGCGAACGCCCTAACCACTGCGCCACCGCTGCCCCATATCTTAATCTACTAATAATCATTAATAGTCTACAGTCAACAAAAATCCGTTGTCAAAGGTGCTGCTTATCAAACTTGCAGCCGCTGGAATCAACGTTAAAGAAATTTCTTCTCTTTGCAACAATTTTAAAGATAACCGATTCGAATAAGTGTTCTACGTGACATGATTTAATACACACTGAAACGTTAAGAAATTTTATTGTACATTAAATTTTACATTTTAAAAAAGGGGATTTTTTTTTTTTTTTTTTTTTTTTTAATTTCTTTACGTGCCTGTATTTCTTAAGTAATGTCACGGAGATTACTTGTTGGTTTGAAACGGCAATGTTTATGTTGCAATAAAAATTAATTTCCTTAAAATTCATTTCCCGTGTAAACTACGCGACTACAGGCCTTGTATAGGCAGAGCCCTTAGGTTCTACTCGCAGGAAGTTTTTGCCGATTCGTCGTGTTTGTATCAACTCTCGCAGGTGAATAAGTTCGTATTTATTAATATTTTTGCAGTGTTCCGCCATTGTTTCTCGGAGCTTTCCTGTTACCCACAACGGAGTGGTTGTGAGGCGAACACCAATCTGTAAATGTCACGGGCACTGCAGTTTCAGTTCCGACGCTTTGTTTCTGCCAAACTTGATCGCATAGGTGGCGTTGCTGGAAAACTATATTTACGTAACGCAGGAACTGAACTTTCCGACACGTCTGCGTTGCGGGCCTTGCAGTGGACGCACGAGGAAAGATGCAGCTCTCCGGCTTCCCAAACGCTCCGCGTGATTGGTTTCGCGCCCCGCCAAGCCAAGCAGTAATACTGAATATGTCGCCATTCACAGCTCTGCACAATGCCGTGACGGATGTATGTATATACACACGGCGGGACGCCATTACTTTGGGCCTCTAAGTTTATTTCATATTATTTTTGATCGACGTGCGGGAAAAACAGCGAGCGCTGGGAGAGTGCGATTCGGAAAAGCTCATAAGCGGGATGTGCGGGTAAGGGGATTAAAAAAAAAAAAATAACACTTGGTTGGACGCGGGGAACTTCCTGTATAGCAGGATGGCGAAAGAGGCGAATGAAAAAGGAAATGACATTCACATAATTGCCATTCCGCTTGGAAAATGTGGACGATATTCGAATTGACAGGTTTCGGCTCCGGTGGGTGGGGGTCGGTACCGACGGGCGGAGGGAAAAGGGGAGACGGTGGGGGAGGGGGGTGTACTTTTCATTTCGAAATAATTATTATCTGGAATTATTAATATCGAGCGCGCTACTGTGGCGGGAGCGAAGCCTGGCCGAGGGAGAGGCGAGAATTGATGGGCAAGTTTGTCCCCGCGTATTTGTATTCATCCAGCTAGTGTTTGCGTTTTGTCCGCGGTCCTGCGTTTCGGAGCCATGTGGCAGGGAAGCGATGCTGGAAAATGCCCCGCAGTTTTATTTTCTCATCGGCCTGATTGCCCCCCCCCCCCCCAGACCCTGTAATGGAGCACGCGTCGACGACTGTTATCGCTGGAGTGCCGCTGCGATTTGAAGGGAATAGGCCGGGCGAACGACCGTGTCCGACAACAATGCAGCTGCCCGCGCTCGGGTTCGGCCCGTATTTACAGTACGTAAACATGGCGCAGGAAATACAAACATCTCCTACTGGTGGGGGGGGGGGGGGAATAATTCAAATAGAACGCGCACGGATAAATGCGCGGTTGGGATGTACTTAACGAATCACGATGCTTAACTGGGGGGCTTCCTTTTTCACTGCCCGAACACGGCTGAAATGGTTTGGCCGCTTGATGGAAACCCGCAACGCTCATCGAACAGTTCGCGTCTCGTGCGAATACTATTTTTATTTTATTCTCCAGCATTGCAATTTTCGCTTCTATGTCTTGCTGAAATCAAAGAGCATTCAAGCGTACATAGGGGCTGGGGTGGTTGAGCGGTTAGACTGCTCGCCTCCCACCAAGGCTAGTCGTGTTCAATCCGCGGCCGGGCTACTCCCAGATTTTTCGCAAAGGTGAATCGTGCCAGACGAAGCCGCTGGTCGGGGAATTTCTCGGGGATCACCTATTTCCCCCCGCCCTTGCATTCCGGTGTGGCTCCTTTCTCACTTCTTTTCACCCTCATCACTTCTCAAGACCTCGTTGTTAAGAGCCGCCCAAATCTGTGAACTCAACTTATTTCTACACCGTTCGTCGGATCGGGACCAAATTCAACAGGGATATCCTTTAGAATATGCTGTTCACGGTGAAGTGAGTACTTTTGAGGTACGAGGTACTTTATCCTTTCAGCCATTTTTATCCTTTAAATATATTTTTAAGTAAATATTAGCGTATAAGTAAAACACAGTGGATATTCCACCGCACTCGGAAGTTAACGTCTAAGGATAAAATAAAAATTATTTATTGACTATTATTCTAAAAGAGACTACTTTCAAAAGTGGTCACTTTACCGGGAATAGCCTACACCAAACTTTAACTAAGTATATGCCACAATGAACTCCGACCCTCTTTTGGGCTGGAATTCCCAAAAACTGGTTTATGAATATCTGGGTCTCTCTTCGGTCATAAAACCCTAGAATCGTGGTCGTGTATCTCGTATCGCCCTATTATACCCGGATAACACTGGGTAGTGCTACTAGTAATCTAATAAAACGTTTTGCCAGAAACAGAACATGATTTTCGTAGTAAAATTGGAAAAAAAGTGCCGAGCTTGCTAAGGATTTGCACACACATCACATCCTGTCACACGCTGGTACTGTGTTATAATTTTTAGGGCAGAGAGGTTGTCAAAAGTAACAGTGTAGGCGCCAACGATTTTTTTTAAATTTACATGTTCAGCAGCAGGCAAGTGACAGTGACAGCTTTTTCTAGACGGCGTGCAACAACGAACTATCTACACTTGCAGATCGTGAGATGTATCACAAGAATTACAGTAGTGGCTCAGGATATACGCACACAAGAATCTTCAAATTCGGAGCTCTGCAGTGTGAGTGTTTTACCGAAGGGTAAACTCATTTTAAAAAACCACATGTGTGTTTACTGAATACGCACGTGAAATTTAAATTAATTAGTTAATTGAATTGCAAAAAACAGAGCAAGTGAAAACTTATTTGGTTTCTGTCTAATTATATTTAAACCACTGGTATGTTACACTGTCTACCAAAAAGTAATTGGGCACCTGTCCACAATGTTTGCTTGGTGGTTGTCACCCTGCTATAATCTCATAGGGCAGCCACCCTGTCTGGCATGCTCTCTAAGAGTGTTTGCAGCACATCCAAGGGGATTCGTCACCATTCCTCTTGAAACCATTCCATGAGTTGAGCAATGGATTTTGGCCGCGCCTGACGAGCCCTAACCGGGCGATCCAATTCGTCTTAAAGATGTTCTATAGGGTTGAGGTCGGGGCTGTTGGCGGGCCAATCTAATCGGCGAACATTGTTGTCGGCGAACCACTGCATAGTAGCCATTGAAACATGGCACCTGGCACCGTCATCCTGAAAGTAACACGGGTCCATTCCGTAAAAATATCACAATGTTGGGAGCATTTCATTATCCAGAATGTTACAAAAGGCCTATGTTTTCATGCTACCATGGGCAAACACCAGCGTCCTACGTCGAAGACCGTGAAACACATGTCAACTGACGTACTGAATTACTTATCTTCACGGGTGCCCAATTACTTTTGGCAGATAGTGTATAATTCTGGTCATATTTACCTACAAATGGAGAGAAATTTTATGGACCTGCAAATGGAGACAAATTAAAACGAGCAGAGAAACTACACACTATGAGTAACTAACGAACGATACGTCCTCACGCTGGAAATGTCTTGGTAAACATGCATACATAAATTTCTAACACACATCAATTCGTTATTAATTAATATATAAAACGCTGAGGCGTTTAAACTAGAATGATTTTATTTCAAGGGGGAGGTATTTGAATGAACGCATATCTAAATTATATATTAAGTACAGTGCTTATTAAAATAACACAATACCAAAGGCCAAATTATATCGAATACGTTGCAGCGATACAAAATGATAGTGGATAGCTCAAATTACGAGTGCACTTATAGAACCGATGCTCTAAACTTGCAGTGCGAAATCAAGCGTGCGTGACATTTTCTGATCGGGTGTCTACTTTATGGGTGGTGCGCTACAGTGTATGGGCTATTCACGGTAAATTGATCCCCTTTTTAAGCCTTTCCAACAGACATTGACCACTAATAAATATGTTGTATTATAGCCTCAGGGATAAACTTTTGAGAGTGGTGAAACGTAGAGGCTACACCATAGTTATTAGTCGCACAGCAAAATTGGTATTTAAAAAGAGGCGGAAAGATAAAAATGGGCTAAAATAAAAAAAATTAGAAGGGCCTTAAAGAGTGCTCACTTTACCGTGAATAGCCTACAGTAGGTTTTTCTGCGGTGCCAGTTTCACGATTATTGCACCGCGCATGCTTCAGGGTGGTCCAGGCTGAACCAACAGCTGGACTGCTATTTTTTCTATTATCGCCGTGTTTTGAAACTGTTTCCGGTTTTTGTTGTTATACACTCAAAATCTGAATCAGTAAAAATTTCACTTTCAATCAGTCAACAGTATCTGGCTGATTCAACAGTCATTTAAGTGAATTTAACTGATTAACCAGTGAGAAATGCCAGATTTCCTTCACTTATCGATTCAGTGATATTTCCACTGATTCATCAGTCATTTTTTCATTGTTTTCAAGTGGTTTGTTTTTGACTGATGGATCAGTTAAACAGCATGTTAAAATGGCCATCAAACTAATTTAAAAAAAAGACCGTTAAACAGCGTGTATCAAGTGAAATAACAATAAATAAACTAATAAAACCAATATAAAATACTTTATAAAATGTGTTTCGTCTTTCAAAACACCATTATACGAGGTAATATGAACTGTAAGCCTTTCATTCCGTTTTTACGTCTTTCGTTTCGTTTTCATGTAATCATCACAGCGCTCTGTTTAAATATTTTAATTGCATAACATGTGGTAAAGAGAGTGCACTCATATGTACTATTCGTTTTAACACTCCAAACGGTACCAATTAAAACAAAAACGAAAAGTGAGGGCATACAATTTAAATATTCACGATTTCGATAAGAAATATATGACACATATTTTAATCTCATTTCTTCAAATTGGCTTGGAAGCGCAGATGATAAAGTAACGGCCTAAAATCACAGTGAAAAGAACGTGTAAGTTCAATCCCCGCCAACTCCGGAGATTATTTTCCTTTTTTTAATCACGGCGAATTGCGCAATATAAATAGTAAACTATCTCAAATTTCACGTTATTATTTAGCTACATTGAATAAAAGCAGTATTTTATTTGCCACTACAGTCGGGCGCCACTTATTCAATAAGTGAAATAATTTCACGTCACTAATTCAATCAGTGAATTTTTTTTTCCACTAAAACAGTGGTTTTCTACTGATTCAAAGTGGCGTCATGTCCACTGATTCCAGTAGTTGAATTTCTCTGCGAATCAGTGGTTTTCCACTGATTCGAAGTTAGTTACTTGCGTTGTGATGTTTTATGAAAGTGGACGACGTAATATCTTCATAGTTCACCGAGCTGCAAGATGATCATTCATCAGACAGCAGTGTGTTAAAGGTACCTTCCAACTCGGCATCCCATAGCACTGCTGAAACTACACCATAAAGCAGCGCTTCAACCTGCCACATGTAACATGGCCTTTAGGCACTTGTGCAATCATAAACACTAAGAAACTGGAATGATAAGTACAGCCTTGGTTAAGAGAAGAAGAATTAGGGCGTAGGGGTTAGGAACGCATAACGTACTGCTGTTATATTTAGGCGGTTCATGCTAAAGTGAGCACTTTTGAGGCCCTAGTTACTTTTTAATTTCAGCCATTTGTTTTCCTTTAACCGCCTTTTAAAATAAATGTAGCCATGTATGTAATAAACACAGTGTGTATAATCTACTGCGATAGGAAGTTAACGACGAAGGCTAAAATAAAATACATTTAATGACTATTGTTCCAAAAATGAGAGAGCTTTCAAAAGTGCTCACTTTACCACGAATAGCCTATAGCAGGGGGTTACACTTGTCATATGGGTCTCTTTCGGGTGCAATGTGCCTGGCGTTAGATAAAACATAGATACATACTCAAAATAAGGTAAGAACACAAAAAAAAAAACCGAAAACAGAAAAGTCCAGGATCAGTCAGCACCTACTACTTTAATCTACTCGCTCGGCATTTAACATGCGAGTGGAAAACTCCGCGGCAACATCCCGTATCTCTATATGTTGCCGCTATGTGCTGGGACTTCAAAAACCGTATGTACTTCTGGGCCCCACCAAGCCGCCACTTCCGGGCGATAAACAACTTCTGGTAACAACCAATTGCGATGCACTGTCGCAACTGGTAACAACATACTGTTACATGCAACACGCACACACAAGTGCAAACATGTTGGCCAACATAAACATTTGATCCACCAACTTAAAACATAATTTATTTTTTCGGGTATGTTGATGGGATCACAGAGGGGGGAATGAATTTTACACGTATTGCATGTCTTTTGTCAATCTAATGTTATTTATATATATTTCTGTATACCATGTTGGACGTTTCCCTAAGGAAACACCATAAATTTCGCTATTAATTTTAATAATAGGATTTTTGAAGGGTGCACTTTTTGAGTATCTGGTGTGATGTCCTTGATATGCATTTATATCACTCCGTAGCATAAAATAAATGTTCAAATATTCCCCACTCAATACATCCCCCTTTCTAATATAAAGAAAAGGAATATAGTAAATACGAAAAAACGCATCAGTACATTGTACCTACAAAACATTTATTTACAAAATTAGAATTTCATAACACGTAATCACGGATTGAAAACAAATTCCACATGACCAAGAATATGCATATCGCCAGTAATATCAACTAATTTCCGATACAACCAAATCTGATCACCAAGTTCCATCGTCATCTTCTTACATGAATACATAGACACAATTCCAATAACATTAATTACAACTGTATTGTCTGCCTTGCCCTCATGAATAACTACTGAAGCTGGTAGTGGTTTGTTGGCAATGTTTCTTCAGAAGGTCTCATGTCGAGAAGGAGTCTGCACCATAGGATATTAGTGAGATTGATCCAAACAGGATAATCTGTTTGAAGACTTTTCCAGTTCACATCCATGTTGGATGTCTGTGACCATCGCCTATTACCTTGGCCTCAGTAACTTAACACTTCAAAGTGAAAATATTACAACATTAAAAAGGTGTCATGAATACCTGGAAAGGAATTATTTTTGCAGTTACACGCACAGTATTTAGGTCATTCGTTGAACGAGCTCGCATTTAAGACTATCAAACGCTCACATTAATACAAACACAAACATTTACTGAGGTCACCAAGACGAAAAAAATGGGATGGGAGTTGTGGTAAACGACTTCTGGTGATCCAAATGCTTAGCGGAGAGCTGTTTTTTTTTAATACGGTTTCTAAAATCACTTCGTTTAGCCTCGGTTAAACATAATTGTGTTATATCCGCTCTGCAAAAGCGCAGTGCACTCTCGTCGAAGTTTCTGTCAGAAAGATGTATAGTTGTTTCAAACTTGCTTGACAACGCACTTTCATTCGCCAATAACCCACCAACTACTATTGAAAAGCAGCAATTCTGCTGTTACTGATACTAAGCAATTAGAGTTGGAAATATGTGGCGTGGAATAACGTAAAAATTGCTTAGTCTACCCACGCGCAACCCCTTTTTCTTCGTTTTATTAATACAGTAAAGTAACAACACGAGAACAAGGATATGGGTTTGCGGGATAACAAGGTGTTGTGTAAATGGACGTAGATGTAACGATTGCAGGCCTAATAGAAATTACCTGTACTCAAAATCGCTTTACATGGAAATTCATGTTACTTAAAAATTTATATAGGGCTCATGGGGAAAAAAAAGAACCATTGGTATCTGTTCTTGAATTTATTATTTTACCAAAGATTTTTTTTTTGGGGCTGGTAGTGCTTCGGGAGACAACTGACAGATGGCGTGGCAGGGCGTGTTGTGAGTTGAGCGCGTTTCTCACCAGGTACCAGCACGTTGGCCTCTTTTTAAAAGTTTACTTCCCTCCTATTACTGATTCGTAATAACACGCGTTTAAAATATATTTCGTCAACATATTTGAAAAAATAATTCAACGATACCCTGCGATATTGCTGTAAACTTTTGGAATTAGTATCAAGCACGTCTGGAAGGCATGGATGAAGAGTGGGGATACGACGTGAAAAGAACTTTCAATGTTTGAAGTTGTGTTTCATCTGAATACGGATCGTTTTAATGTACATTACATTTTCAACACTTGTACATTACTACTTTAGCATGAAGTTTAGTTCGTAACACTGTTTTGTGACCACATAAAATAAAATGTATTAATTAATCTGGTAGGTCTAACTCTTTCTCATCCGCTTATTTTCTGCTTGTCTATTGTGCGTCGGCAGTGCTCTGAGAATAGCCAACGCATTATTAATTTTTGTTCGTTCGTGCATTTGCTCATACAGGATTTTGTGAATGGCACGTTGTTTGTTTCCAATACGTCAAGTTGCCACTCACTGACTGTCGTGATTTGCCGAGTTTTATGAGACCGAGAGTACGTGACATTTAGGGCCCTGCCACAATTGCCATGTCTCGTGTCCTCGGATGACCCTTTCCCCGGTCCTCTCTGACGTCGCTAGCACTGATTGGCCCACGTGATCAGGTGACGCCGTGAGCCATTTCCCTGTTTGTTGTCGCACGTCCTCTGTCCTCAGTCCTCGGCGGACTGGCCAATTTGTAATTTTATGGTCTCTCTTGTCCCCTGTCCTAGGTTGTCCCCGGTCCTCGAGTCTTTCGTGGAAGAATAATAATAATAATTTCCAGAAAAATACGCGCGTAATCTGTAATAGTAAAATAAAACAATTGTAGACATAGGCATCTAAGCGAATGTGGAGTGTGCCATTGCCGAGCGGGACTAATATTGTAAATAATAAATATACGCCTTGAAGTTACGGCCTAAATTATCCAATAAAAATTAGAATTTTAGAAATGGAAAATTGAGGGAAAATTTATTCCAATGAACGAATTTTATTTTAGATAAAGACGCAGTGCGAATATAAATAAAATATGTTCAAATAACCGAAAAACAATATAGACAAACTACTATAATAATCAAAATCGCCTTCAAATCAACAACTCAAATTCATACCAGCCAAATACTCGTGAATCTAAACAAACAAGTATAAAAAAATGGTGCAAAGCATTTACTGCTATCCGGGAGCAGTTTTAGTAACGTTCTTGTTGGGGCAGCTTAGGACATATATTGTTGCATCAAATTATGTGCGAGTCTCGTGACGTCAGCGAGGACAGAGTACTGAGGACATCCGTGGACAGGGGACATGGTAATTGTAGCAGGGCCTTTAGCCTAACTCGCTTCCTAAGAATGGCACACAACAGAAATGAGTGAAGAGATATGGGTAGCTCTTAACAGCGAGGTCTTGAGGGTGATTGAGGTGAGTACGGGGCAGCGCCGGAATGAAAGGGTGAGGAAAACGGGAGATCCCCGAGAAAACCTCCCGACTAGCGGCATCATCGTCCGGCACGATTCGCACATGCGAAAATCCGGGAGAGGCGTGACTGAGGATTGAACCCTGTTCGCCTTGGTGGGAGACGAGCAGGCTAACCGCCCAGCCACCGCGGCCCCCACACAACAGGTGAAGGCATCTTACTCTCCTCCAATGCGACTGGATGCCCCTGAGTGGTAAACTAACATTTTTTTCCCATAACCTATTACTTAGCACATGGACAATACTTTCTGTAGATGTACATACTCATTTACTGATACACTACAAGTACTTATGGCGGTGTAAGTAAGTTTTGTCCCGTGTTATTATTAGTAAAAAAATATCGCGTATATCCACCTTTAAGGGCTTGTATATACTGTTCACGGTAAAGTGAGCACTTTTGAAACCCTGGTTAGTTTTTTATTTAAGTGAAACTATATCCTTCCGCTCCTTTTTAATGTAAATACTGCAATGTGAGTAATGATCGTAATTTATACATTTCACCATAACCAGGAATCCGAGACCTCAATGAAATGCATTTATTGGTAATTATTTCTGATAAGACTGCCTCAAAATGTGCTCACTTTACCGTGAACAGCCTTTAACATACTTAGGATACGAGTTAGGCTAAATATCATGTTGTTGCGTTTTTAAAAGCGTGTATCTTTAATGTGGATAATTATATTATACATACATGAAGGGGCTAGACTTGCTCAATCGTGAACTTAAATATATTCTGTCTCGTCCCTGTTTTTAATTCACTATTATGTTGTATCTCGTTACAATATATTTTATATCGTTACAGAATGTTAGTTATTTGTTAAATCAGAGGAGCTCTCGTTAAGCTTACTTGGTTACATTGTGTTACATGTTAATGTGATTCGTTATTAAATTACTTGTTTATATAAAAGGCCACTCTGGCTAGTTTACTATGATCTGACTTCATCTTGTCCATGATTCCGTAGGCTGAAGACTAAACGCATGTCGTGGGCGGACGGCACTCCCCCACCTCTGGACGTCTTGCTGGCGCAGTGTCTCGACGACAAAAGCCTTGTTCGCCGCGTCTTCAACTGTAATATTCGGCCCACTCGGCCTGCCCGGCAGGGTTTGTTTAGAAGCGCTCAAGGCTTCGCTCCACTTCTTCTCATTATGGTTGTGCTACCGCAATCAGGCTAGCATGCATGTTGCTGCACGTAACAATGCGTATACATTTCGTCCATATTTATGTGAGGAATACTTGACGGAGTTTAAATACTTTCTGTGGACGACCTGTATATTAATGTAGCGTATCCCCCCATTCTCTTGTATGATTAAATGTTAACAGGTTTAAATAATAGTACACTATCTGACGTAGCAACACACAGTTATTAATAAAGTTGAAAACAAGAGCTACAGAAATGCAGAAGACAAAAGCCATGAATTTTATAGGGCTCCTGTGTAGAACAAATTTTCGGTAATATATTATTTTACTTCTTCATTTAGACGTATGAGATTATCTCCGTCTTGTTGCATTTTGCCCGATAACACAAACAATAAATATTTCCGCCGAGTATAGCGAACTCTTGGCAGAACGCTGTAGTCTGTGCAGTAGTTTCTGAAAATTGCGCGAGTGTTTCCATCGCGATTTCTTCGTTCTTCAGAACTGAAACGCAACGCAGCTACTATAGTTTCTTGGAAACCGAACCTCTTTGCACTAGCCTGCCAACGTTAGACGGTTGTATGGAAGGAGCTTCAGTGTTATTATAAATGGTTCACGGTAAGCTAAGCAATTTCGAAAATAACCGGTGAAAACAAATCGCTGTCCCATCTTGAATTTATGGAATTTTTGCCATACTCTGGAAATACAGTTCTGTATAATGCTTTTTGGAACGACAGGGCACAGTGGATTGGCTAAGGTCAGTATTTTTCTTGATTGCTGTTGATACTGCCGCCTTTGCAATCGTTTGCAAGAAGTAATCTCGCGTTTCGCCTCGAAAGTTGCCATATAAAAATTAATAAATGTAGCGAAGCTGTGGCAGTTCGATAAAGTTTGGCAATCTGTTATTTAGCATGTGTCGTTCGGGAAATTTCAGTACGCCGTCTACAAAAAGATGCTTTGGCGAAACATCGTCCTAAACGGACGCAAGGGCTCGCATTGTTCCTAGTTAAGTTGGCAACGAAATACGAAAAGTAGTCCCGTATCCTAACACGATATTCAAAGTGGAACTATGAAGTTTATAGTCACTGAATTTATTAAAAATATTTTCTGCCTGTTTAACACACGTCAGAATAATAATCGACAATAATGTTAACATATTTGCATTCTCAGCGGTTTCAAGGATTGAATAGTTATATTTGATTGACGCATTAATAAAATGAAAGGGCCAGTGGGAATGCTAATTTTACATATAATGGAAGGATACAAAATTAACAGAGGAGCAGATCCTAGGCACGGTTTTCAGAAGTGCTAAGTTTACCTTGAACAGCCTATATCAGAAACGCCTTGCACACCAACGTGATGTGATGCTGGAAGCCTTTCGTTGTGAGTTGAGTGGCCTTGATCGTTAAGTACACTTTAAGCTGATTGAAATTTGTTACTTTATAACGAGCTAGTTAGACCCTCGTGACAGTTATTTTGGACCTTGAGATGAGAAGCAAAGTCTTGAAGCATATCACTAATCTTTGTTCATGTCAGCCCAGATGAGGGGTAACCCAGCTCGAGGACTCGCACTACAACAACTAAAAAACTAATATCTTACGTCGTCTCATGAATATTAATGAAGCCCCATGGAAACTCGGTAAGCTACAGGGTTAAGGGAAGCGGTGCACTAATGTCTTATATTTACTTACTTGTTGCAACTAGTTTTTCCGAGGGTGTAATCGAAATTGTTGGTTGTTTAAGATCAGTAATAGTCCCCGCTATCTTTTATTACATTGTTGGATATTCACTGCCATTTTTGTTCCGACTGCCAGCTGAAAATGATAAATAAAATGTTCAACTTTATTATTCTATGAGCACAGTTTTAAAATCAAAAGTAGTAATCTTCTAAAAATGTATAAATGTGTGAGAGAGTATTATTTAGACCTTAAAGGGCCAACCATTTTGAAATACACTCTATTAAACAAGTTGTGACAAAAGTTGTGTAAAGATAAGTAGTTAATACAACACTTCTCTTAAGGCTGTTTTTTATGCTCGTTGCACTGATAAGTTTTGAAGCAAAAATTCTAAATTGATTATATGCGTTGCGTGTATCGCGTAAATAATCACTATATTGAACATCACTATTTTTTTCTAAAATTAAGTAAAATTTCCGTTTGTAAATTTAAATCTCAGGATTTCAATACGTTTGTATTTCGCGAAAATTGCTCAATCGCATTCCACTACTATCTGAAACGACTTGAAGCAGACGTGAATACTTTCAGACAGCGTATAACTGAACAACGCAATAAACTCGTGGCCGAATGTTCATCACAAAAACAAAGCACTAAATATACCTACGGTGTATGAACTTAAAGAATACCTATGCCTGGAATACACCTTTGAAGAATGAGCAAAACCAAGAGTTTGTTGCAAATATCGCATTAAGTATTTAAGATAAAACTGTGCCTGAATAAGGTGTTAATGAATGTGGTTTTATAACAACTGAAAAACCTGTCACTGTAAGAAATATGATCTGCTGAAATATTAGGGCTTCCATCCTTTTATCGTTTTAAACTTCGTGACGGAGAAAGAAAATATCTGTTTTAACTATGAATTGTAAATCGAATTAATTTCACGTAATAAGATAGTTAGTCACCTGTAACTCAAACGTACCTGGCAAACTTAGTAGCGTGGAATACCTAGCACTACAGCATCAAATAATAGCTGCGATCTGACTGTTTGGACTGGAAAAATCATAAACTAAAGATGAGGTAGACCGATCTCGCTGGCTGCGCACAACCAAGCTCCGTTGGTCCAACACTGAACTTCTTTTCTGCCAACACGTCTAGCGAAAACGGCGTGGTTTGGATTTTAGGTTAGGAAACTGATTTGTAAACAAATGCTTTGCGATATATGTATACTTTCTCCGAACAATTTGTAATGCAGTTTGATTAAATTCAAGTTGGTTAAATTATTTTATTCATATTATAGTGCTTGTCATTTCAAAATTAAGATGTAAACAAACACTTTCATCACTGTTGACCACGTGACTGTGAAAGCTGTGTTCTATTCGGGTAGGCCAATGTTGGATACATGCGCATAAGACGTATAAGCGGCCTACCTCAGTCTATGGGAAATAGTCATGATGTAGACGACACCAGTGATCAGTCACACTTGCATCAAATAAATGCGACGTTCGACCAGAATACGTGAATGTCTTTCCTCCAATTCTACTCCATTTTCCCATGTAGTCTAAAATATTTTCAAATTTATTTAGACGTGACCACTTCGTGTGCCATTCCAGGTGTGTGAATGACCCCGATAGTTCATCGTGCTAATCAGTCACGTTTTCTGTCCTGCGAACTCGGGGAATTATAGCGGTATACACGGATAAAAACGTTACGATCTTCCGTAAGATTAAAAAAAAAAGGAGAATCAGGTTGTTCAATAGTTAGCGTAGTGGTATCTCGTTATACTCGCGTTCGGGAGGGTCCGGGTTTGATTCTCGTTCCAGCCATCCTGATTTCGGTTTTCTAGGTTTAACCGAAGTCATCCCAGACGAATGCTGGGATTGTTCCTTTATGCAAGGCCTTGTCGATTCTTTCCACATTCCTGAATGTCGGGTGTTTCCCTACCAAGGCTTTGTCGCTGTTCGGCGACACTCAAAACATAAATAAATATATAAGTAAGGTAAAAATTTATGGTTAAAATCTGTTGTTACCTCAACCAATGGACCCGTTTCCACGTGATTTAAAAATTCCAGGATATCAAACTTGAATAAGTACCGTCTCGCAGTTCTCATTGAAGGCTATGTCAGTCGACTGCCCACAGGCGCTTTTCCAGTCATGAAAAGTATAAAGTTCGGTTTACAATGAAAAACGTGTAAAGGCTGTTCTCGGTAAAGCGAGCACATTTCATATCAACCTTTGATAAATGTCACTGCCCCTATCTGCATATATTTTGAAGGGGACACTGACTGGCATGCGCCCATTAAAGTTGGCAACGGTAGAGGGAAAGTAGTTCCATGAGTAAACGTTGGATTAAAAGTGCTAGGTAAACATTTGAAAATAATGAAATTATTAATTTTCTTTCGTGTTATTTAAACCCTTTTAAGTGTACGAATCTGCAAATTTGTAAAATACTTGCTTTTCTAATAATTTCACAGTTTCACTTAACCGATGCATGAACAAAGTGATCAGGCTAATGACAGGGTTAATAGTAAATATGGTGGAAGAATACACAATGTACATACAAGTAGATCTTAAGCAGGGCTTTCAAAAAGTGCTCAGTTTTACCGTGAACATCTTATATATGACGGAGATGTACGTATCAGAATGAAAGAAGGTATTTTCACGAAGTGGTTCACGGTAATCGCGTACGTAATCGTATAGAAACATCCCTGACGTGTAAACGATGAACATTCATGTTCACTCACACATCTGGAATAGCCCGCGAAGTGAGCAAATTTTAGGCTAACCAGTTTGAATATATGCGAGGCTACCTGGAAAAAATTGCGTTAAATAAGAGGAAAGAAATCCACGCAACGTGGGTAGAACGTCGCTATTCTTTGATGCAAGTGTGACTGATAACGAATGTCATCTACATCTGGACTTTTTCCAGTCCGAGCCGTTTAGATCACGGCTGCTGTTCGATGTTGTAATGGTATTATACGCTACTAAGTTACTAGCCACGTTTGTCACAGGCGACTGACATATTTATACCGTGAGCCTGATTAACAATTCACCATTGCATTATCATGTTACGTGATACATTATTGACAAATCCTGTGCAGTAAGTACTGACGGAATAAGAATGCAAATAAAGTCAAACTAAATTTTATTTGCTAATAAACCACTACCTCACTAACATAAAGTTAATTTCCAGCCGTGTGTGACTGGTTGAACACAAGGCGAGTACATTCACTATGAACCAAATGTTTTTGTAAACTTTCTATGCAGAAGTCTATTGTCGTTGATTGTGAACCGATATTTACGGTTTCCACTTCACTTAATTTGTGGGCAGAAGTGACCAAAATGCTTCTTGCGTAACCTTCTGCCCCATATGTCCATGGTGTGTTGTTCCATAAGGAGTGTTCTTACGGAAATTGACTGAAAGCAAACTTATTTTTATTTACAATGCGTGAAACACGCCGGTGTAATTAGTCGTTTTCCGGCCACAATTTCTTTCAAAAATTTCTTTTATATCTGTATCGATAGACCTGTACGACCGCAGATTTTGATTAAGTCTGAAAATTCGGCCACTGGTCTTTGGAACGCCTATATCCAACAAAATATCATTTTTGCCAATACTCAGCATCTGCATTGTTAATCATTTTTGTCTTAACGAACGAGACTCCAATTGCATTGTACCGCCCCTTTATAATCCATGAACCCCGTAACATACCGTTTAGGCCTAATCATAACCAAATTATTCTCGCGTATCTTTGGACTTCAGTAGCTCGAACTTACCGCCACCTTAAATACGCAAGGAAAATAATTTTTTGTACGACGAGCTTTAAATTAATTAAAAAAGTCAGCCGCATTTTACTTCATTATGACCCCAACTTTTGAATGGATTCACACACACGTATTTAAAAATAAAACGTGATATGCATGATGGTAGGAAACACTCACTAGGCTCCAGGATACAGGGCATCTTCAAACAGGCTGTTATAGGTATTCACGTTAAAGTGATCACTTTTTAAGACCCTCACAAAATGCATTACTCCCTAATAAATACATTTCTTGCAGACATAGACTTTAAAATTGAGATTGGTGAAAAGTATTGTGTTTTGGTCATATTGCAGTGTTTATATTTAAAAGTGCCGGAAAGATACACATTAATTCAAAGGAATAATTTAGCAGGGCCTTAAAAAGTGCTCACTTTACCGTGAATAGTTTATATGAAGAAACACTTTAACTCCATACAAGGAAGGGGTTAGGACGTAGCTGAATAACAAGACGAGATGGTAGAGCACTACGGTGAATGATCGGGTTTATTAGCCATGTTGAACACACAATAACATATTACGTTACTGTTATTTGATCGGGGGAGCTTATACTGAATTTATTGTATAATTAGCCTAACATGAAATGGTTTTCTCAGCCACTAATATGAGAAACTAAAGGCTGTTAACGATAAAGTGAGGTCTTTTAAAATCAACCTTAGAAAAATATCACTGCTCATACCTGCATATATTTTAACGAGTGCACCGAGCGACATACGCCCAGTAAAGTCGATAACGATGGATGTAAAAATAGTTCCATATCTTAACGTCAAATAAAATGTTTTAAGTAACCATTAGTGGTACATTTTATTATTTTTCTCGCTTTCTGTTTTTTTTTTAATTCATCGAAGTGTAAAATGACCATATTAGTAAAATATTTACTTTTATAATAATTCCACAGTTTCACCTGACCGACGCATGAATAAAGTGATTAGCCCCGTGACAATGTTAATTTTACATAAGGCGGAAGAATACAGAACGTGGGTACAAGTAGATCTTAAGCAGGGCCTTCAGAAGTGCTCATTTTGCCGTGAACAGTCTATAACTGGAATGTCTCCACCTTAAACATAGTTCCGGAGGCTGTTCTGGTAGGCGGCTATCGGCGATCGGACACATGCATTTCTGCGATCGTCTTTCGTTGCTGGTCGGATGAGAAATAACGACGCGCCCCGCCTTCTGCTGTTCTATATCGGTGCGTTGTTTGGTAAGTTGTCCCCGATTGCTTGCCGGTAGAGGGTATTTCTGCTGTTGGCATTTCGCAATAAGTTTATACAATCCCTGGTGTCCTGGTTTAAAGTCTAAAGGCGTGATCAGGCAGTGATGTCTACTTAAGGCCTGATCACAACGTAACACGGCGTACATGTAAAACACGCCCCAATTTTATGCGAGAATCCTGCGGAAAACGTCAAGGTTACAGAATTAACACGAGACAACATACTTCTTTAATTTTAAAATAGGTTTGCGGTTGAGTAGTCTTACTGCTAAATATATGTTTTCACTCTATGAAATGCGATGCAAAACAAAGGAGACAACCTTAGCTACGTCAGTGAAACAATTCGCCGGCAATAATAGGATTTCCCGTGGTAGACGCTCGTTCAAAAACACGTGACGTACGTAAACCTTTCCACAAATAAATTGTTTTCAACTCCAACTGCAAGAGTGTGTACTGCCCTACGAAATCTACACTATCGACCAAAAAGTAATAGGGCACACGTGAAGATAGGAAATTCACTAGGTCAGTTGACTTGTGTGGCCGCCATACGCTGCAGGCTGGTGTAGAACCAGTTGACAACGAGATGGCACGAGGTACAGAGCTATCGGACTTCGATAAGGGCGTGATTGTGGGCTGTCATCTCAGTGGGCTGTCTAGCCGGGCGATTGCACGGAGGGTAAACAGGCCCAAATCAACGGTCACATTCGTCCTGCGTAAGTGGAAGGTCGATGGGCAGTGTGCCAATGCTGCACATTCTGGGCGACCTCCAATCTTGACCGACAGAAATCGCGAACCCCTGGAAAGTGAAATTATCAAAAATAGCGCCCAACCCAAGGCTACCATCCGACAGAAGTCTCATGCAGCAACAGGAGTATCGATTTCCTTTGGAACATTGTGTACGTAGGCTCACCGACTTGGATATTTCGGAAGAGCAGCTGCACATAAGCCCCATATCACGACAAGCAGTAAACCTCGGCGACTCCGGTGGTGTTTGGACCGTCGCAACTGGATACTGGAGCAGTGGAAATCAGTTCTGTGGAGTGATGAGTCGAGGCTTACATTATTCCGGTCCGATGGACGTGTATGGATGTGGCGTCTACCCGGGGACCGGCTTCTGCCGGAGTGTATACTGCCAACTAGGAAATTCGGTGGTGGTGGAGTGATGGCGTGGGGCTGTTTCACGGCCTTCGGCGTAGGACCGCTGGTGTTTGTCTGTGGTAGCATGAACACAGAGACCTATTGTAACATTCGGGATAATGAAATGTTCTCAATATTGTGGCGTTTTTACGGAATGGACCCGTGTTACTTCCAGGATGACAATGCCAGGTGCAGTGTTTCAAGGGCTGCTAACTATGCAGTGGTACGCCGACAACAATGTTAGCCGATTGGACTGGCCCGCCCAGAGCCCGACCTCAACCCTATTAAACATCTTTGGGCGGATATTATTAAAAACAGCGAGAAAACAAGTGTGTTGGTACTTCCTATTAAGAAATAGTTCTCATGCAAGATATTATTACAACTGAGGGCGGACGAATTTGGTGCATTGTCCTTTGGTGTGATTTTCTAAACTTAGTTAAACCTAGTTTGCATGAGGCGGAGGAATATCCTGGCAGTAGAACTTTAGCATGGCTTCAAGAAAGTGTGAAGTAACCTTGAATGGACTAAATACTGGATTGGTCAGCAAACTGCGTTCTATATTTTGCATTGCTCTGTTAAAGGTGAAATTGCGGAAGGGAGTGGTCAAAAATCATCGCACAGTGGTCCATGTAAATATAACCTTGCGCTTGATGTGACTTGCTGCAATATTGCGCCTCGATGATGTCTAGTTCACCACAAATAAGAGGTGTAAAAAGTTCATGAGCATTATGTAAAGAAGATTGTGTGTCCAGTTAGTAATTTTGGAGTATTACGGGCCGTATAACAAATCGACGATTTCAACAGCTCTGCATAATTGTAGCTGTTCCGCATGTCTAATGCGTTATAGCAAGGGAACGCGCCTCGTTGTCTATACGCAAGACACTGAATTTATGAGTAATCTTGCATTCATTTTGCGTGCAGCAGTGCAGATTTATGTATTAACCATGTCGTTTTGTAACATAATAATTCATATATTCTGCGTAGTTGTATTAAATGGATATTTCTCTGTCGAAAGATGCGTGCCTAAAATATCGTAAATTTACTTGTTTGTTTGAGAAATACCTATTCATAGAATAAGTGTGTGAAGAGATTTGGGTGGTCTCGAGAGCCGATGAGGGTGAAGCGAGGTGAGTATGGAATAACACTGGAATGCAAGGGCTGGGAAACAGGAGATCCCCGAGAAAACCCGCCGACCAGCGGTATCGTTCGGCACGATTCCCACATGCTAAAAATCCGGGGCGACCCCGCCGGAAATAAAACCCGGTTCGCCTTGGTGGGAGGCGAGCAGTCTAACTACTACACTACGGTGACCTTGTAGAATCAGCCAGTAACAGCCGATTATAATGAAACACAATGGTTTCTTATAATCTTAGTTAGACATTGGAGGAAATGTAAAATAGCTTTCGGGTTTAGACTTTTCCTCGTGCTGTAGAGACATGGACTCCTCCAAAAGTTCTTAATTTGTTTTCGTTAGAGTTGTAATTTTTTTACATTTTTTAAATGCAATTTTAAAATTTTGCTGTTAAATTGGAAATTATAATAGACCTTCCTCTTTAATAATAACTAGAGACCCGAGAATTTCGTGGGTTCGTTTCTAGACAAGTTGGAATTCACGCACCTGTACGTTCATGTTACTTTTGTAATTGGTCGGAGTGTTGTTTGACACATCCCGTAGATAAATGAGCCAATAACAAACATGCAATAAATAGTGCCCCCAACCGCCGCCTTTTACTACCACAGCAATCGACCAATAATCAGTTGATATCTGTATGAGAGTAAATAAGACTCTGAAGTCTAGTCTACAGGACATTGAACTCGCGAATTTCTCAGGTCTCTAGTAATAACTTACACACGTTTCCTTTCACGTGACACAGTGGCCCTTGACTCCTGACCGTTATAGTATATTTGTGCTTGTGCGGTTCTAATTATTTTTAACTCTATTCCATAATAAATTGGAGTTTGGTATTATATGGGCAAGTAAGAAATCATGTTTCAAGAAATGCATAAATTTACATGAAAAATGATACACACTGAAAAATTGAATTTGAATGGCTGATTATACAAGCTACTGCAGCATAACACTTGTAATAGATATGTAGGGAAAAAGTCAGCACATCTGATTCCTACGTATGCCTGACAGGCGTAATGTGAATTCGAGCTACCCTCGTTTATTGGTAGCGTAGTCTCTATACTCTCCCTTTCAAACCGTTCTCGTAGATAAACGCAGGGAATGTAAATAAAAGTAATGATGCACTCAGGAGCAAGCAGGAAGCGTTGATTTCACCTCGCTCCCAAGACCAGCCTTAGCAGCCGGTGCTTTCATATTCAGAAGTGCCCATCAGATGTGGCTCGCATGCACACGAGACGCTAATGATCTACGTCGGGGCCTAAGAGTTTGGTTGCCCGAGGGCGGAGACGGCAAGGTGGTTGGTAAATGAGGGGTGCAGATGGGTTGAGGGGGGGGAAGTTACTGCCAGAGGTAATGAAAGTTGTTAATTACCAAGGTGAATGCGGATGCTGAACTTGGGAGGAGGATCGTCGCGAGGAACAACGCAGGCCTGATTTTCAATACGCCCCTCTGCCCCCTCCGAACCCACAGGGCTCCTTATCAGCTCAGGCGACTTGGACGGAACAAGTAATTAAAGCTCGCTGTTGAGGAGATATCGCAGCTGCTTCCCGGGTCGAAGCCGGAGTGGCTCAACGAGAGCTATACGTGTCGCGCGCCTTATACTTGCCTGCCGCTGTGAGCCAAGCCGACATTTACTGCTCGCTGGAGCGCCAGTTACTCCGCATGCAGAAGGGGGATCCCCACCTGCTGTCTTCGATTTATCGATATCTCGCCAAAGCTTCTGTTTCAGAAGGTGTGTTGAAACTTTCCGCGTGACACATAGGTTATTACCTTAACAATTTATACATTATAAAAAAAGGTTATAAATATAAAAAAAAAATTATATATTGGCTATTCACGGTAATGTGAGCACTTTTGAGGGCCTAGTTACTTCTTACTTTCAACCAATACGTATCCTTCCACCACTTGTTAATGTAAACCCTGCCTTGTGATTAATAAACACAGTGTATACATTCACCATACCCAAAACCAAATGTCTTCGGATGTAATGAAATGTGTTTATTGGTTATCATGTCTGATGAAACAGCTTCGAAAAGTGCCCACTTTTCCGTGAACGGCCTATACCATCAAGGCAGTAGTCACGACACACTACTCAAATTGATTAAGAAAAATGAGGATTTGAAGTAACTTGTTAGCGTAGTGTCCCCAGCATCTTCTTATAACTTGTTAACCGTTGGTTAATTCAGCACTTTTGAAATCGACTTTTGAAAAATGTCACCGGGGCAGTGGTCCAGGGACCGGCCCGCATTCCCGGGGCGTCCCGTCCTCTCTGCGAGGCGAGAAGAAGGCGCACCAAGAGCGTACACGTTGGGACCCGAAAGGCGGTAAACTGTGCATGGCCAGGACGAAGTTGGGGGAAACCCCGATGGAGGTCCGTAGCGATTCGGACGTGCAAATCTACCTTCGGAGCTGGGTGTAGGGGCAAATCGACTAATCGAACCATTCAGTAGCTTGCTTCCTCCGAAGTTTTCCCTCATGACACCTGTCACTCGGTACTCGGATGAAAATCAAATGCGTCTCATAAGGTAAAGCGAAGGGTCAGAGACCTTGGGGCCGAAACGACCTCAAACTTTTCACATTTTGAAGGGCACCCTACAATGGCATGCGCTCAGTAAAGTTAGTAACGACAGAGAGGGAAAGTAGTTCCTTGTCTCAACGTCGAATTAAAAGTGTTAGGTAACCATTTATGAATACTGAAATGCTTTCCTTTGATTCCGGTTTTTTTTAATGCTACCAGGTGTATGAACGGGCCAATTTCTAAAACATTTACTTTTGTAATAATTTCACAGTCTTACTTGACCGGCACATGAATTAAGCGATCAGCAGAGACCTGAAAAATTCGCGTTATGATTTGAGAACATTTTAAACTTGTAAATCTTTTATCTCTGCAATAAGTTTGTCATTGGACCGTTCTTTTGTTGACACACCCCCGGGTAACTCTGCGCCAATAAATGAACGCATTACAACTACGTGCCCCCAATCACGTCCAGGTTACTCAGAAAGGGATTGAATTCGCATATATGCTGTAGCCTATGCAGAAACGACGCCGGCTTGAGTATATACCTACAGTGCTCTGAATTTTAGCTTGATACCAAGAAATAACGCGAATTCTGTATGTCCCTAGTTACCAGCCGCATGCCAATGTCAAATGTACAAAATGGTAGGAGAATTAACGATGCGCATGTGCTTAAGTAGGGCTTTGAAAGTGCTCAGTATATAGAAACTGTTGTCTACAGAAAAGATAATTTATATTTCATTAACTTATTGAGCTTCCTTGACACAACTTAAAAAAAAAAAAAACCAGAAAATGTCGTTTTAATTGTTTGTGCTAATACCAGTCTCCAAAAAATGAAAATGAATATTCAAATACTAATTTACTCGGGAAAATACTTTTTTTTTTAAATTCTAGTTCGTTTATATGTGCAGTTTCATTCGGGCGCTTCCCCCAGAATTCAGATTCGTGTACAGAATATGCTTAAGCGTTTTAAAATGAAATATTACTTCCGATTCAACGAGACGGAATAGAAACTTAACTCATCGTTGGAGCCCCCTGTTTAAATCGGATCACGGTTTCGCGAGATTGAAACAATTTAAAACTGAAAAAAAAAGGGAAAGGAAACTAAATAAAACCTCTTTTTGAACAAAAAAAATTCATCGACTTCCTGCGTATTTGTAACCTTAAATTACGTTACTCTGGAACTAAATACATCGTTTGCGATATTCTGCAATATTCCACCTCATTAAATTTTGATTTTACTGGAAATAGAGTGAGAAGGGAGGGGGGTACCGGGGGGGGGGGGGGGTAGAGCGAGCGCTGCTACTCTGGTTCTATATATTTTTTTTTATAGTTTTGCTTTCAATTATACTTTTTAAAATTCTCAAAAAAAATTTTCCATGTGAAATATTTTGAATATTTGTTTTGAGATACTATAAAACACTAGGCTTCTGGTAATATTATTACATACGTAGGCACATATGTTGGTGACATTGTGAATTAATAAATGCACTCTACCCTGTGATATACACGAAGTTAGCCTTAAATATGACGAAAGAACCCAAAAAAAAAATTATTCCGGTCATTTTGAATAAAAGCATTCCACAAAATAGAAAACTATAAATTCGAATTTTCTCACTTTGTACTATGTATAAGTGTAGTGAGTTAGACATTTTAAATAGGTTGTAAATAGTTAAGGAAGGAAAACACGCGCATAAATGCAAGTACTGTAGGAGCAGTGACTTGTTTCAAAGGTTGATTTGAAAAGTGCTCACTTTATCGCGGCCTTTATCAAAATGAGCGTGGATCGGATATTAGGTTAGAACACTGTTTATATAAGCAAGTGATTTGAGAAGTATCTAAATTTCCATCTAACTTGGTTAAGATGCAATTAGAATAATATATTGAAGTTACAGACAATTCACGGTTACTTCCAACTTTTCTGAAGCCCTGCTAAAGTTCCACTTGCAGGATATTCCTACGCCTCGTGCAAACAAAGCTTAACCGTGTCTAGGAAATCACACCAAAGGGACAATGCACCGCATTCGTGCGCACTCAATGTAATAATATTTTGCATAAAAAATATTTCTTACTGGGCATTACCAACACATTTTTCCTCAGTGTTTTTATTCGTTTTAATTATTTATTAAACATTATAGTTTATGGATAACATATAAATGATAATTCAATTCAACTAAAAATAAGGCATATGTTATAACATAATCATAAAACTCCTGTGATTCATCACATATTTAGGACAGAACTAACAACTTCCTGATTGGTGTCATTTTTCAAAGGTTTGATTCAGAAAGTGTGAACAAACCACGAATAGACTATAGTCAATGTATTTGATTCTTATAAAAGGATGGGGTAGTTTGAAAACCCAAATGTAAACGAACACTGTCTTCACTGCTGAGCTCGTGACTTCGCACTGCCGATGGACGAGTTAATGTTCGTGGCATGCGCAGGAGACGAAAATAGGCATTCTTTTTTTTTTTTAGTCTGTTCTCTGTGTAGTATGACGATGGTGTGGTCTGCGGCCTTCACTCTGCCGGTCGATCCATCGACGCGCCGAGGCCTGTTTGACGTCACAAAGTAAATATAAACACAAGGGCTGACGCAGTCGTTTAGGGTAGGCTTACGATTAACTTAAGGCAAATGGTGCACAAAAACCGTGTATTTACATAATTTTTGTCACGACTTCGTCCACAGAGGGTTTTTTGAAATTTTTGGAACGACAAGACGTAAATTACATTTTTGAACACCTTCTTACAGTTCTACGATTCACTGCGTTCTTTTCTTCCACCAGTGCTCTGAGAATAAAGAAGGCAGTGAATAACAACGTAAAAAGGCGTTGAAAATTATTTACGTCTTGTCAATTGTTGCTGGATCAATCGTAAACTGCAAAACCATGAGCCTCATAACTTTATTCATGCCTCAGTCAAGTGAAACTGTGATATTAGAAAAATTAATAGCTTATCTGTTTATATTTTTACACTTCGATGAAATAAAAAAACAGAGAGCGTGGGAAATATTTAAGTTATCACCAATAGTTATCTAACACTTTTTATTCGATGTTAAGATATGTAACTAGTTTCTATCCATCGTTACCAACTTTACTGGACGCATTTCACTCGTTGCTCCCGTCAAAATATATGCAGGTAGGGACAGTGACTTTTTTCTAAGGTTTATTTCAAAAGTGCTCACTTTATCGTAAACAGCCTTTAATGAAGGAGGAAAGCAGTTCCATGTAAGGACGTCGAATTGAAAGTTTTAAATAAACTTTAGTAAATATTGAAATTACTTTTCTTAACTTGTGTTTTTTAATGCAAACAAATCTAAGGATGAGCAAAAGTGTAAAATGATTACTTCTTTAATGAATTCCTTTTTACCGTGACTGACTCATGAATAAAGTGATCGGGCTAATGTTTATTCTACTGACGTTGGGTAGCTCAAGGTTTTTAGTTTGGCAACTAAAATTTTTCGCCACTAAGTAAGCGCTAGTGTCGCATGTGTGCCAGATTTTATCTGTTTTCTACGCTGAAAAACAAAATAATTGCAATAATCATAAATCAAATACAAAATAACTACGCGACTAAATAAAATATCTCTTTTATTATTCACGTAGCTTTAATTTTTAATAAGTGAAGTTTTTGGAACACTGCGCACCTAGCGGCAGAATTTTTTTAAAAATTAGTTTTGTTCCTAACCTAAGTAGAATTAACCTCAATCGGTCCATGGTAATGTTTATTTTACATATGGCAGAATAATACACAATGTGCATACAAGTAGATCTTAAGGAGGGCTTTCGAAAACTTATCAGTTGTCTGTGAACATCATTTAATGTACGGTGCAAGGTGTTAACCGCCAGTGTTAAAAATGCCCTTAATTATAGTCTGTGCATTGGGTACAGTAGCACACAACAGCCACATGCAGGTAGAACACTGTTAACATTTTCCCTATATTTACGGAAATTTGTACGAAAATGCAAAGTAAATATACGGAAACGCAATCCGTAATGACGAAAAAACGGAGTTACGGGCGTAAATATGAAATGCGGAGAATCTCAGTATTTCCTATAACTTAGGATTTCGGGCACGAACAATGCCATGTCTACACAAAACATTCTTCGCCACTGTAACCAAAAATTTATCGTTTCTGCGGCAATTAGGTTACCCATGTCACTAATTAAAGAGTACCAACAGGCGTATGAAATACTTCGCAACACTTAAACTGAAAACGTTTTTTGTGTGACTAATGTATAAATTCAAAAGTTATGAGAGATTCGCCACGTGAGCACAGTAGACAAGTGGTTATTCAGACTAGCAGTACAGAAAACTAACTAGGGAATTAACGGAGAGGTCCCATGAATCTTACGGAGAGATTACAGACACATCCGGATAAATTTTTAACAGCACTTTCCTGTAAAATGAAGGAATTTTTTTTAACAGTGTATTTATTGCCTACGTTATAGGCACTGCAATGTTTTAGCCGAAGCTTTGCGCGCGTTTTACACGAAAACCGCACAGTTGCAATGAGAGCGATATGTTTGCTGATCAGACCATATTGCTAGATAAAGCGGCATCGAACGGTGACAAAATTGTGGCCACCCTTGTTATTTCCATTGTGGCGGGAGGTATCTGTGAACGTTTACTCTTGGTTGAAGTTCCCGATAACATTGAACTATGTTAAGATATTTGTCATTTAATTTCACGTAGTTTGCGATATTTCGCAAAAAAATTAAAATCCTGTTTTACACACCTTTGTTTTCAAGGACTTTATTTCCAAATATTCAGTTTATGTATTCAGTGTTCCATACATTTCCTGTTTTATTTTGTATAAGTCATTATCTCACGAAGTCTGTGGGTCGAATTCAGCTCCTTATTGTATTAAAAATGGGGTGTGGCTGTGTCTGAGACACGGCCGTTTATTTTGCGTGAATACGTCTTACGTTGACGCGCTCGAACGCCTTGATGTTTTTTTGTACGTTCCCGGCACCACTTCACTCGATTATATCGGGTTTTATGGGCATAACTGAATTGCTTTTCAGATGCTCTTTCCAACCGTATACGAATTATGTATTTCGACTTGGCTGTTTTACGAGTATAGGTCGAAAATGTGTTAAGTTTTCATAATTTCTTTACATTAAACTCGTACAATTTCACCATAATAACGCCACATAGATGTCTTTATACACGCAATCGATTAATCTTGACGAGAGCTGTAGATTGAAACTTAAACGAGCGTCGTAGCTTCTCCTTGTCAAAAGTTATACTATGCGGAAGTTGAGGCGCAGCGAAAATAACCAAAAATTACCCCCCCCCCCCCTTGCGCAATGCTTTGCAGTCCTCACTCAACGTAACATATTCTTTGATCCTTTGGAAATCGAGTGGTGCAATTAAATTTCGAATGTAGACTATAGATTCGGAGCTGCAATGCCAAACTGTATCCCCCGATTTTGTTATCGAATTTTCTGGATGCGTCCCACTATGAACGCAAATTTAAAGACTTATTCACGTCAAAATACCTCCGTTAGCCTCCCGTTACAAAGCGAGGAAGTAAAAATAAAGTTCCATACTTTAACGTCGAATAAAAAATGTCGGGTAACAATTCGTTATAATTAGAATGATATATATCGTGTGTAAAATTAGCAGATTTATAAAATGGTTACTTTCATAATAATTTAACAGTTTCACTTGGCCGACGCATGAATAAAGTGACGAGGCCCATGACAATGTTAATTTTACACAAGACTGAAGAATACACAACGTGCATACAAGTAAATCTAAATGCTCGGCCTCACACGCCACGTTGAATTATTGGTTCTAGCTTATTTCAGTTGTATATCGGCACTTATTACAAAACTGTTACTATACAATCACGACAATATACGTTACGCTGAAGTACAAACATAAATTCTGAAAATTCGGTAAGTAGTCATGCCGTATTTTTTTCGAGAATTATGAACAGATTAATACCATTTTACAATCACCATATCACACGTGGATGAAGTTTGACAGCTAAATTTGAAGGGGATTGTCAATTGTGATAATGCTATAGTAACAAATATTTGGTTGTTTCAATGAAAAGGAAGTTATGACATATAAATGGAAAATTCAACATGGTGGGTGAGGGCGAGCCTTAAGCAGGGGTTTCAGAAGTGCTCATTTTACCGTGAACAGCCTATAATCTCCTGTCGCTTGGAGAGTCGACCTTGGGGGGGGGGGGGGATGCTAGTAGCTGACCTGTCCCTACTATCCTGTGCCTCGTGGGGGGCAGAGCCCTGGCGACCGAGAGTTGACATTGGTTGCCGCGCTCACCACACTGACCTCGACCCCTCCGCCCCCTGTCAAGCGCCCCACGTTTCAACTACACATTGTGCCTGCTGTGTCAACGAGAGAACCGTGGATTATAAAATGGTATGAATTATCCATTCCTACAGTTAAACTGTGATTTGGAGGACCCCCTGGTTGCCGCGAGCTTATACCCTGGGGTGAAACTAATATATTTTAACATTTAATAAAAAAAGTTGTAACCGTACAACAATTAAGATTAATAATGCTGGTGTCTGCAAATTTCTTTGCGACAAAAACGTAACTAGAGACCCGGAAATTGGGCGGATTCATTTGAGGACGAGTTAAATTGCATTCACGTGTACATATGTGTGTGTGCTTGCATTGGACCATAGTTTGTTAGACACGCCCCGAATGACTTTCAACCAATAACGAACCTGAAAGGAAAATCATTCTCAATGTTCCAATACCGGGATGTTTTTCTACCAGTGGATAGGACGTGGAGTTAGAACACTGCATTTTTTTTTAGAAATCTGTACACGTCTTATAAACATTTTTAAAGCAGCTGGAATATTTTTATATTTATCGAAATTTTTTTCTTACAATTTTGGTAATATCTGTACTATGTGTTAAATAAATCTGCATATTGTATGGTCGGCTGCGATACTCCATTAGAAGCCACTCTATTAGTACCTTAATAGTTATAAACGCCCGGTATAAGTATATAGTCAATTCGCGGTTTCTTCACACTTTTTGAATCAGACCTTTGTAAAATCACCCCACGTATCACATGTTTGGTTATTTCATAAATATTTCGTATGTCACAAGTGTCTAATACTTGTGTTAACATTAAACAACCTTATTTTTGGTTAAATTTGAATATTATTTATATTTTATGTATAAACTTTAGTATTTCATTTATAATATAAATAAATAAAACGTATAGAATAGGTATGTTGACAATGCCTAGTGATTAATAGTTCTTATGGGATATATTATTACACAGGGTGCGCGTTAATGCGGTGCGTTGTCCGTTTGGTGTAATTTTCTAGATTTGGTTAAGGTTTGTTTCCATGTGGTGGAGGAATATCCTGGAAGTAGAAGTTTAGCGGGGTTTCAGGAAAGTTTGAAGTAACCGTGAATGACAGGACGGAGCGAGTCGCCAGCATTGAAAGCCACGTGCACGACTTACAGCGTGTTTGAGTCTTGACTGACGAGACGACCCTGCACGGCGCGTCGCCGCACTAGCCGTGACGGCTGCAGTGCAACCACACCCCAAAGCGATGCAATACAGCGGTGCGACGCGACGGGGCCGCCGCCGGAGGTTTAATAAAGGTATTCGCAACTGGACGACAGAATGTCGGCGGCCGTCGCTGACGCAGACTATGCTCCTATCTGGTGTACAAGTCGGCCAGTTCGTTTTTTTCGTAAACAAAAGAACGAAAAACACATACGGGCTTGTTTATTGTAAAAAAAAAAAAAAAAAAAAAAAAAAAACTTTAAATCTTCCCCATATACCTCAAATGAAAAATAGTTAAAATTAATAAAATAAACTCGTGTACTCCTCTGGATTTATTTCACCTACAAACGCAAGAACCTATCAACGAAAATTGAAACAGGCATCAATACCTCATTGTGAGAAAAAAAAAAATAAGGAAATTTCCTTTCAGTAACGAATATTAGTAATCACAGCCGATTTATAGCCTAATTTTCTCGCTTTTTAAAAGCCAAGATTACCGGTCCGTCCATCCTGATTTCGATTTCCCATGGTTCCCCGGAATCAACGAGTTCCTAACAAAAGCCACGGCCGATTCCTTGCCATTCCTTCCCCAATCCATCTGCCCCGTGCAACTTGAGGTGAGAGATTCGGACGGCTCTTAAAACGAGGTCATGAGAGCCGACGAGGCTGAAATAAGGTGTTTATGTAGCAGCGTCGGAATGAAAGGACAAAGTTCCCGGTGGAACCGGCGCTGGCCTCTCCAAACCTCCCCTCCAGGTGGCCGATATCTATTAAAAGGTCATACCTGGAGCCCTACTTTCTATCCAGACTACTTTAACCCCCACAAAAAAGCTAAAATCGGCTCTTTTGATCTCGGGTACCACAGAGAACTTTGCAATTTTGACACCGCATGCTGTCCGAAATTGAAAAATGAAAACTACACTAATCTACTCACTCAATCAGACTAACTACATTCCGCGACTGCGCATATCCTTTCTTGATTGAATTTAAGCATATCGGTATTCCCATAACTGCCAACTCGGCTCAGTGCGCTCGGGTTGTGCAGGACTTAGTTTTGGGGGATGTCCAGTAACCAGTAACATTCCTCGCCAACTCGCCCCCGGGCGCAAAGAGATTGTGTCTAAACTCAAAACTGCTGCTCGATACGGCACTGATGCGCGCGCGCGCGCGCACACACACACACACACACACACATATATCCAACGTTGCGCTCATTCGCTTTGCATTTTGACCAACTACAATACTACAAACAGGTACAACCATCGATGTCAAAACAGTTACCAACTCTGAGGGTTTGGTCGGCAGGCCTGCCTGGGCGACGACAAGCCTGTCAATGGTTTCCATTCTTGGGAGAAGGACCCTGTCCCCCCTCCATATTTCTTATAACAAGGGCCAGAGCAGATGTCAACGTAGTTGGGTCCTACAATTTAGACAACATTGCTCCTCTGATGAGCTCGTTATACAACCACTGTGGGTCGCTTGGGTCTGCCTGTGCAGACCATGCCTGTACTGCGACATCAACCATGTTTTTGTCATCCGGCCAATCAATTTCCACAGTTTTCGTCTCCTCAGGTGTTGCTACAGATTTTCTGGCGAGGACCTTATGTAGGAAGACTTCCCTCTCAACCTCGGTGTTCCCTGGCTGATCGGTCAGTACCTCCTCCATTGGTACTCCCTTAGACCATGCCTCTTTGGCTTGGGACATGGCACTGACTGTTCGTCGTCTGTTGTCGCGTTTGAGCCTGCTCATGTTACAAGTAACACGAGCGAAGCCCTCCCGCACGAACACCACAGTATTCCAAGTACACGGCCATCCAGGTGTTGCTTGGTCTTGAAGATCTTGGCCACTTGTCTTGTGAGGTACTGGGTCTACAACTCTCATTATAGACGTAGACCTGGGCAGCTCTAGTTCTCTTTTCCTTTTTGCTTCAGTTCTGGAGGGGGTGCATGGGGAGTACTCCCATGTACCATTAAAGATGTTAATCCCAAGAGGGAAGGGTGGTTGGTGGGGCCACCCCCTTCAACCAAAGATTACGACTGGGAAGATGTGATCACCCATTTTGGTTCATAACATCTATCCCAGTCTCATCCTCATTGTCGTACATCTCCGACATGTCCAGGTCCCTGCTCAGCCGAGGGCCAGACCACTAGACGTCAAACTCTTCTCTTCTTCTACCAATTTTTTTTAAGGTGGTTTAGTACCGTCCTAGTTGTGTTCCTGTCTCGGAGCATGTCCCCGAGACGAAGAGTTCCATGGATCCCCTCAAATTCAATTGTCAGGTCGTCAATTTTGGGGCATCCCAGCGCATGGGTAGAGGTGTCTTCCACCCCACACACCACACACATGGGGTCTTTCACCAGACCCAGGGAGGACAGCTTCGCACGGAAGTTGCCGTGCCCAGTTAAGTACTGGATGGAGTAGTGTCCCATTTCGACCCATTTCTCCAATTAGTCTCTCCCGTACACAAGGAAACAAACCGTGCGTTAGACGACCCTTATTACTAAGGTCCCATCTGGTCTGCCATTCTGTTAGTGTGGCTTCCTTAATCTCTCTGTTCCGCCACGGGAATGACTCCCCGTCTTCTCCTGCGATAAATTACACCCATATGTGCCACTAGCAGCTCCAGAGGGATATCCCCAGCTATAAGCTAGAGAGGGCGTCACTGGAAGTTGTCATACAGGCCTTTGTTATCCCCAATAGTGCTGCTCTTTGTGCACTATTTATTGTTCTCTTTCCATGCACTCTCTCCACCTCCGGGTACCACACCTCACACGCGTACGTGAGGATGGGCAGGAACAAGGACTTATACATTAATTTTAATGTCCGATAGCCTAACCCCCAGTTCGCAGGTGCTACCGCCCTGAGCCGATGAAACATCGTGACGGCTTTATTCACCGCATAGCGAACGTGGGCATGGAATGCCAAACGACTTTCCAGGATGACACCGAAATATTTCATCTTGGTGACCGTCCTTATCACTCTGCCCCTGAACCTGATCACAGGATTCCTCTTAAGGTTTCCCTTAAGCAGAATAGCATTGATATTTCTACTGAGAGGTCCATTTCGAACTTCTCAGCCCATTCTTCTACCATAGACAATGCTTGGTCCATTTTCTCCTCTAGTTCTTTCCGTGACCAGGCAGGGACAAGAAGCAAACCATCGTCCGCGTAACTATAGACTTCGCAGTCCTGCGGGAATTCCAGCCGAAGCAGACCCTCAAAGATCACGTTCCATAGGATCGGACCAAGGACCGACCCTTGCGGGCAGCCCTTGATCAGCACCTTCTCTTTTCTATGCGATCCCATTTCCAGGGCACATTTGCGATCAGTCAAGAAGGCCTTTATCAATTCATAAATCTTCTTGGGCACTCTAACAAGCGTAGTTGCCACAGAATCTGCGGCCACCAAGCTTTGTCGAAAGCCCCCGCGATATGGCCATGACGTATGTGTGGTCGTAGGTTTTCACCTGATCGACCACGTCCACGATTGCCATCTCAGTACTTTTATTCTTCATAAACCCGTATTGGCGGGGATGAATACCGTGGGCAATGTCCAGGTATTGCATCAGCCTCTGGTTTACGAGGGGCTCCAACGTCTTCCCCATTACTGGGAGAAGCGTTATTGGCCTGTACAAGTTAGCCTTTCTCGGGTTCTTCCCGGCTCCCTTATAGATAACTAAAAGGAGACCCTTCTTCCACCCTGAGGACAATTTTCCTTCTGATAGGCAATCGTTGAACAAGTCCAACATGTCATGGCGTATTCGAGGATATGCGCGGAGGAGCATTTCCCCGGTCATTCCATCACAGCCAGGTGCTTTTCTCAGTTTAGTCCTCCTGACTATCGCATCAAGATCCTTGAGAGTGTAAGGCGCCGTGTTCTCCGTGTATATTGGGCTTAGCTGTGCTGCCCTGATCCTCTCGTGATACTCGGTCTCCCCTACCGCAGTATCATCTGGCAAAAGCTTTTCGTGCAGATGCCGTGTGATCTCCGCAGGTGTCTGCAAGAGACGGTCATCTGACTCAAGGGCAGGAAGCACCTCTAAGCTTCTGATCTTACCTGTTACCATCAAGTAAACCAGTCCCCAGGGGTCTTGGGTTCCCCTATCCGTAACAAACTTTCCCCAAGCTGTTTGTATTTTCTTTCTAAGGTTTATTCGGTACTGCGCTCTGGCAACATTGTACTTTTGGACCGCTTGATGTCTTAGGTCTGGGCGATATGTTCGCTTAAATCGTTTTCGCAAGTATTTAACTTACTTCCGATTTTGCTCTAACTCAGCATTCCACCATGGGTGATGAGGAACCTTCCTTTGAGTTTTGGGTATGGCTGTGGGAAAACCTGGCGATCAGCGACGAAAATCCGGGAGTGACCCGGCCAGGGATTGAACCCGGTTCGCCTTGATCGGAGGCGACCAGGCTGACCGATCAGCCACCATACCACCCCTGTATGATATACTCAGTTTCAAATGACTTCGCTGTCGACAGAAGTTTAACCCAGCTATATACTGTTTACGGTAAAGTGAGCACTTTTGAGGTCCTAACCACTTTTCACTTTCAGCCATTCTTTACCATTTAAAAATTGTCTTAGGGTAAAATATCAAATATATTCATTGACTGTTATTCCAAATGAGGCTTTCAAAAGTGCTCACTTTACCGTGAATAGCCTATACCTACCGACAAAGGCTCGGTCCAGCTGCCAGACCGAGCTCGGGCTGCCATATGACGTGCATTTTCATTTTTGCAGGAAGATACGTTCTGAGCCGAACCGAGGGAAAGAAGTGCGTGCTGTGCTTAAGGCGTTCCGCCGCGGTCATGTAGCAAGGAATAATTTTCGCGCCCAATCCTCCACGCGGCTGTTGTTTACTAGTGCCGAGTTACCTAGATTAAGGTTTATTCCGCTCGAGTTAGGAACAAAATCACATATATTATAGGATAAAGTGCAGGTGTTCCAAAGAGGCCGCTTTTAAACTGGCGGTAAATTAAGAAATTATATTTAGTGTAATTAATTAATTGTATTTAAGTTTGTATAAGTTTGTTTGGCTCGAATTGCTATATATATTATATATATTAATATATATATATATATATATATATATATATAATAATTTCACAACACCCCAGCCAAAATTTTAATTACTCGTGCTCTTCAGTGATGTTTACAAGACCAAGCAGTAAAAATACACTATCTACCAAAAAGTAATTGGGCACCTGTCCACAATGTTTGCTCGGTGGTTGTCACCCCGTTAGAATCTCGTAGGGCCACCTCTTGCGGCTATAACAGCAGCCACCCTGTCTGGCATGCTCTCCAAGAGTCTTTGCAGGAAATCCAAGAGGATTCGTCGCCATTCCTCTTGCAACCATTCCATGAGTTGAGCCATGGGTTTTGGCTGCGCCTGACGAGCCTTCATACGCGATCCAATTCGTCCCAAAGATATTCTATAGGGTTGAGGTCGGGGCTGTGGGCGGGCAAGTCCGATCGGCGAACATTGTTGTCGGCGTACCACTGCATAGTAGCCATTGAAATATGGCACCTGGCATTGTCATCCTGGAAATAACACTGGTCCGTTCCGTGTAAACGCCACAATGTTGGGAGCATTTCATTATCCAGAATGTTACAATAGGCCTCGGTGTTCATGCTACCACGGACGAACACCAGCGGTCCTACGCCGAAGACCGTGAAACACAAGTCAACTGACGTACTGCATTACTTATCTTCACGGGTGACCAATTACTTTTTGGTAGATAGTGTACATCTGTGTTTGGCAATTCAGTTCATTTTAATGGGGGAAAAAGTTACAGAATTTAGTGCGAAATAAATATAGCCGTTATTAGAAGAAACTTGGCACTTTATCAACTCCCCCCTCTCCTCAAACACCTACGCATTGACACCCTACATTTTATGTTTTTTTTTTTGTGGTCATATCTAATGTGCGAGTTAACGTTTTGATAAACCCTTTGTACAATTATTTCGGTTTATTTTGACTCTTAGCGCCAAAGTACGAGAGTATTCTTTACGTAGGCGGTACAAGAAACACCAGCATGCTCTGGCGGCGAAATATTTTAGTTGCCAAACTAAAAGCGTCGAGCTTCCCGATGTGAATAGAATAAACCGTATTTATCTGCTTAGAGTTCACCAGTAATTACGAGTTCCCGTCAATTTCACCCTTTCCGTGCCCGGTCGTACGACGTTGAAGGGGAACTTTCCCCCCCCCCCCATATTAGATTTTTGGTTTTTATAGTTTGTTTATGTTTAAAAAATAACTCTTAAGTACCGTTAGAGCCGCAAGTAGCTGTTGGCCTGACACTGCAGCACAGAAAGAAAAGTAAACTCCGAATGTAATTACATCAAAATATTGACGCTGCCAAATTTTGACAATCTAGTTCATAAAATAAGAGTTCGTAGTTAATCTTTATATATATATATATATATAATGTGGCGTTTTGTCTAAAAAAAAAAAAAAAAGCCCTCGAATTCGACAGTGATTCGAATTTCGAAGAGGGGCCATAACACATGAACGGTATTGTGTTATGTGTATGTGGCTCCATGCATTGCAATAATTGTGTTTATTATAGTTATGATAGTGTTTAATTTTGCTTATCATAGCATAATAATTATTGCAATTGTTATTTTTAGTGATTGTATTGAGAAAAAATAATAATACAATATGAAAATAAATTTGTATTTCCATTTAATTTGAGAAAAAAAATGTTGTGTGTATAATGGTATACGGTGATTGATTTCACCCAAGTTCGCCTACATTTATTGAGCTGACATAACCTGTCATCTAATCTAACTGAACCTAACTTAAACTATCGTAATATTACCTAACCAAACCTAACTTAAAACCTAAACTAATTCCTATGTAAATGTCATTTCAGATTACAAAATGTCTTGGAGGAATAGATGGACGTAATCGAAGAACTACTTCTTCGAAATTTTCATACCCCACTATTGAGATGCCTCAGTACAGGAAATCTGATTCAGTGGTTTCAATCAGTAGAATTATACTTACTGTCACTTCAGTTAATGAGTTATTTTATACTGGCGAATCAGTGGAGTCCACGCACGTTTCAGTGGTAGGCCAGTGTAATTGACTGGGAATAAGCAGAATTCACTGAATACAAGCGACTAGAAGTTGAGCACGGTAAAATGAGCAATTTTTAAAGCCTTGCTTAAGATCTAATTGTAAGCACACTGTGTATAATTTCGCCATATGTAAAATCAACATTGCCGTGGACCTGATCCTTTTATTCATGCGTCTGTAAAGGAAAATTGTACACTTATTATAAAAGTAAACATTTCACCAATTTTCTAATCGATACACTTGTAGGCAATGTAAGAAATAAAAAAATCATTGTAGCATTGACAAATGTTTACAGAAAACTTTTAATTCAACGTTGAGACATGGTACTGCTTTCCCTCCGTCGTTACCAACTTTACAGGGGGAATGCCACTAAGTGCGCCCGTTAAAAATACACGCAGTTATGGACAGTGACATTTTTCAAGTGTTGATTTCAAAAGTGCCCACTTTGTCGTGAACAGCCTTTAATATAATCAGTATAATTTTACCGAATAATGATACTGGATCAGTTTTTAACCCCTTTCTCTCCCAGTGTAGACAACTGGCTACAAGTTGCACAGGAAGGTTTATATTTGGTCGGTGCTGTACATTGTGAGGCTCAGTGACCAGTGATCATCCCTGGAGGTAACTGATCCGTAAATCGTGCTGATGGTCCACGTTACGGCTGGTTCATATCTCCGACGACTAAACACAACGCCTGTATCTCGCTGCTTGTACTAACAGAACATGGACATTTGCCATCTTAAGTACAGCACGCGTTAAAAAAAGTCTCATTTTCAACACCAGAAATATAAAACTAATGTGGGGTTGAAAGGGTTAACAAATACGCGATTAAACTCGCCGATTCGGAGCAGTTTTTACTAACTCAATTTTAGTTTGTATAGGCTATTCGTGGCAAAGTGAGCCCTCTTTTTGAAGGCCCTGCTAAATTTTTCCTTTGCGCCAATTTTTATTTATCGGCCACTTTTTAATTGAAACATTACCATGCCACTAAAACCAGTGTTTCCACCACTGTCAATTAAGTTAACGTCCGAGGCTTCAATAAAACATATTTACCAGTGGTTAATGCCTTTTGGGAGGGCCTTAAAAGTGCTCACTTTATCATGTGAATAGCCTGTACTTGAGTATCTCGGGTATAGGGGTGCCTCGGGAATTTCGTTTTTCCAACACATATTTAAACTAGGAAACAAGCATGTCGGGGGAAAGGCCCCTTTAAACTCAAATTCCCAGTTTTTTTTATACTTCTTTCGCAAGTGCCGTGTAGATAGAAACCCCCGTGCTAAGGTGCTCGCTGCCTCGCTATGGCGGGAGCACGGCGATTTCTCATAACGGCGCTCGCAATAAAATACGTGCGACTCCCCGAGGCGGGAGGCACTCTCCAACACGAGGCGACTGTCGCGTCGCGCGAAGTGCGACATGGCGAATACGTACGTGCCCTCCGAGCACAGGAAAGAAAAATATATTTTTTCAGAGTTCACGTTCGTTGGAATGAGGTCGCCCCACGATGCACTAAAATAAATTAAACCGGAGGTGAACCCCGCTCCGCGGGTTTTCACTCGGGAGTTCCGTTTTTAGATGAGCCATCGGTTTTTGATATTTAGTCTGACATAGTGCAGGGTGTCCCAGCGTTCACCTGCCGTTGTGAAACACGTGCAGTATGTTCAACCATAGAAAATATACTATCGGCTATACAGAAAACGGAAATATGCGTGTCTGCCATTTGTGACAACGCACAAGACAGAAAGATTACATGTAGGTCATTCGTGACAACACACACACACACACACACGACATAATTATTTCTTGAATATTACTCCAGTGAGATGACGTCCGTCCAGGTTCACACACTTGCGCACTCGATGCAGCACGTTTCCCATAATTCGCATCAATGTTGCTGCTGGTGTAGCGTCAATTTCCTCGGAAATACTCTGAGTGTGTTCAGATCTGGCGGGCGTGTTTGAAACACGCGACTTTTGAAGAATCCCCACCGCTCCATGCTTACGGACAATGGCATCGCTCGCCGGACAGGTCTGGCCGTATGATGCCATCCCCACCCTAGGGACACACGAGTACTAGGCACGTCAAAGTGGTAGGTGAACGCTGGGACAACCTGTATGTGAACTGCCTTTCAATTTACATTCCGTAATAAAAAAAGGGGGGGGGGGAGGTCACTGTAAAACAACATTTAACTAACTTAACGATAGCATACCCTTTTAAAAATTGAAATTGTAATTAATATTTTTCTAATTCTAGTTTGATTTTACCGAAGTTTCAATTTTGTCGTATCTAAAGTTTTAAACATTACATTACTTTTATTACTCTATAATTATTATTTACGGTATTCTGTGATAATTAAAAAATATTGACCATATGTTGTCCATCAACTAATTACCATTCGACCATATTCTCAATACGGGTACCAGTTTGGCTAGAGCATGCCCTAATGAACCACAACTAAAGTTCCTGTTAACCACGAAATTTCAATTCTGTTTAACTACGTCGCGTTTCGAAAGACTGAAGACTTATGACTTACTTAGAAGTGAAACATTATTCAAGATCTTAGGGTAACGGATAAAACGTGAAAGGATGTGGGTCAAAACATCGATCCCGGCAATGTTTTGCGTTACATACAGAACATCCCAGAAGTAATCCAGAGAACGGCCTGTCATATCGGAGTCACGAGTGTAAAGAATAACCTGGAGGTCGAATTAAAAGAAAAACTAATTGATTTCAGTAAATTTAGAGTATTAGACAAAACTGATATCAATGAGACCGTCTTTATCCAGGCAGTGATCACCACCGCAAATGTAATTATATATAGTTGCCATTCTTAAAATGCGTCAAAAATAAACAAAAAAACACCGGTGAGATCAGACTGTAGACAGAAAAAATTAATTATAATGTTTAAAGAGGTATGATATCGTTGACTTTATTCAATGTGGTTTTTCAAAGACCCTACATTTATAGATGTTGGTAGAAGTCGATGGAAGGGTACGAGTGCGTTGCCAAGAACATGCGGCGACGGAGTGTAGTGAAGAGGCTGAGGTGGCCATTAACATCGCGGTCTTGACATCCGATGAGTGAAACGAGGTGTGAATAGAGCAGAGCCTAGCTAATCAGGAAACAGCCCTCCAAAAATCAGAATATAAAAGGGCCTCTTCCTACGACTGTCTTCAATTGGTCAGGTATTGTTCCCTGATGCTGGCAGCTGCAACGACTGCCGAAACGTGGGATAAGAAATCCACGACGCGGCTCAAATCCAGAAGCCTAGAATTCGAATTGAAATTTCATTTTACTTCATTTACGATTTGCAATAAGATCATTCAAATATACAATACAAGGAATACATACAGACTCTGGCCAAAAACTAAGGCAGCCGTCTGCGCAGTGGACATGCAGCGTTTTGTACGCGAATGTAGGCCGTATTGCCTATGTGCTAGGCACTGAATCGCTGCAGACGAATATTTGTGTGCAGTTTACGTGTAAACGGTGGGTCCTGGGCAGTTGCGACAAGAGGACAACTTTCGTTCCTTAGGCCATGCTGCTCAATAAGTCATAATCAAATGTTCGCAGTTCCCGGCTGTGAAAGAGTTGCCACGAAATGTAGAGTGGCCACCCCTGTTATTTCCTGTCGCGTCAGGTAGGCTGCCCCCTTAAGACCCCCGCGTACCCGACGCGGCGCTTCAACTACGTTACAGAAGAAATTCAATTTTTTCTGTGGAACTATCATACGTGCGTCCGATGTGCTGACCTACAATAAGAGCATTCTTTAGACGTCACGTTCATTGGTATCACCGTTCCAGAGCACTCCAAAACGGCAAAAAAAACGGCCATTCAAAGCGCTGCATCTCAAAACAAACGAAACTACTCTCACCGTTGGGGCCGCGGTGGTTTAGTGGTTAGACTACCCGCCTCCCACCAAGGTAACTGGGTTCGATTCCCGGCGGGGTCGCCCCTGGATTTTCGCATGTGGAATCGTGCCGAACGATGCCGCTGGTCGGCGGGTTTTCTCGGGGATTTCCCTTTTTCCCCGCCCTTTCATTCCGGCGCTGCTCCATACCTCGCTTCTCCCTCATCGGCTGTCAAGACCTCGATGTTAAGAGCCGCCTCAATCTCTTCACTCACTTAGTGTTTGTTTCGAATTTTGCTAACTGTTACAGGTGCGTGATGGCACCTGTTGATGTTTTAAGGAATAACTATTTCCAAGTAGTGAAGATAAACTGTCGCAGAAATGACAACTTTCTGGTTACAGCAGGCAACGAAGCCTCGTGTGGACTCGGGATTGTCTGTTCCCGAGGCCAGAAGCACAGCTACTTTTTTCGTCATTACGTATATGCGTTTCGGTTTTTTTTTTCTTCCAAGAAACGTTTCCGTAAAAATTTCCGTGAATATACTGTTTAGTTATGCTCAGGTCTTAAGAAGTCATCCCTACCTGATCACACATTTTAACATTAAACCAGGACGCCAGGTATTGAAAATTGCGAAAAGGACAGCAGCAGAAACCCCCTTCACCGACCAACAATCGAGGACATCTTATCAAACAGCTCGCCGATATAGGCCAACACAGCGGGTTTCCTCAACCCACCAGCATCAAGGGAAGCTTGTAGAATGTGTGTGTCCGATCGCCGCCAACCGCTCTACCAGAACAGCCTCTGGAAACCATGTTTAAGGTGGGAACTTTCCATTTAGACTTATCATAGTAGTGGCTTGAGTAATCAATAATAATATAATTTAAGTTAGTATAATTTCGCACAAGCTTCCCCGATGATTAATATTACCGTTCTATGTTATTGAATGTTCCTCGTGTCTAAATAAGCTCCCTCATTTACAGTAGTGCTGTACCATTAAATCTTTTGTAATTCTGCTACGTCTATATTCCTTTCTTGTGTCGAGTAACAGAAATGTCGACTTCGTAACAATGCGTAGATTTTTGACTTTGCACCACCGTCAAGTCTTTCCATATCCAATCCCATCTGCGACTCGAGAGGCGAAGAGAGGATCAGGCGTAACAGAACTAATTACATCTGTGAGGGACAGAGGGGCATCTTCATGTCACATCGCCGGCGCCTACGCGAGGGTAGAAGGGTAGTTGTGAAATGCCCAGGAAGGGGTTGAAGAGGAGGGATCAGCGAGGGTTCCTGTCCAGCACACCTGCTCGCTGCGGGGGGGCTTATCAGACGAACCCACGACAGCAGAAATTTAAGTTATTGCCCTCCGTCGCTCGAGCGAGTACAAACCTCACGCTAAACAATATTCTCTCTCGCGGTTAAATGGAAAACGCTCCCCGAGACTCATAATCGTGTGGCGAAGAGAAAAAAAAATAAGAATGGCCTTTCTGGCGCGGCGCGTCGTCAAGAGCTCGAGAAATGTGCTAATGTATTCAGGCCGCAACGTTTCATTAAAATTTCATGCTCCTCGAAAATAAAGTTGCGTAATGTTTCCTTGGATTTTCCCATCCAGCGCGAAATACGACTTCGCAGATTGCGTTTGCCTTAAAACTTTTTCATTAAAGTTTGCATTATTTTTGTTGTAATGGCCAACGTTGATGAAAATAGCATCGAAAGAAGTTTGCTTACACCTGTTTCGGGTAGCATTACGTTAGTAAAACTCATAAAATACTACGGGACCTACTCAGCTGCATAAGTTGTACGAAGTAGAAATTATATTACCAAAAGAAATGTGATATCAAATAATAGCGTAGTCTCGCAAAGTCTAGCAACTAAATGATAATGTACATCAAACAGATGAGCAAATGAAGTTCATATACTGTAATGTCATTAACATGTTGCAAATATGCTGAACGTAATGAAATAGGTTACCTTTATAAATGTATGGTTAAAGAAGATTTATCACAGCTACCAAAATACTATTGCAACTTACACGATGACGTGCATAATACTTATTTCAGCAACATTTAACAATACCCAATCAAAATACAATTATCCAGTTAACGATTATATTGAAAAGAACCGTAAGGATTTATGTTGAAGTTTTCTTTTATTCGTGATTAAGTTAGTTTTTTCTCTTCAAGTCACAATCAAAGTTAATTTTAGATATTCCCTTTCAAAATTCTTCGAATTTGTTTCATTAAGAGCTTTGTTACAACCTTGGTTAAAATCTTCCCCGCGTAATCCTTCATTGGTGTCGCTGAGATCTTAGAGAAAGTGGTTACTGCGGAGGTTTTGCACGCGTTATAGGAGACTAATGCGAAGTTAGAATGCTGCTCTTGCATTTTATTATCAGCCAAAGAAGTAGCACGTGAGATAGAAGTCCACAGCTGCTGAAGTGAAAGTATCCTTGACTGGGACATCAGCAGGAAGCCATTCGCATTGCGGCATGAGCATAAATATATTTTTTTGCGAGTAAAATACTCGTAACTATGCTCCTTTAGTAGTCGCTTGCTTGGCGTAGTGCCTCTCAGAATGATAGTAAGTGTTTGATTCCCGAAACCGCCTCGTACAGTTTTCCAAATGTTTGGCGAGTCGGCCCTACCCCTATGCCGTGGGAAACCACTGTCGCCTAATCGCATTAGGCGCCAGTGTTATGTTTCTAGGGGAGTTCCTACAAGTTCTGAGGCTGTCGGGGATACAGCAACTGACCAAATGTTGGGTATTGTTCGACAGACGGCAAATCTAACTTTCGTTTGGACGACAGGCAAGTAGCTTATAGATACTGCAGCTGATCGTCAGTTATTAGACAAGTCACTCGGCTTACAGACAGCTGTTATACAGGCATCTATCAATATATAACCTGATGGACATGCAGCTGTCCGAAAGGCAACTGACAGACGGATGGCCGTATGACAAGTCACCTAACAGCCTACGCAGCTGTTCGGTACTGGAGTTCATAAATATTAGAAGTAAGGCAATGTATGTTCTGGCACAGGGGACCAGGAGTGCACAACCGCGGAGCCAATGGCCATCTTGGATTCCGGACGTCCAAATCTGTCATTCCGGTAACACGACCGCCATCTTAGGTCCAGGTGACCTTTGCCCTGAAAATACAGAAATCCAAAAAATATTCAAAACAGTTCACAAAAAGATTCCAAAAAATCCCAAAAAAAAGTATTATTATGAATTAATTATTAAAAATTACAAAAATTCTAAAAAAAAAATTCCTTGCCAGTACAAAAAAAATTCAAAAATTCCCTAAAATTCCCAACAATCGTAAAACATGTAAAAAAATATTTAATAAATCTAATAACATATCATGTTAACATCACACTCATCCCACTACCCTAAACATTAACCCCTCACCTTTACCAACCCAACTTATAGTACTACAAAATTAAGAAAAATCACAAATGATGATAAAAAAATCTAAAAACTCAAAGAACATAATCATCCCAGCACCACCAATTAGTCATATTCGTTACACCCCCAGCAGACGGCTGAAGCCAATTGCTATTGAGTGTTTAATCGTTGGGTCTCCATCGCCTCACCACCACCACTCCCCTCACCAAACTAATTCCGCCATCTTGATTTTTTCGTTCGTCATTTGTTTATACATTACTGGAAGCCACCAACTTGGTAGGTGACCCCCATAATGGTAGGTATCACCCGTCCGCCATATTAGATGCAGACTACCTCAACCTTGACCCCATGGCCTTGAATGACCTTGAAAACAGAAAACTCCAGAAAATACCTATAAGTCAACAAGCATAATACATCACACACTACTACCACAATATTAGATGCCGGTGACCTTGACATTGTATGTTTATTTGACTCATTCAGGCCCATAATGCTAATTGCGACCACATGCATGAGTATGTTATAATTATGGTATGAATCAACATTTTATACAGGCTTAATTAACATTAATGTAAATTTCAATATTGCCAGGCTTTGGGGACTTGGAATGTACGAGGTCAGCTAGGATAATAATCATTCATGCTCCCCTAAGACTCCAATACTCACCAATCTTCCTCAATCCCTTACCAATCCTCCTTGCCAATCCTCCTCAGTCTCTAGAAATCAACGGGCTTGTCGGCTACATGTAGGTAATTAAATATCAGTTTGTTATTTAAATATGCTTGTAGGCATATGTATATATTAAAAAAAAGAAATTAAAAATAATTTCATATTCCAATATTTTTACGTGCATCCTTATATATAGACATTTCAGTAAATTTTATATTCTCATATTAATATGTGAATAGTTATGTATAATATAAATGTAAATTAATTTTATATTTGCATACCTATATACATATACATAATTACGTACAAATATAATATAAAATAATTATATATTTACATCCTTGCATAGGGTATACCTATACATAAAATTGAAAATAATTCTAAATTTACATACTTATATACCTATACAGATACATAGTTACTTACTCATACATATACATATTTATGTTTAAAATATATTGAAAATATATTTATATATACATTTTTACAAACTTATACAAATTTTTTTATAATCCTATCTTATAAAATACATAATTATGTATACTCCTAGCATATATATGAACATATATATAACAGAGCCTGCATATTTTCATCTGGTACGAAAGAGTATTCTGGTTTTCTCAGAGTGCTCTCATTTTTACATATAAATTTTATGGACATAAGCTAAATGCTTTACTGCTAAAAGAAACGCACATTTATTGAAAAAGTGACAGTTGATTTTCAGACTCCATGAGGTAAACATCGATTTGGAAGCGCTCTCTCACTATACCACAAAAATGAATTGCGAAAACGAAGGTCTGCCTTTGACCTCAACTAAAATGGAGCCGCGACCTGCATCATCGCTAACTGGTTGTGTCTCCACTGTCGATTCTACGATCGAGTGTTCACCTATATGCTCGACGAGATGAGAAAACGGCCTGTACGAAGAGACCTTTCCGCACAATAAAGCATTACGGCAATGGTTCCATGCATCTTTTTCAAGATGTTACACTGAAGAAAGATAGATCTGCAAGGGCTCGTCTACTGGGAGTCAGTAACCGATGTCATCAGTACTTTCTTCTACATCGATGGGTACTGTTTCCGCAGACGATTATGACGAGACAGTTAATGCTAAAGGCGGAATGAGTGCAGCACAGCCGGTTTGTGCAGAAGGTACACGAGAAAGATGTTCGCATGTAGTCGACGAACTTCAAAATAAACGACCTTCAACTCTAGATACTGATGAACATTCAACTCCTGTTGCAAATAAAAGTAAACCTGATATTTATGATGAAGCAGGAAGTGAAGTCGATCATGAAGACAGCATTTATGATGACAATGACGACAGTGATAGTGTTGAAGACTATAATTATTCCCTCGATGGTCCCACACATTTCCCCAACGAGTTTCCTTCGATAAGTGATGCGAAAAAGATAGAAGACGACGGTTATACTGACTATATGTTTACTGAAGATCCTAACAAACTTGAAGACAGACTTAGATCTTTCCTTGATCTTCAAAGACGTGGGGATTACTCGACCATGAAAGAGGTGGCTTCGATCGTAAGAGAACACAAGGATCGGGGTTATGTCAGATGATGTGATGAACTGCTTTCTTCTGAAAAAAATGTAATCACAAAATAATAATAAATTATTTTGACAAAATAATAATAAATTATATTGATAAAATATTTTTTTTTTCATTATTGTTTGTGTGCCGTATCTTTTTAACCATCGCAACTTTAAAATGGTGCTATGAGCACTTACTTATAAATGTTAAGATCTGTAAATATAATGATAATAAAGACTTCAGTATAAAAATGCACCGGTAGTTGGTTGCTTACACAAACATTAATTCTGCCAACATGTACAAATTTTGGAGACTAGGTGAATCGTTTTTTTTATATGTATGGATAGAGGCAGCCGACAAGCGCATTGATTTCTAGAGACTGAGTAGGATTGGCGAGGAGGATTGAGAGGATTGGTGTCTGAGCACAGTACGAATGATTATTGTCCTAGTTGACCCCGTACATCCCAAGTCTCCAGAGCCTGGCAGTATTGAAATTTAAATGAATGCTTATTAAGACAATATAAAATGTTGATCAATACCATGATTATAACATACTCGTGCATGTGGTCGCAATTAGTATAATGGGCTTGATTTAGTCATAAATATACAATGTCAAGGTCACCTGCATCTAATATTGTGGTAGTAGTCTGTGATGTATTATGCTTGTTGACTTAAAGGTATTTCTTCTGGAGTTTTTTTTCAAAGCCATTCAAGGTCACGGGGTCAAGGTTGAGGTAGTCTGCATCGAATATAGTGGATGGGTGATGCCTACCAAGATGTCGGTTGCCTACCAAAATGGTGGCCTCCAGTAATGTATAAACAAGTGACGAACGACAAAATCAAGATTGCGGAATGAGTTAGGTGAGAGGAGTGGGGATGAGGGGATGGAGGCCCACTGACTAAAAAGCCAAAAGCAAAAAAGGCGTCAGTCGTCTGCTGGGTATGGAATGAATATGACTAATTAGTGGTGTTTGTGTGAGTATGAGGTTAACATGATACGTTCATAGAGTTTATAGATTTTTAATATTTTTGTGTGTATTTTTTTGTTTTGTAGTATTAGAAATTGGTAAGTGTGGGGGTTGATGTTTGGGGTGTTGGGATGAGTGTGATATTAACGTGATATGTTGATAGATTTTATAGAGTTTTGTTTATACATTTTTGAGATTTTTTGTATTTTTAAGGATTTTTTAAATAGAATTTTTGTAATTTCTAATTATAAATGTGCAATAATACATTTTTTTGGGACTTCTTGTGAATTATTTTGAATTTTTTGAAAATTTTGCATTTTCAAGGTCATAGGTCACATATACCCAATATGGTGGTCGTGTGACCGGAATTGCAGAGCTGGAAGTTCTGAATCCAAGATGGCCGTTGGCTCCACGCTCCTGGGCTCCTGTGCCAATACATACATACATACATAACCTTACTACTGACCTTCACGAATGCTATCGTGTGGCGAAAATTAGTGAGATAAGCGGAGTTGAAAATCGAAGTTTGAAATCCATGAATGCAAAAATACCAGTAATTGCTTGAGATGTAGCAAAATGAGTTTGGAATGTATATCACGAAACTCAGATCTGTTAAAATTTTGTTTGTCAAATCGTCCCACTTCATTGCATAAATAGTGGTAGTCACCCTGTTTTCGCAGGTAGCTTTGATACACTTGACGGCAATGAAATATACAAGGAAAATTATTACTCACGATGGAAAATGACGACAAAAGGTCCGTGTCAGAACTCGCTTCGGTAAACAGTTTTCGACCAAACTCCTTCTGAAAATTTTAAAGGTGCGGTGTAGCCCTGCGGGGGTAGGCAAAACTACAGAACAGCCTGGACTTGCACGTAGCTGAAGAAACAGGCGAGATTGTAATCAGTACATCGTGGAGGTGGCCTTAGCTGTTGGCAAGTCAGTGTAGCTGGTTGCGGAAGCATGGAACGTTTTACGCGAGCGGAGCTAGGCCGACATGGACTTGTGTACGGAACAACCAACACGAGTGCAAGGCAAGCAGTGGAGCTGTACCAGTTGCGCTACCCAGGGCGTCGTCGACCCTCCCGTGCGACATCTGTACGGCTCCATCAGAGACTGCGGAATGAACGTTCAACGACAGTGACGAGGCAGAGCGCTGGAGCGTCACGGACCGACGAGGACGTGCTCCTCCGAGTGCAGCAGGAAGTGTACATTAGTTCACAGGCTGTGGGCCATGCCTTGGGTGTTGGTCCATTCAACGATCCTGTAATTTCTGCACGAAAACCGACTGCATCCCCTGCCAAGCAACGAAGATCCACGTTCTTAGCGAACGTGATCACATACCACGTGTTACTTTCTGTCAATAGTTCCTCCAAGAAAACAATGCGCGGCCAAACATCACACCGACTGTGATCTTCGCGTACGAGGCTCCATTTCACCAGGGTTTTGATCTTCGACAGGAGGAACAACAACGTCTGGGCGCACACCAACCCCCACCACACGCATCCCTTGGACAATCAAGTGCGTTACGGTGTAAACAGTGGGCTGGATTTGTCAGTAATAACTTTGTGGGCCCTTATTTGTTACTCGACCGCCTCAATGGAGCCCGTTGCCTGACGTTGTAGGATTTTTCATTACCTCCCAGTGCCACAAAATTTCCTGGGGAATAGGGTGATTACCGCTACTTTGGTAATGTAGGGGGACGATTTGGCCAACTCCATTTTAACAGATTTACGATCTCAGTTTCTTGAAAAACGACCCCGACATTTGTCACTGTATCTCAAACAATTTCTGATATTTTCACATTCATGCATTGCAAACTTCGATTTTCAACGCTTCGTAACTACCTTAAATTCACCAGACGATTGTTTTGGTCAAAGTATGCCCCACCTTATTTTCCATAAGGAAGCACCTCCCTTAATTTAGCAAGTGGATTCCTATTAACGTTGCATATGTGTCCGAAGGCGACGGGCAGGCTGTTTAAGTCCAGTAGATGGTAACCTCCAACTTTTCTGAAGCCCTTATAAAGTTTTACTTTGAGGCCATGCCTTCGCCTCATACACACAAAGCTGAGATAAGATTTGAAGATTACACTCAAGGGGCAACGCACCGCATTCATACGCACCTAGTTTAGAAATATTTTGGATGCGATCTATTTCTTGCTAGGCTTTACCGACACACCTATTTTCTCTCTACTTTTAGTCATGTTAATTGCAAATTAAATTTCGCAAGTTACATATAAAGCATATGTAAAATTTATGTTAATAACCTATTTGGAAATCAATTAAATACGTTATACATAGGGTGTTTTTTTTTGTCTTCAAATGATTAGTTATAAAGGGGCGTGGAGTTACCGCGTATAGACTACAGGTTGGGGCTGAATTCGACCTGACTAATTTCTTGAGGTGATTCCTTATGCAAAATCAAGTGGCAAATATGGACACTATGTACCTAAACTAAATATTAAGGGCAAAATAAGTCCCCGAAAATGGAGATTTTGGAATGTATTATTTTGCGAAACATCGGAAACGAGGTGAGATGAAAGTGTTTTACGTCATCGGATCTTCAATTTATGATCAAATTTACAACAACACTCCCTGTTACGAAAATAACGGGGGTGGCCACCCTCTTATAGCCGGCAACTTCGTTATCGTCGGGAATTATGAACGTCTGATGCTGATTTATTGAGTAATATGACTTACGATACAAAAACGTTCCCCTTTGGGTCCTAGGCAACTGCCTAGGACCCACAGTAGACTAAAGATGAGGTAAACCGCTTATTCGTCTTCTGCACATGTACACAACATTGAACTACCCCAATCCTACACAAGTGTCAGTCACATGATCATCAGTGATGAACGTGTTTGTTTGTATCTTAATTTTTAAATGACACAATATTATATTAATAAAATAGTTTTACCAGTTTTGATTTAATCAAACCCCATTGAAAATTGGTTAGAGGAAGTATGCATTCATCTCAAAGCATTTGTTTACAATTCCGTTTTCTAACCTAAAATACAATCCAAGCCATTTTTGCTAGCTGTATTGGCAGTTGAGCAGTGGGACACGGAGATTGGTTGTGCGCAGCCAGCGAGATCGGTTTACCTCATCTTTAATCTAAGGGACTCACATTTTCAGCCACATCCCGTATACGTAGTCTTGACGTGCTTGCAGCAGGTACATGCGACACTCGCGTTGCCGTAGGGAGTTGAGCGGCTGCGCGACCCCGGGGGGCCCGCATTACCTCGAGGCGATACCGGCGCTACGTGCCGCGATGCCGTAGCGGCGCTCACGTAGCCGCGCCGTCGTCAAGAGCTCGCGTAATTGCCGTACGTGCCGGCACCGCCCCCGGGGACCCTAAGGAATCACCTCCCGGCGAGGTGGCGTCGTCGCGCACCCTGCGGAATGGTAATGGCTCCCACCACCGCCCGTGAGCTGCGTCGTAGTCCCGGTAAGTCGTCGAGCTAGCGCGGCGGGCCAGCGATGCTCCTTCCCTCGCTTCCTTCATGGCGCTGAACCACGGACCTGGAAGGAATTCGCTAACTGAGGACTAGAGACCGAGACACGTTCGTTTTTGCTCAGGACCCGAGGCAGGACATATTCGTTGGCTCAGAAACTGAGACAGGACATATACGTTGAATCAGAAACTACGACTGGAAAAATTCGTTGACTCAGAACCCGAGATGGGAAATATTCGTTGACTCAGAACCCGAGATGGGAAATATTCGTTGACTCAGAACCCGTGATGGGAAATATTCGTTGACTCAGAACCCGAGAGTGGACAAATTGCTTGAATCAGAAACCGATACAGGACAAATTCGTTGATTCGGAACCCGAGACAGGAAAAATTCGTTGACTTAGTACCATATATTGAGAAAAATTCTTTGACGAATGGACCTCTGATTCTGCGATAACACGTGAATTTAATAGAACACGGCTTAACTTCAAACAAGTGTACGAATTTACATCAAGGCCTTTATACTAGTGTGATGTAAGCCAGTTGTTTGGCACTAGAGATTTACTTGCTTTTTAGATGATTAGTAATTTCATTCTTCCCTAATCTATTTTTCGCTTCATTTGGAAGATTGTTCGATAACGTAGGTATAATATAAGCCAAATATGCGTATATTTGTAGAGCATTAAGTATTTCCGCATAACGAAATGTAACAACTGCAGGTTGTCGTTATGTTGCACTGAAAACATGTGAGAGAGTTTCGACGTTTTAGGTAAAGTTAGAGAGGTTAGTGGGACGTCTAATACACTATCGACCAGAAAGTATTTGGGCACCTGTCCACAATGTTTGCTTTTTGGTTGTCACCCCGTTAGAATATCGCAGGGCCACCTTTTGCGGCTATAACAGCATCCACCCTGTGTGGCATGCTCTATACGAGTGTTTGCAGGACATCCATGGGGATTCGTCGCCATTCCTCTTATAACCATTCCACGAATTGAGCAATGGATTTTGGCCGCGCCTGACGAGCTCTTACACGACGATCCAATTCGTCTCAAAGATGTTCTGTAGGGTTGAGGTCGGGGCTCTGGGCGGGCCAGTCCAATCGGCAAACATTGTTGTCGGCGTACCACTGCATAGTAGCCCTTGAAACATGGCACCTAGCATTGTCATCCTGGAAGTAACACGGGTCCATTCCGTAAAAACGCCACAATGTTGGGAGCATTTCATTGTCCAGAATGTTAGAATAGGCCTCTGTGTTCATGCTACCACAGACAAACACCAGCGGTCCTACGCCGAAGGCCGTGAAACAGCCCCACACCATCACTCCACCACCACCAAATTTCCTAGTTGGCAGTATACACTCCGGCAGAAGCCGTTCCCCGGGTAGACGCCACACCCATACACGTCCATCGGACCGGAATAATGTAAACTTCGACTCATCACTCGGCAGAACCGATTTCCACTGCTCCAGTATCCAGTTGCGACGGTCCAAACACCACCTGAGTTGCCGAGCTTTATGGTTTGTCGTGATATGGGGTTTATGTGAAATTGCTCTTCCGAAATATCCAAGTCGGTGAGCCTACGTACGCAATGTTCCAATAGAAACCGTTACTCCTGTTGCTGCATGAAACTCCTGTCGGATGGTAGCCATGTGTTGTGCCCTATATTGAGAATTTCACGTTTCAGGGTTCTGCGATTTCTGTCGGTCAAGATTGGAGGTCGCTCAGAATGTGCAGTATTGGCACAATCCCCATCGACCTTCTACTTATGCAGGATGGATGTGACCGTTGATTTCGGCCTGTTTACTTACCGTGTAATCGCCCGGCTAGACAGCCCACTGAGATGGCAACCCACAATCACGCACTTATCGAAGTCCGATAGCTCTGTACCTCGTGCCATCTACTTATCAACTGTTCTACACCGGCCTGCAGCGTATGGCGGCCACACAAGGTAACTAACCTACTGAATTACCTATCTTCACCGGTGCCCAATTACTTTTTGGTCAATAGTGTACTTCAGGAGCGGGTTCAATTTCCCTCCTAGCAGTCATTTTTTTCATTAGTAATATTTATTTTGTTGACAACGTTGTTGTGCTTAATTGATATTATAACGGGAATTATTTTTAAAACAGACAATTCAAGAAAATATTAATTTTAATTTAACAATAAATTGTTTTGCCTCAGCGTTCACCACCTTGATGACGACAGAATAGTAAGGTTGTAATGTAGTTACAAAATACTTAATGTTACATTAACATTAATACCTCAACAGTGTATTACAATAACATCAACATTAGTTACTGACGACTTACAGATAACAAAAAACTATGTTCCACTAACAGTAATACTGTTGTTACAAGATTAGACTTTTTTTCTGTGACTTCATTTAGTAGTCTTAAATTTAAAACTTCGCTCTCAATCAACACGGAGACTTAGAACTTATTACATAAGTTTACTGCCATCTTAACTGCAGCCTTCATGTCAGTGTGTTGTGCGGCATGCGTATAGTTATGGACCGTGATTTTTATCAAAGGTTTATTTCAAAAGTTCACACGTTACCGTAATAAGCCTTTTAAGCAGAAAACAGGTTAAGGTGGACTCACAACCGTCCATTTCATTCGTCAGTCGCCCTTCCGTCCGGCGGTCACGTGAACTTCAACTAATCTCGAAGTTTTAACTTTTGACGGACCGACGGATGGTCCACGGCCTTGTAATATCGCCCATTGTCCCCTTGTACATGGCTGTCGGAAAACAGTCACTCGTTTATTTGTTTGAATATTTTTCTTTTAAAATACGCAAGGCAGTGAAGTAGTTTACTTTTTCACGTTACAGCTTTGAATATAATTGATCATGACTTGTAGATTTTCAGAGGAAATGATGATAAATTATGTTAGGGAAAGAGTATTTATTTATTACATTCATTAAAAACATTTCTCTCTGCGTGAGAAAGTTCGTGCTGCTGCATGGTTACACTGAAAATTGTCTGGCCAGACAGATCGACGGATGACGTTTGACTGACGGACGGCCGATTGACGAGTGCGACGGATGGTTCTGAACCCAGCTTTGATGGCTTTCTCAGACTAATAGCTAGACTGGAAAACCAAATACATGGACAGCGCAAACAAACTATAAGACCGATCTTAAAACTAAATAAACGGAATGACTCCCGGTTAACGCAAAAGTAGAAAGTTACCAATAAACATACATTCTTCAGCATACTCGATACACGTAAGCGAACTAAGAACCTTCCGATATTGTTTGGTAACCTACTTCAAAATGAGTCGCTGTTCCTCGACCATTCTAGCGGACAACACAAGGCAACGTAGACAACTCTGAGCTAAGAAATGTAGCAGCAACAAACAGAATCGATAGTAGCCACTGAGAGCAGTCAACCGAAAAAGCAGGAATTCCGTGCATAATTTATGTTATCGTGATAGACGACCCTCGGTTGTCACGTGGTCGAAGCCCGTTAGTGGGTCACGTACGTACAGTATAAAATAAAAACTTAAATAATATATTTCAAAAACACTTCGGCCATTTTGTGTTCCAGGAACAGCGAAATCCTGATTTATAATTTTTGCCTCCCATTTTAATGTTGAATATTTTTAAGACTTTAAATAAATGGGAGGTTATTACCGAGGGAATTCTAATGGATGACGTCGAGTGTCTAACATAGTAACCAAAATGAACAAAACATACGCTACGAATAGATAAAAACCACAGGGCTTAGCAACTAAAAGAGAACACAACGATAACGAAGAACCTGGCGGTAATATAAACAACTACAACGAAAGAAATATCCGTTCAATGAACCGAATGGTAAGAAATAGCAGAATGGCAATGCAATTTTCATATCACGTGTGTTAAAGAACGCAAAAAAGAAGAATGGAAGAAACAAAATCATCCAGAATAGCAGGACGTGTCTGGACAAACATAAGATTCGGTGGGGAAAATTGCTGTCAATGCTCAAAGAACATATTGTTGTAAAGTAAAATCAAAGAAGCATCCTTCATCAGCTGTTTATAAAATGTCAATAGTCAACAGATTATAAAACGAAAATAACTACCTATAATTATTATTTGAATCTTTGTTCCTTTGAACAGATATTTACTTGTCAATTTACATATGTATTTCTAAAAGACAGCCCCAGGGGCTGTTTATTTGCCCAATTACCACACACTCTGACACCCCAGTGAAACAACTTTTTATATTGCGTTCGGAGAGTGCAACAGTAGCATTTATACCTCCGTTATTCCACCTCATATTGAACTTACTTCAGCTGTGCGTTGCATTTAGTGTCTAGCCTGAGGAAAGAGCAGCTTTCCTAAAAGTCATGAAATTGGTGTTTTTCTGACTTAATACGTTTTTATCGTTGATGTTCTTCTCGTCTTGCTATGCTTCTGAGTACAGTTTTGTTTAATATGAGCGTTTCAGTGTTTACTTTTTCATGTGGATTTTGCTGTAATAATTTTCTTTTTTTCTCATATTCGTTGCCTGTGCCAGTGTTTTAATTTCCAATTTTATTTTTTTGGAATACCATCATTCTTCTTTGATCATTAACACTAAACTTTTTGACTTAAAAATATGCCGTTTTTCATTATATAATACTTCCCTCATTATTGTTAATTGTGGTTGTCCGTATTTTTTTATGTCAATTATTTCCTATTCAGTTCGTTAGGAAATATATTCTTGGTTGTTGATATTTAAATGACTGCTTTGATTTCCGTTGCGTTCTTAGTATTATTTTCTGTGCTATTAATTTGTATGCGGTGTCGTCTTTTTTTTTTTTTTTTTTTGTTCAATTTTGCCGACTTAAGTTTGGAAATGGCCACAGTTCATTTTAAATTCCAGCCGACCTCCCGTGACGCAGTTGGTTGGTGTGCCACCGATCTGAGTTCGAATCCCGCTTAAGGCATGGGTGTTAATTTAAGTTAGGTCATAAGTTAGTCTGTAAGCCGTCCCCTCCTAAGCTTTCAAGAATAAAACCGGGGGACGTTAAAAAGCCCTATACCGTACAATTGAAAATTCCATTGTAATCACACCGCAATACCGCCATCAAACTTGAACGATAATTAGAGACGCGTTTCAGGATAACCTGCACTTGCAGTAATTCCGATAGAAAGCCTTTAAATACGGCAGTAATGATACGCTGCACGTTATGTTCAACAACAGGGGAATTACGGCGAAATTACTCGACGCTCCTTTGCCATTTCAATTCTCCTCCGCCGCTGCTCCAGAATTCAGCATGCAGCTAATGCGATCTTATCGCCTCGCCTCGCACATTTAAACGAGCTACCGGGGCACGCCCCCTTAAAAAGCTATATGACCAGCAGCCACTTTCTCAGTAGACTCGCTTGTTTGCACACGCTACGAAACTGAATTCGTTAGGAACTCACAGAACATAAACGTGTTCTTTTAATATTAAAATGAATATTAATCTTTATATAAATAAAATCCTTTTCGCGTGACTAAACCGAATCATCACTGACAAACCACTGGACCAATTGAGACCATGTTCACACCATGTGTTATTGAGGTGGCGAGTAAAGTTTTTAGTTTTGTTTCATTCCGATAGGTGGCGCTGGAGTTTAACTTGTATATTTATGGGCCGATTTTGCTCATACTTGCAAGAAATGTTTGTTGATCTAAAAGAGAAAAAATGCCAGCGATTACACGGTCGAGCATCGGTCGACGTACCAGACGTAATAGAGAGGACGCATCGAGAAGACAAAATAGAACGTGAAAGAGGCGGAACAACGTTCGCCGGGATCAGCTATTTTTTTCTATACATTTCAAATTACAGTACATGGTTTCACGATTTGTTAGTAGCTATTTCTCGTATGTTTTGCTCCAGGTGTATTTAAAACTGCTGCGAAACCATCATAACACTAATGGGGCTGAAAATTAGCGTTTTCGCAATACAGATTAACTTTTTAGAACAACATAAATTATGATTGTTAACATTTTCCAGGTGAGAATTGTTAAGAGATATACAAACGATTAAAAAAAACGCAAAATCATACTTTGTAAAACGAGATCCCATTTTATCACTGTGTGATCACACCAATGTCTGAACTTGTTAACGTAAATATGTTACGGCGGCTATATTTAAACATGTTTAATTAAGTGGTTACCAAAGTGAAAATGTTCCCATTGGTTACGCATATGTAACTAAATGAAAACGAACGAAATCCTGACCTCAAAAACACGCTACCGTAATGATTTATAATCGCTTCCAACACCTACTAATGTTGATTTATTTTCAAATTTAATACAGCTTACTTTGCTTTGATTGTATTATTTGAAAATGTCACTACTTGACCTGGTTTTTTTATTTATTGCAAGGAATGTAAATAATACCGTCAATTTCAGCCGCCCTAATAACGCTGTATCTTTTATCCATAGCAGACAACTGGAAAAAAACACAGAAGAAAATTTTGAAAGCCCTCCCGTTTTGAATAATAGTCAATAGATACATATATTTTTAAGTCTTAGGCGTTAATTTCGGAGTGCGGTGGAATATACACACTGTGTTTAATACTTACATGGCAATATTTATTTAAAAAGTTGTTTGCAGGATGAAAAAAAAAATTCTGCAATAAAAAAGTAACTAGGGCCTTAAAAATGTCCACTATACCGTCAACAGGCTATTACTCTTATTTTATTCCTTTTAAATCTTTGTTTATTTGCTCTGCGTAACTATACTCGTAACACCCCCCCCCCCAAATGATTTAGGATTTGTGTGTTGTGGAGTGCCAATGATTAATAATAATGTAGGATATTCTACAATTTTGCTTTTCCATCAAAGTCTATCTGATTAAAAATCTAAGATACAAATGTTGTGTACCTATTAAGTTTAGAGCATTCGGAGTGTGTGTGGGAATCGAATGTATTACCGGCAAGTTTATCATAGCAAATCTGAGTACTGCGTTTGTAACTGCACAGCTACAAAACGTAACCTTTGATTGGTACTTAAAACTAATGACATTTTAAGCCTACTTTCCGAAGGAAAGAAAGTCTTACGAGACCACTTTCCTGTCTGTTTGTGTGCCTATAACTGTGCATGTGCGTGTGTAACACCCCCCCCCCCCTTCTCTATTCTTGAATGCGTGAACATATTTTTACCAAAACTCGGTGTACATATATTACTAAGTAAGGAAACCTGACTTTTATAGTTTTCGATCACGCTTGGCACTTACTTTCAAAATTACAGCCATCTTAAAATTTAGGATGATATATATCTCGGAAACCATTCAACCTACGATTTTGACCAAATTTGGTATGCTGAAAGCGAAAGTTGTGAGCATTATATTAATACGTGAATATTGTTGTTGGTTCGCCATTGTGGAAGATAGTGCCACATGAAAAAATAGTGTTTATATTATATCTCGAAAAATGCTCAACCAATTTTCGCCAAATACTACGATAGGCCAACTAAATATAATAGAATGGACTTTATTAGGCACTTATTTTCAAAATTGTGGCCATATCAATGTTGTAGGTTTATTTTGTATAAGTATTATATCATTTGAACAATTAGCCAAATTTTGTACGCGGATAGTATTTATTACAAGTATCAAAAAAGTTAAAATCGAATTTTTTCTCCGCCCTTTTTAAAGATAGCACTACGTGAATAAATTAAGTTTTTGTATAATTTATCGGGAAATAGTCAGATTCTTACCAAATTTGGCAATCAAGTAATATTGCCACAATTGATGTGTACAAATCAGTTCCAAGTATTTCAGATAATTAATTTCAAATTGCAGCTATCTAGATATTTTAGCATAGTATGCCATATATTCCAAAACGTTTCATTAATTCAAAATTAACTTTGTATGCTGGGAGTATTTATAACTACTATCTAATATGTGTACACGGATCCTCTTTGGTCCTCCATCTGGTAAGATAGTACCACACGAATAAATAAAATTTTTGTTATATCTCGGGAAACAATTTTGAGATTCCACCAAATATAGCAAACAAGTATTACTGCGATTGGTTATGTTAACTGATATGTTTAAAGTATGTCGGACACTTATTTTCAAAATGGCGGCCACATAGCTATTTTAGTTTAGTATTTTATATCGTCGAAACCATGTAATTAATTCCAAAGAAACTTTGTATGATTGTTGTGTATATTACAACCACCAAATGTGCACACACGAAATCTCTTCTGCCATTTTGTAAAATAGTGTCACTTCACTTGACAAATTACAATTATGTGATGTCCGAGAAAACAACTGAATTCTAGCAAATTTTGCTAACAAGTAGCACTATGGTAGGCTATGTAAACTGATAAAGTTTGAATGGGCCAGACATACATATTTTCAAAATGTAGGGCGTTTAAACATTTTAACTCCAAGTTTTTTATCTACGGAACTGCAAAACAAATTTCAGCTTAACTTTGTATGCTGGTAATATCAGTTGTATCCATGAAAATGGTCTATGCAAAGCATAATTTTTCCGCCATTTTTTAAGATAGCCCCACGTGAAATAATATAGTTTTTATGCCGCATTTCGATATCCAATCAACTGATTGTTTTCAAACTAGGCGAAGAAGTAATACTGTGGTATACTATATTAATTTATATGTTTTAATTATGCAAGTATCCTATTTTATGAATGACGAGTATACGAACAGATAAGCTTATTGTGCTATATCTTTAAACTACGTAACAGATATAAATATTACTTCGTATATTTTATCTATTTCAGTAATTGAATGTACTAATATAAAAACTTTTTGTCCCCCATTTATGAAGATCGTCACATGCTCAATTGAGGTTTTATGCCATATATCGAGGACCAATCAACCAATATGCATACAGAGGTCCTACTTTACCGGATTTTTTGCAAAGTACTTTAAGGTGAGTAAACTGAAAATTTTTTCACATTTGCGAAATAATTCAACTAATTTACACACAATTTTGCACACATACAGAAGGCCAAGTATAGTTAAAAGATTTAAATAGGGTTTGGCAATGATTTTATAAATGGCGGCCAGATAAATATTTTAAAGTGTTTGGCATATCCATTTAATAATTTAACAATTTCAATCAACAGATTCCCATCACATTTTTCTCACAAGTAGCACTATAGTAGGCCATGTAAACTGACCTGTTTTAGTGGCTCGGACGCTAATTTTCAAAACGATGGCCGAGTAAATATTTCAGGTTAGTGAACCCTATCATTCAGAGCATTAGACTGATTACATCCGAAGTTGACGCTCCGAATCCTACCTCTGTGACGCAGTTGATTGCACCCATGTAGAGGAAAGTAGGCTCATTAGTTCTCAGTAACTTCTTGTTATTGTTTTTTCTCTCTCGTTGTGGTACATTTTATAACCAAAATAAGTGCCGCTACATCAGCTTTTGTACGTTAATTCTAATTATCCAATACCGGAATTTTCTCAATATATGTTAGTAATGGTGATGCTCACATGTATGCTCTAAAATAATGTTTATCTACGTAGTAACAATACTTGTCTGCAACAAAATAGTTATTCATCCACTGTCTAGCGTAGTCGATGCATTCCAGCTTTGATGGCAATGGAATCGAAATTAACCTACACACCACGTAAGATGTTTGATAATTAAGACACCCGTGGTTGGATTCGCCTGACTACCGGTGGTAGAAGTGACCGACGAAGTGGGATGAAGATCCAAGCAGTACTAGGTATCGTTCATAGACGTCGATGAAATATAAGGTTGTACGCGCCTGTCCGCTGTGCAGTAAACAAGCTCTGTGAATCATCATTCGGCTGTTTTTGTCGTTAGTACTGCCAAGCAACTTCCAATTGTATTCGAGCTAAGAACACTGAAAGTGTTTGGAATTAAGTGTACGGCCTCTGGCCGAGTTAAAATAGCAACTAGAATACATTGGATATGAGAGAAGAATTTTTATGAAATGCAATTATCTGTTGAAAAACTGAATCTAAACAAATGTCCAAATCTGTCCTCTAGATTTTAAGAGATCTTGTTGTAACTTTCGAGTCGAAATTGGGGGCACGTAAAGAACACGGAAAACCAGTTTATTTTTCCTTTCGTTTTATGCGCACCACAGTAGTGCCTAGATCATGTCGGCCTGCATGGACCTGTAATGAGTCGTCCTCGCATGGGCACTCGGTGCTTAACCAACACTAGAGGGGAATTTTGGATTATTTTTTCACATGCCAACACATCCAACTGATTGATACTTCTGGATTCATGTGAGGCGCACAGCGCCGGGCGAAAACTTCGCATACTGCAGGGGAGAGACACAGCTGTCGTTGAAGGATGTCATGACTCTATGGCGGTGCTTGGTACAGCAGTTTGGAACTTAGAAGTTGTCCTCTATTGTGAGTTCTTGGCGGTTGTCTCTCCTAAAGCACGTCTCAACTTCATGTTCATGTTTTTTTTTTTTTTTTACTCCATATCTGTATTTTTCACTTACAGTAAGAAATATTCTGTCGGCGTGGTCTGTGGACGCTGCAGTTTGCTGTCGGAATACTTGTTTTAAAAGTTGGTTTAGAAATGGCTAAACTAAATTATGTTAGCGACTGATCATACCTATGAAGTTGGATATTGAAGATTTAATACCCAAGTGTTTTACTAGTTTCTATTCTTTCTTCAGCTGTTACTACTTGAGTTTTAAAATCGTCTGTTGTAAGACCCGGGCATTTTAGTGCGAAAGAGAAAACAGACTGCAGGAGTTTAGTACGAAATAGCTGAGTCACCAACCATAATCTACGACGACTTAAAAGTTTGACTTGGCATTCAATGTTTACTACCTTCTTCTGGATATTGTGACCCACTTTAACTAGATCGAAAAACGAGTTTGAAGAAATACTACATATTTCAGGCAGTCTTGCAATTTATGAGTAAGATAAAATAAATCCAGTAACAAAGCCATTACGATTACGAATAAATATTTAATTACATTATGCAGTGTATGCCCTGTCAAAAACTCACATGCACAACAAAAGAATATTAACTCCAAACCACTAAGAAATGAAGAGTTATAATTCTTAAATCTTAAGTACTCGGAATTGTATAGGCTGTTCATGGTAAAGTGAATACTTTTATTGTCATGCTTGAAAGTTATTTCAAGTTTATTTGTGTACTTATGCCAATTGTTAGTACAAGAATTGTCATGTGACTTATAAGCACAGTGGGTATATGTTAGAGGCATCAGAGGTTAACGTCTGAGGCCACAGAAATTTTTTTTTTGGTTAGTATGCCTGCTGGTAGGGCCTTAACAAGTGCTAATTTTACCGTGAATAGACTATGCTGTTGACATAGTAGTTTACCAGGAGTGGCAGCAATTTACTGTAAAGTTAATGATTCCGTATGCCTAGTGGTTGAACTGCGTTTCAGTGTTTGAAATCCAGCTTTTATTTTCACGAAAGTACTAAAACGTGCTGGGGGCACGTTTACCTACTGTTATGAACATACCTTAGCTGAACATCCTCGTATGAACCCGGCCACACACGTTTAGAGCAAACCAGGACACGAGGGATTGCGTCAAGCGTTGTGAAAAGGACCAGCAAATATAACCCACTCAACCAACCAGGGAAAGACGCCAGCTATGTCTAAACAACGCGCCAAAATAGGCCGATACTAGGCGCGGTGCATCGCATTTCCACTTCCGACCAGCAGCCAGGGAAGATAACATGGGTGTGTACGACCGCCGTCATCCGATCAGCTAGAAACAGCCTCCGGCGTCAATAATTAGATGGGAGCTGTCCATAGTAGATAATTAATTAAACTGGTGAGGTAACACAGTAGTAACATAATTTAATACCAGTTAACATTGCTCCCCCGAACGTATAATCAATATCATGTCAATTGTGTCTTGTTATTATACATGTTTCACAGACTAAAATAAGCCCCCTCTGTTACAATAAAAGCTTACCATTATACGTATCATTTCAACTACGCCCCTAGCCAGTTCTTGTGTGCATATGACCATAAGTAATATTTATAACACTACGAAGACACGTCATACCCCACACGAGGAAGGGGTGGTATTTTAAAGCCACCACGCATGCTGTAAATATTATTTTGTAGCGTTCCAGTATAATTGAAAACTGTTTTTTCATATTGCTGTATCTTAAAACGTACTAGCCGGACCGAAGAGTCAAACTACGGTGGGAGCCTGTATTGAACTTTGCTACAACTTTTCATCAATAACATGATAATATCACTACTGAAAGTCCCATAGGAACACGCAGCACTACGAGAACACTACACGCCAGTTTAGAGTCCTCCGCGTAGCGGCGATGGCGCTCTTGATGCGCGTGCCAGTGTGGCCCTTATAGCTCCCGTCATTCTCGTCCAAAAAAGGAGCAAAACTATGAAGGCAGCACTATTTAGCTGCGCTTTCAAGGTCAAGAAGCAAAGGAGCCATATGGGCGACACTAACACGCTCGACTAGTGCCTCATCGCTCCTACGGGCAAGACGTGCAGTGTTTCCGTCGTAACGCTGTACTCTGCAAATTAGATCTGTAGCATAGTGGTTTTATTACACGCTATGAAGATGTATGAGCATTTATGATTCGGAAAACTTGCATTTATTTACATTTGTGTATTATATTACTTCGTGTATTTTATAATGAATGTTGTTTATTTATTGTATTTGGGCGCACGTGGAATAGTCTCGTCATAAAAACGGATCTCCGAACACACTGCAACGAATTTCTAGCGTTAGTAGGTGGCCCTCCTTAAGACGAGCAGTTTATGAATATGTGTTTCATAATAATGTGTTTTCACTTAAAATTGCACGCGGTCGGAGGGAGGAATATCGTACGGACATTCAGCTACGCGGACGCAGGTCATGTTGCTCGGCGAAGGCTGCGGGGGTCGATCACCCTCTCAGGGCGATCTCGGAGACGATAACAACACCTCGGTAAACGAGATGGGTGGCTGTTGCGTATAGGCGGCGGTGTCGGTTTAACGGTGGTTCCTTGGCCGCGGCGAAATGGTCCGGCCAGCTGTTAACTGAAGAGGGCCGTCGTTGCAAGCTGTAGCCGGCAAACGAGCTAGGCGGCAGTAAAGTGCCTCCTCGGTCCCCGAGAGCTCGTGTTCTTCCCTCAGATGGCGCTTCAAGTCACGCGTGTACACGTTCCGTCACGCGTTTTAGAGCTATCCAATCGCGAGTAGTTCCACGCGATCCTCACGAATTTTCCTGTTGTAGGCTGTTCACGGTAAAGTGATCACTTCCGATATCAACCTTTGAAGAAAGCCACTGCCCGCAATTGCATCCGCTTTAAAATGAGCGCTGAGTAAAACGAAAATTGAAATACTCGTAGGAAAGTTGCAAGCGAATTACGAAAAATAGTTCCACTTCTCATAGTAACATTAACATTCTCATGTTTAAATTTGTGGGCGCTGAAGTTATTTAATTTTGTTTCTGCCATAGTAACGATGTTACTTAGCATACTAACAACATATTTTGTGTTACTGACAATTTTTGCACTTACGCTTGAACAGTGCATACCTCAAACGAGAAGGTCAACGACAACGTTATATCACGTACAGCGGAAGGTTACACAATAGGCAGAAAAGTAGATCCTAAGCAGGGCTCTCAAAACCTCACACTTTATCGTGAATCGCCCTTACAAAAGTACCAGGTGGCAGCAAATCAACAATCAATGGTATATGCTGTTCGTGGTATAATGACCACTTTCGGAAGCCTTGTTTAAGATCTACTTGCGTGTACGGTGTGTATTCTTACACCATATCTAAAATAAACATTCCCACTGGCTTCGTCACTTTATTCATGCTTCTGTCACCTCAAACCCTGAAGTTATTAGAAAAGTAAATATTTTACATGTTTACTGATTATTAAACTTATGTAAGTAAACAACAGAAAGCGGAAGCAATAATTTCAGCATACAGAAATGTTTACCTGACACGTTTTATTCAACGTTGAGATATGGAACTACCTTCTATCAACAGTTATCAACTTAACTGGACGCATGTCACTCAGTGTGCATATTAAAATGCATGCAAAGCAGGGACAGTTACATTTCTCCGAGGTTTATTATTATACTGTGAATACCATATACGTATATCCACACTGGTCTCTCACCCTGGAGCCTGACGCGTCTCTCGCTCTATCTCGCTCGCTCTCTCGCATACTGTGCTGTCGGCCGACCACCTGGGCTGCCTTACAGATTCTCACGATTAGTTGTTCGCACAACGTCGGCCGGTATTCAAGATAGCTACAACATTAACAACATAATTTATAACTGTGTGTGTTGTCAGATGGGCACCCGCGAAGATAGGTAATTCAGTAGGTCAGTTGACTTATGTGGCCGCCATACGCTGCAGGCCGGTGTAGAACAGTTGATAAGTAGATGGCACGAGGTACAGAGCTATCGGACTTCGATAAGGGTGTGATTGTGGGCTGCCATCTCAGTGGGCTGTCTAGCCGGGCGATTGCACCGAAGGTAAACAGGCCTAAATCAACGGTCGCATTCTATCTGTGTAAGTGGAAGGTCGACGGGCATTGTGGCAATGTTGCACGTTCTGGTCGACCTCCAATCTTGACTGGCAGAAATCGCTGAACCCTGAAACGTGAAATTCTCAATATAGGGCACAACCCATGGCTACCATCCGACAGGAGTTTTATGCAGCAACAGGAGTATCGGTTTCCGTTTTAACATTGCGTACAGAGGCCCTCCGACTTGGATATTTCGGAAGAGCAGCTGCACATAAGCCCTAAATCACGACAATCGATAAAGCTTGGCGACTCAGGTGGTGTTTGGACCGTCGCAACTGGACACTGGAGCAGTGGAAATCAATTCTGCCGAGTGATGAGTCGAAGTTTACATTATTCCGGTCCGATGGACGTGTATGGGTGTGGCGTCTACCCGGGGAACGGCTTCTGCCGGAGTGTATACTGCCAACTAGGAAATTTGGGGTTCCGAAATTACGTAAATAATCGTGCCCAAATGGTAGAGCTATACACTAGTGACAGAATAAAGTGCTCAGTAGCTAAATTCAGAAAGGATGGAGTGCCTCAGGGATCATCTATATTAGGACCGATCATATTTTCTATTTGTATATGTGATCTTCCACTGTGCCTTTATTTAAAATGTCACCAATATGCAGATAACACACAACCTTATACCGCATGTTCGCCAAATGAATTACTTTATACTGTAGGAAAAATAAACTAAGATCTGGGGAGAATTAACACATGATGTGGTGAAAACAGCCTTGAAATTAACCAGATAAAAAGTTCCTACATGAAAATTGGCACACCAAAGACCAACAAGTTAATAATGCACCCCGTAATTAAGATAAATAGTAAGAAAATCCCTGAAGTCACTACATCAAAAAACTTAGGTACTAAATTAGATACGAATCTAAACTAGCTCAAACAAATATCAGGGATGGTTCAAACAGGATATTATCTTCTAAAGTACCTTCAGAAATTTAAAAACATTCTGCCGAGGCGCTTAAAAATAAAGCTCTGTGATATCTTGGTTGTTAGCTCCGTTCAATTATTGCGCAGGTTTGTTTGTAGGAATAGATCAATCTCTCGTATATAGTGTACATAAACTTAAGAACACGTGTCTTAGATATGCATACAATGTAAAAAAGAGGGACCACATGACAGTGTGTTTGCAACGCTATGGCTGGCAGGTCGCAAAAATCTCAAAATAAAAACAACCAATATCCTTATTTAACCAATTAACACAGCTTGCAACCAACCACAAACACTTCACGTGGCATAAAACCTGCCTAAGAGTCCCTGCACATGATACCATTTTCAGGAAATCAGCCCCTTATCTTGCAAGCAAAATGTGGAATGATTCAGATTTAGAAATTAATTCGCAAGAAAACTAACACATGTTCACTATAAGTACATTGTATTTGCTTATTGTATTTATGATGGAATTATACGGAATACTAAGTATGAAATTACCCTCAAAACGATGTAATGTTTGTATTGTTAAGTCACATATCTCTATAGTATGTTCTTCTATTCAAGTGTTTCTTTATTTCTATATGATGATGTAATTTACGTATGTACACAATAGTTATGTATTTGTAGTAGTATAATAATTTAGTTCCAGTTTGTAGTAATATATGTATTCCATTTTAAATAATGCTTTTATTTACTATGCTTTAGTCATTTCTAAACTGACGTATACATTTCACGTTTTGTTGCGAACTGGCCTATGGCTGAACTATGCGTGGGTAAACAAATGAATGAATAAATGTTAATAACGCGATTTGTACAATTAAAAAAAAATACAAGTATTGATAGCTTTGGAACTCTTCCGCATAATTAATTTCATGAAATCCTCATGGAATTAACTCCTCATATAATAGCTACTACAGATTGCGACTCCAGTTATATTAACCGTTTAGTTATTCCTACGCTCAATTTAGGGTGTGCAAATAGTTAATCTCGGAGACTTTTTTCTTAGAGTAATTAAAACCCCCCCGCACATCGGTCGATATTTGAAAAGGTGTCTATTGAAAATCGTTTAAGGTATTTCCATTACTCGACCACCGCACATTTTTTGGTCAATTCTTAGTAATATTCTTTATTATAGATGCCGAATACAGTTGTTATACACAGTCACATATCCTCTGAAACACGAATTACGTTTAATAAGTTAGTTTTCCTCGAAATGCCCTGCCACTTAAATTGATCGTAACTTAATTTTGTACAAGTTTCACTACTAAATTTTATCTCTACTAGGAAGTATTATTGGATAAAGAAATGGCGTTCGATGTTATAGGCTGTTCACGGTAAAGTGAGCACTTTTTCTGAAAGCCCTGCTCAAGAGCTACTTGTATGTACATTGTGTATTCTTCCGCCTTATGTAAATGAGCCTCATCACTTTATTCATGCGTCGCCAAGTGAAACAGTGGAATTATTAGTAAAGTAAATATTCAATAAATCTGCTCATTTTTTCACATTGATGCATTAAGAAAACAGAAAGCGTAAGCAATACTTTAAGTTATCACAAATGTTCGCCTAACACTTTTTAGTCAACGTAAAGACATGGAACTACTTTAACCTCTGTCGTTGCCAACTTTATTGGACGCATGTCACCAAGTGCGCCCGTTAAAATATATTCAGATAGGAGCCGTGACTTTTTTCTAAGGTTGATTTCAAAAGTGCTCACTTTATCGTGAACAGCTTTTACGTAAACTGTACATTGAAACTATGCATGTAGCAGTCTGCGACCACGTCACGTCCGAGCCAGTGTTAAACATTCCTCCCACGACTGTGGAAAGGCACAGCAGGGTCGTTCCAGGAGTGAAGAATTCCACTGGAGCCGACCAGCTCCCAATTAATGGCTGAAGTCCTTCCGTGATTCCAGCCTGGCCGCAGGGTCCTGGCGTGAGGGTGGTGAGGCTGAGATAGATAGAAAGAGAGAGGGAGAGAGAGAGAGAGAGAAGGGGTGTGTTCTGCTGGAGTGGCCACTCGACGTCCGTGTGTCACCACCACTACCACCATCACCAACGCGTCACACTCGACGCCATTTAATTGATTACTCGGGCGAAGTCACGCGCGAGAAAGGCGTGAATGTGTAATTGCGTGGCGAAGGAAGATGGTTGGAGCGGTTTCGCGGAAGGTGGAGGAGTGGATGAGGCCAGGATGTGTTGGTGAAGAGCAGACGGCTTCGTGTTCGGGGAGAGTCCATCAATCCCGAATCAACACGAGGGGTGGTGGCGGGTCGGGAAGGAGGGGATGATTCCACCCTCCCCCTCTCCTTCCTCATACAACCCCCTTTCTGTCCTAGTGCCCACTGTCCATTGTGCCAGGGGACCAAATATTTGTTGTGGCTCTTCACCCGCTGCTGGGTATTCGCGACCCCCTCTCAATCCACGGTCCAGCCCCTTTCCTCTCGAACGAAACCCCCTTGGACCATCCCTTATCTGCGCGGCCGAGTGCAGAGCACACAGGCACAATCTAGAGTGTGAGGACCAGGCAACCCACGAGATATTTTTTTTTTTTGTTTGCTTCTCCGAGCTCTCGAAGCGAGTCGCTGCTACCACCCGCGAGAACACAATACCTCCAGAATGGTAAACCGTGAACCCTTCCTACTTTCTCCTTTGTCACTGATTCACGTCGCATCCCGAACGTGAAGGAAAGCCCAAACTTAATTTACTAATGACGGAATTCCTGAAAAATCTCCGGGGATAATGTGGAGCGAGTCCCGCGTTACCTCGCCTGCTGCTAGAAGGTGATACGAGAACGGAGTTTTTTTTTGTTAAACGTCTGTTCATAACAGTTTAAATTTCTCTGGTATACCGTGGACGTTTCATAGTCCATAACCCACTCGATAATATAAAAAAGAACTACTCACGTGAAGGACTGAAGAAATATATTCAAACGTGATGTAACCATAAGAACGAAATGATAAACTGTAATTTTCAATGTATTTGTTTTAAGTAGTACTTGAACATTAGATCATTTCCTTCATAAAGTTTACGTCGACACCTGAACAATCCTTAAAATAAGGTAATCAGCTTTACTAGACGATTATTTCTGATTCTATTTCCACTTCATCACGAGATCAATCTCATTGCAAAATTATTTCCCATATATGTATGTATATGTATGTGTATGTATGTATGTGTATGTATGTATGTGTATGTATGTATATGTATGTATGTATATGTATGTATATGTATGTGTGTGTATGTATGTATATGTATGTGTGTATACACATACACACACCCTACAATTTCTAAAGCAATTTTTATTGCGTGCCTAGATTAATGGGATTTAATGATTAAATTATATTTACACGTAACTTTCAGGACTTGGTGGCCATCGGTACAGTATCAGTCGGCAAATGTGCGTTCGCGTGTTTTTTTCTGCATATGTGTTTGCACGATATAATCATGCTTACAGTCACTCACCACTGAAGTCATTTGAGAGAAGAATGCAGCTCTATGATAAACTAGTGTTGGTTTTTTTAAGCCTATCTGCTATCTAGATCTCGTGTCACGTCAGGCACGAACTAACTTGAAGTACTGTTATAGGTTGTTCACGGTAAAGTGAGCATTTTTGAATGCCCTCTCATTTGGAATAATGGTCAAAAAAGGTGGTGCTGTTTTTTTTTTTTTTTTTTTTTTTTTTTAGACTTTAAATTCCGAGTGCGGTGGAATATACACACACACTGTTTATTACTTACAAGACAGTATTTATTTAGAAACTTGGTTAAAGGATAAAAGATGGCTAAAAGGAAAATTTAACTAAGGTCTCAAAAGTGCTCACTTTACCGTGAACGGCCTATAATGTATTATAAATATTATAGACGATTTTTCTGGTTTTAAAAACTAAAAGTTACTGTTTTATGTCGCCGTTAGTACTGGATTCTAGCCCTCATCATAATTGCTTTACTTTAAAAACGAGGAAAACAAGTAGAAAAAATATCTGATAATCAAAAAATCTTATTATTTTTCTATTATTTACTGAAAATAATTTGTGACGATCAACTCTGTTTTTGACCGTGATGACGTAATTTTTCTCAAATATTCATGTTTCTCGGTGTATCAAATAGCTTCGCCCTACCAGTCTGGATATAACGTTCACTGAAGGCTATACGTGCTTCAGTCTAGCGTCCTTACAGGCAAATATATTTAATTACGACATTGAGTGGTGAGTTACAGTTTTGTCTGGTTTGACAGATAGCTTCCAGGACGACCACATAATTATGACAAAATTAAACAGTTGAAAATTAATCCAATATTATATTTTTTTCGTAACAAAAATAACATTGCAATATATTTTCTGAATATTTGTGCTCCGTAGGATTGACTAAAACTTTAACTGAAATATGTTTCCATTCATTTTTATTATCCTAAAGCACGCAGTACATGTTGCCACAGTCATTATCTGGGCAGTGGTGTAAAAAGTGGACCCCTTTACTGACTGAATTGACTTTGCAAATGACTGTAGTGGCTCTATTGTGTATATAAAGTATGTAGAGAATGAAAAAAAAAAAAAAAAAAAAAAAAAACAACTTTAGTGGAGATGATTATGTCGAGGACGTTCACGATGTCGAGTGGATAGCCCGAAACATAGATTTGGAGTAACATAAATAACAACTCTCTCACATTTATTTATATCGTATTACCTACTTTAATGGCATTCCCTTATTTTGACTCAAAAATACCATCTACTACTAATGTGCGAATTTTTTTATTTTGTAGATATTACTTTTTTCGTCACAAAACTATTTGAGGGGTAACAAAGTGATGAAAAGTTGACATCACAGTTAATAAAAAAAAAAAGTGAATGTTAATTTCCTATTATCGCGCTTTTTTATAATTTCGTCGAAGGTTGCCATAATATCGCTACACCGTGTGGTTACAGAATGAAACAAATTATAAACGGAGGTCATATATTGGCTCAGACGCATTCGATACGTGTCCAAATGCCGATATTTACTGATCCTTCGCATTTAAATACTGTTATGAAATGACTTATTGTGGTCAGTTCATCCGTGAAAGGAGCTTAGGACAAGCTGAATTACGAGTCATTGTTAGGTAGAGCACAACAGTAAATGATGGGGTTTATTGAACATATTGTTCCTACAATATCTAATTACGTGATTATTAATCGGAGAAGATTTTATGGAATATCGTAATGCTAATTACATAAGTTAGGATTATTTACCAGACGCCACTACTATTACACTCTAACTGGAAAGTCCCCATCTTATTGATGTTGCCAGAGACTGTTTCTGGGACGAGGTTAACGACGGCCAGACATCCCCATCTCCGTTGCCTTCTTGTTGGGATGACCCGACGACAAAAGACCTCGCTCCCACTGTTACGTTGGCCTATATCGGGCGCGTTGTTTAACATATTCGGCCCCGATTTCTGGCCGGTGGAAGGGGTTTCCGCAGCTGCCGTCGCGAGGTGATTACTGCAATCACGCTCGTGCTCGGGTTCAATGTTTGAAAGCGTGATCACGCAGGCCGTCAACCTTAGGCCTAATCACCTCGTAACAATACGCACTTGCATGCCCACACGCGGACACACGCACGCACTACGAAGGATCGTTAAGCGGCGTTCGCTATTAGTGACATGGAGAAACGACAGTTAGTTGTTGTCGTGTTGGATAAAGGAAGAGCATACCTTGCACCTGTCAGACCAACCATAAGATTCCGACGCTCTTGATGACTAATCGAGTTAAAACAGATTGTGGTCGCACTGCTAGTGCATCAGGCCACTCTGCCTACTGTAAATAACTCGAACAAGTTTTGCACCACCCAGATTTCTAAGTTACTAGCTTGCCTTGCTCGTGCTGGATGAACATACGCTCTCTGTACAAATTAGTTTCTAAGTCATTTCGTGCGTCTTACGCCGAGCACATCCAACGTTTGCCGAACTTGTAGACCCTATACCAAAGTCCAGGCGTCTGCGTACAAACAGAGAAATTATGTGTTTAATACCCAAACGGTCATTGAAATTATTTACAGTCACGCGTTTTTATCACTGTTAATTGACATGCCACTCTTGTTGATTATTACTGCAGAATATGAATGTTTCTCTGACGTTATTGTCCACTGTATTTGAATAGCGTCATTAAATGAGGGATGTCGCCATAGTTTGTGGGCAACGGTCATATCCAATATCGAATATTCGTGACGGAGAATTGGCAAGGCGATGTGCGTTTAAAATTAGTTCGTGCCAATGTACAACAGGCCGATTTCCACGCTTTTTTTTTACGGGCGTGATATTAGGGTGGAGCTATTTGCAATCAGTGGAAATAGGTTTTAAACAAAACGAGGAGAAAAAAAAGAGGTATTGTGTACGATTTCAAGACTTCCACAGAACTGGTGTGTGGACACATTTTCGCAATAGGTTTTTTCGTTGAAATTATAAGGAGGATTAAGAAATTAAGTATAGGCTATAAACGGTAAAGTGAGTCCGTTTGAAATCAACCCTTGAAAATTGTCACTGTCCCTAACTGCGTGTATTTTTGACGAGCACACTTTGAAGCAAGCGCCCAGGAAGGTTGGTAACGGAGGAGGTGAAAGTAGTTCCATGTCTGAACGTTGAATTGAAAGTGTTAGGTAAACATTGGTTGACAGTACAATAATTTATTTTTCTTTTTGATTTGTTAATTTGTGTGTATGGAATAGAAAATGGGTAAAATATTTACTTCTATAGTAATTTTACCGGTTCCATTTACTGACGCATGGACGAAGTGATCTGGTTCATGGCTGTATTGATTTTACATATGGGGATGCACAATTGGATTACAATTAGATCTTAAGCAGGGCTTTCAGAAGTACTCATTTTACCGTGAACAATCTATGCAAAGGTTTAAGACATCGGGACCTCCTACATACTTGTCATGTGAATGTGGTTACGAACGTGCAATAATATTTCAAATGTAAAAACCAAATTTCATTTGTCCTGTTTACTTGGTTGTAGATTCGCTGCCTAAAAATGAACCGTGCGTAAGTCTTCTTCAATTTCTGTGCCAATTTTTAAAAGTTATTTCTTGTTTTCACGTCACGCGGAGTGTAATGTGGTTCAAAATATTTTATTTCCATTTGGTTTTTGGTTTCATGACTTCAAGCTAAAACTTTATCGAATGAATTGCATACTAAGCAGGCACGTCCATAAAAGCGACCTTAAGTATGACGTCTTGCGTTGCTGTCAAACACGCACTCCAAAAACTGACTCCGACGGCGCAAAAGCCCATAGGTTTACTTGCGTTAATCCTTTCTCAAAGACTGTTCACTATAAATTGAGCACTTTTGAAAACAACTTTAGAAAAATGACACTACCCCTGCATGCATATATTATAACTAGCTCATTTGGTGACACATGTCCTGTAAAGTTGGTAACGATGGATGGAAAATAGTTCCATATCTAAACATCAAATTAAAAATGCTATGTAACTATTTGTAACAACTTAAATTATTTCTTTCGCTTTGTATTTTTTTTTTTAATTAACGCAGTGTAAAAAAAGCAGATTTGTGAAATACAATTTTTTTAAAATAAATTCAAAGTTTCACTTGATCGACGCATGAATAAAGTGATGAGGCCCATGCCAGTGTTAATTTTACATAAGGCGGAAGAATACACAATGTGTATACAAGTAGATCTTAAGCATGACTTTCGAAAGTGCTCATTTCACCGTGAATAGCCTATATCATTCCTCACTTACACATTAGCAAATGACCTTATGTTATAACGAGACGTTTCTCAAAAGAGGGGGCAAACCTCGACCATCTCGAAAGTGTTAGTTACCGTTTAGTGTGAGGGTCGGCGAAAAGTGCATCTCCTCCCCCTACCCACGACTGTTTTATCCCATGATGCACCCGTCTTCTTGCAGTGCAAGAGTTACCGATATTAGCAGGCAGTCTGACGGGAGCAAGGGAAGTTTGGATTGGATAAGGCTTATTAACGTCCCCCGGTGTTATATCTGAAGGCTTATCACGGGACGGCCTACAAACTAATTTATTGCCTGACTTAAACTAACACCAACGTCGTACCTAGGATTCAAACCCGGAACCTCCCGCGCCTCAGATCGGCGGCGCACCAACCGACTGCGTCACGGGATGTCGGCAGTAAGGGAAGAACAGGCCACCTGGCAACAACTACAGTGACCTAGAACTGTTACTTCATTGCGGAGTAGTTGATCATAATTTACGTTTATAGTATGACTGGAGTATTGTACTTTGAAATCACTTAAAATATAGCACGTGATTGTTGTTCATTAAGGGGCCCGCCTACCTGGAACAATTTTCTGCGGTTGTGGTCGAGAAGCGCGGGGACGATAAGGACTACACTGTTACGTGCATTAAGCGTGCCGTCGCCACCAAAGAGTATGGAAGGGAAAAAGATATTTTACAGCCATACTGAACTTCTTTGTTTGTTACCTCTCTACGATCGCGCCACTAACGCTTCTCTTGTGACCAACATAAAAACCATTATTTTGTCGTGGCTGTTTTATAACATTAATATTGATCAAATATAATTTTTGAGGACCTGGTAAAGATTCTTTAGCATTAATAATTACCAAACTGGTGTAATTTAATTGGTTTGTATTTCTGTTCTTTTTTTTTTTTTTTTTTGCTCTGCAGGGCGGTACCTTTATCCGAGATTCCCAGCAATCCAAAATGTTAAGTTTCAAAAACAATTTTGTTTGTTTTGACAGTTAACTGTAGTATTTGGCAAAAGAGACAAATATTTAGGCAAAGTATAGATTGTTATAGGAACTAATTGAAAGTTCGTAACCAGATAAACAGCCGAAATTGGTTTATAAACTTATCGTTTTGGATTGATTGGAAAGGTGAAGCATTTCACAAATGTGTTTGTCTTCGAATTTTCACAGGGAGGAACCCAACATCTTGTTACACATTTCTTTTTAATTTTCCCCATTTCAAAATTGGAATTCAATTCGATTCACGTACGAAGCTTGTAAACAACTTGGTCAAGAACGCCAACTTGATGGAATAATTACACACAGACAATTGAAAACCTTTATTAAATTGTTTGCTTCATGCTTAACGTGTGTACAATTAAAGTTGATTTGATCTTAAACGTAGAAAAGGATAACTCTGCTTGATCGCCAATCCGATCAATAAATTATTTTACAATTGAATGACTCTTCGATGTTGGTACAAACGGAACTGTTAGTGATCGATAAGAGCAGCGAAAGCCCTATATAGTGACTAGCCCCTGGTCGCCACTAAGCGCAGTGCTCTCGTGGTGCGAGCACGCGTAGGACTTGAAGCCGTGACCCTGTCACTGTATTACTAGAAAGTCTTTAGCAAGGTTCAATCCAGGGCTCGAGTGTTTTTAAATGTCTCTGATGCGTATATTTTTTGATATGGAGCTTTTTAAAAGAGGTTTATATTTACGTTAAAGTGCTCTGGAATTAATTTTTCTATTGCGCGTGGCGTTTTGAAGACACTCGGCAGCCTCGTGTGAAGGGAGTTTTTTTTTTTTTTCGTGGATCAGCACGTCTAATAGTTTCATGGGGAAATATCTATTTCAAACGTTCTGCAACGGAGTTTAAGGCAGATTCCCACCCACTATCTTGGATTTATGGAATTCTCGCCAAACTCTGGAAACACAGTTTTGTATCATGTTTTTTTTTTTTTTGAACGACCGATCACAGTATTGCCTAGTGCATTGTCTTAAGTCAGTATTTTTTGATTACTTTTGATTTCGTCGCCGTTGTAATCGTCCGTAAGAAATAATCACGCGTTACGTCTCGTCAGTTATCAGCTAAAAATTAATAAATATAGCGAATTTGTGGCAGTTCGATAAGGTTTGGGAAGCTGTTATTTAGGATATGTCATGCGGGAAATTCCAATGCACCTTCTGAAATAGAAGCTTTGTCGATAAATCCTAGATAGCGGGTGGGAATCCACCTTAATCGAGAGGTCACAGCTGAATGTCGAAGAGCGTAGTTTCGTAGTTAGACTGAATCTTTCACTCTGGCGGAAACGGGAAGTAAAAAAAAAAAATGTTGGACGTTCTGAAAGTTCTTGAGGAATGGCTGTGTGACTAGCGGACGCCGCCGAATATAATCACCGCCATGTATCACCGGCGCTATATCGGAGAGTTGAGCGTGGTTATGGCTGTTCGTAATTCATTAAGTAGGTCGATGGCAGGGAGGAGTTAGTAATAGGCGCGAGGAGATAAGCGAGCCGAAATTACGCCCCTGGCGTTCTTAATCTTTTAAAATAAACTCCGCGCGGGGGAGGGACGAATTTTAAACGTTCCATAAACTAGACCTCGGGGTTATTGAGAACGGGTGGAGGGGTTAAGAGGAGGATCGCTTGGAGTGTTGGCTCGGGGGCGGGGAGTGGATAATGGCTTGGCAAACCTTTATCCCGGCCTAATTAGTTTTCTCGGTTGCTGAGAAAGTCCCTTCCTTCTGCAACCGACAAGCAGTCTGCGAGGCCACCGTTTGATGGAGTTCCTTCCACTTGGCGTCGACTGGCCGCTGGACTTGGAGCTCGATACTCTGTCCCGTACACGGGAACTCAAGCAAACTATAATCTGTTCACGTTAAACTAAGCAATTCTGAGAACCCTGCATTGCACAACGAAACAAACGTAAATTGAGCGTGTTCGTTTGTTGGGTTTTCGTGCCACGTATGTGGTCGAAAATCGTAAATCTTAATGATCAACTGTGAGCATGAACGTGTTAAAATCTACGTGCATATAAGTTGTGTATTCTTTCGCCTTTGTGAAATACCATTACCTTGACCTGATCAATTTATTCATGTGCTGGTCAAGTGAAACTGTAAAATTATATAAAAGTAAGTATTTTAAAACATGTGACAGATCTTATACTTATATGTATTAAAAAACATAAAGTAAAAAATAATTTCAGTTTCACCTAACACTTTTAATTCAACGTAATGACATGGAACTATTTTTCCCTGCCTCGTTACCAACTTTACTTGGCGCATGCCACTAAATGCGCTCCTTAAAATGCATGCACGTAGGGACAGTCACATTTTTCAAAGGTTGATTTGAAAAGTGCTTACTTTATCGTGAACAGCCTTGATTAAATTATATACTCCCAATGATTTCATAAACTCCTAACGTTGTATAGCAGTGAGTGATGCTAGTTTCATTCCCTGGAGCGAATTCTTATACATTATTCCGTAACGTAAAGTAATTGATAATCGAAATAAGAAATTAAGTTATGTTTTCCATTGAAATTCTGTTAAATCCTAATTTTTTTATTAGCTGAGCAGGAGTTATACTGAATATTTAATTCCTATGCGTTCTGTCTATAAAACATGTAATGCAATTCGTATATTTATGTAATCGAAATATATTATTATAGGCCTTTCACGGTAAAGTGAGCATTTTTGAAAGCCCCCTCATTTGGAATACTAGTCAATAAATATATTTTCTTTTAGCCTTAGACTTTATCTTCCGAGTGCGGTTGAATATACACACTGTGTTTATTACTTACATAGCGACATTTATTTATAACTGTGGTTGAATTATTAAAAAATGGCTGAAAGAAAAAAGTAACTAGGGCCTCAAAAGTGCTCACTTTACCGTGAACAGCCTATACATAACGAAACCTACTGTTTGTTCTTCATTTCTGAAACGGTTACAACTACAAAATGATTCTAAAGTTTCCGAGTGAAGTTTAATAATCCCAGTTAATTAGAAAGTAACATTACGCCTATTATAACATCTAGCAGCTTTGTACAAGATTATTTTTGTTCGTTCTCTGTTTTAACACTACAATCTAAATATGAATCGGTGAGAATTTTACTGTTTCAATCAGTGAAACGTATCTGACTGATACAACAGTCACTTCAGTGAATTTAACTAATGAACCAGTGAAAAAATGACATATTTCCTGCACCGATTGATTGAACGACGTTTCCTACTGTTTCGTCAGTCATTTTTTTCCCCACTGTTTTCTCGGTGGTTTAATTTTTGACTGACGGACCAGTGAAACATCTGAGCAACTTGCTCCGTCTCTAATTATTTTTGACTGGTGTATCAGTGAAACTGCGTGTGAAAATGCCCGTCGAACATAGTTTAAAAATGGCCGTTAAACAACGTGTATGAAGTGATGTAACAGCGAATAAACGAATAAAACTAATACAAAATATTTTATAAAATGTGTTTCGTCTTTCGAAACGCCATTTTACGAAATAATATGAACACACAGCCTTTCAGTCTGTTTATATACTATTCGTTTAAACAACCCTAACGGTACCAATCATACACAACACAAAAAGTATGAGCACACAACTTCAAACTACACGATTTCGCAACGACACTATGAGACTTATTTTCCTCTCGTAATTTCAACTTGGCGTGGTAGCTCAAATGGTAATGCAACGGCCTAGCGTCAAAGAGTACGCGAGTTCAATCCCGACCAGTGGCGGAGTTTTTTTTTTTTTTTTGCACCATGCAAACAGTAGACTATCATAAATATGTTTATTTCACGAAATTATATGCCTACATTCAATAAAAGCAATATTTAACTCACCACTCCAGTCGGCCGTCACTTATTTAATCAGTGAAATTGTTTCACGACACAAATTCGATCTGTGACATTTTTTCACCGAAACAATCGGTGGTTTTCCACTGATTCTAGGTGGAGCCATTTACACTGATTAGAGTAGTTGAACTTCACTGCGAATAAGTGGTTTCCCACTGATTTTAATTTATAGTGTACGTGAGGGATGCCAAGTTTATTTTATCATAATTAAATTTCTCCATGGTCGAGTTAAACGAAATATTTAATAATAGAGTTTTAGGCGCCTTTCCCCATTCGTTGAAAATTTTTAAGATAGCTCATGAGCTGTTTCATTGCGTCTTTAATTTGCCCAGTTATTACTATAATTGACCCTATTCCGAACAGACTGTATATTACGGTTGATAACAAAATCTTTAGCGCATTAATTTCTACAAGGATGTCCACGCGCAACTTTACATCCGCGGACAGAGAAAAATAAACTTTGGTTTGCTGACCGCTAAATCGACCATTTCGTTAAGGAATGTCGATAAGTCGGTATGGAATATCTTACTTCTGTTATTACAAACGTTGGTCGTAGATATTGTATAACTTACTTTCCCGAGTGTTGATTCTTCAATGATTTACTTTTCCTGCACATGTAATAATGAACAGAAATAAGTTTGTTACATGATTTATTTACTTTAGTTCTTTTAAGTCAGGAAGTAACAGGAGTCTAAATTATTTCCGTGGCCACCAAATAATGCCTACCTGTTAGAGCGATTTAACTAGACGTAACTTTATTATATATGGCGAATATTAATAACTGCAAAGGTAAAGGAGTTGCTGGGTACAAACCACCTCCCAGCTAAACATTTTGTTTCAAGTTTCTGCCAGTCACCTCGCTATTGGAAAAAATGGTTCTAGTCTATTCGTAGTATCTTCGGATTTTTTAAAACTAACTTTTGAAAAATCGCCCCAAGCATGGTGTGTTCGTTTGTTTCCTAAATCTATACTAATAAATAAAATTGAAGTGTCTGTCAGTTTTTTCAAAATTAATACAAACATATAAGCTTATTATGCTATTTAAACGATGTTTAACCATAAATATCTGTTTTTAAAATTTTTTCCTGTCTGGATGTTTGTCCAGAATAGGCTCCAAAACGGCTGAATAGATTTTTACTAAACTTTGAGAGAGCATAGAATTTATTTATATCTAAAATCTGCTCTTTATTTCATCTCGATATCTCAAATGGTTATGAAGTAAATTAATTTTTTCATATAATTGTCTTTGTTTCATATAGTACTTTTTTGCAAAAGAATTATTTTACTATCAAAAAGCGTTGTTGAAACAATAGTTTTTTTTAAGTAATAATAGGAATTACACGCATTATAGAAAAAGATACATTAGTTTTTGAAAAACTTAGTAAAATAACATATTATCAACCAACACTAACGCGACGATAAAACTATTTCGATAATAAAGTAACAATCTTACAAAACAATGATATATTTATGTATTTCAATAACTCCATAAAACTTGGGCGAAGCGATGGCGGGCTGTATTTTAATAACTCCATGGTTGCCTGTATTTTAATAAATGCATAAAACCTAAGCGAAGCGAAATTTCTATTTTAATAATACGTAAACAAATCCTAAAGTCCACGTGAACGAAGTTGCAGGCACTGCATTAATTTACATACAAACATAAAAAAAGATATTTCTAAATCCTATTTGATTAATATGGGAAACTTTGCTATTATTTTTTAATTTGAATTTAGAAATTATCATGTATAAGATTCGAATGACACTATTCACGCCTTATTTAAATTTTATATATCCATTTTTTAAATATGTAAACAAATCATGAAGTCCAAGCGAACAAAGTCGCGGGAACAGCTAGTATGTAATATAACTAACTTTTTATATCACTTCTATTAATAGGCATTTCCTATTCTTGATTAAAATAAACTTTTAGGTATATTGTATCTATTAGTTGCAATGCTTAATATGTAAGCAAAATGAATAGAAACAGAATAAAAATGTGTTTTTTTGGCAATGCCTAATAAGAAATAATTATCAAGGATAATATTATTAAACTGAGTGCGTACTATTGCAGTGCGTTTTCCCTTTGGATTAATTTTCTAGGCTTAGTTAAGATATGTTTGCATGAGGCGGAAGAATTTCCTGAAAGAATAACCTTAGCAGGACTTCAGAAAAGTTAGAAGTAATCATGAATTGCCTGTGTTTATATTTCATGCTTGTGTATGTGTGGTGATAATCAAGTTCGCGTGATGCACAATGGAATATTTCTCTCTCCTGTTGGTCGTTCTGTCTCTCCCGGGGACTTCTCCGTGCGTGTGTATTCCATAATGTTAACTGTGCGGAGGGGGCGAAGTTTTAAGTATTCGAACTCGTAATCTGGAGGACACGGGTTCGGTTCCCGGCCCGACCATCCTGATATAGGCTGTGCACGGTAAAGTGAGCACTTTTGAGGCCCTAGTTACTTTTTACTTTTAGCCATATTTTATTATTTAACCATCTTTTAAAATAATTATTACCATCTAAGTAATAAACACAGTGTTTTATTCCCCCCCCCCCACTCGGAAGCTAACGTCTAAGGCTAAAATTAAATATATTTATTGACCATTATTCCAAACGAGAAGGCTTTCAAAAGTGCTCACTTTACCGTGAATAACCTATACCAGGATTGTAACGATTTAAACGACCCTTGCTGTCGGTTCTGCGAGGAAAATCGCAGCCAGAGAGAACCATTTGCAATATTACCTGTGATGGTTCTGTGTGCCAACTTTCACCTCTTGTGGATAATACGTTCTGGGTGTAGCTATTGTTACGGTAAGTGGCGTCTTAACTTTTAAATGGCTACAAATATTTTTTCCCCCTTCTGGGAATAGAAAGTTGTATCGTAAAAACTTTCGTTATCACGTGGGGTGGAAAATTCCATTAGATTTCTCAAAATAATTAAGAATTAGTCTTTTTTATTATTTTACATGTACTGATTTTAAAACAAGTTAACAATTTTACCTTTATATCTATTTACCTAGCAAATGATCATATCATTTATTTATAAACTTCTTTAGCGCTATTATTGAAATGGACTTTTGTATGTTTATTCCTACCTTTACCTCCATGGATATTTCGCTACATAAATGCCCTTTTGTACTTCTTTTATCGCCTGTTATCGCCACATATCTATTGCAGTAACACGAGAGATTATTTTCAATGCCTGTTTTCCAAGGGACGCCCACAATTTGACTATAGTGCCCTACATTTCTATCCTCATAGATAATAATTTTCTTTTTAGGGTTCAGAATTTCTTTTACAACTGTTCGTTGAAATGAAATGTGTAAAATCTGTGACGTAAGTTTTTCTGAGCGAATTGTTTCCGTTAGTCTGCATTAGTATTTGATGTCATAACTGTTAATGAAACGGAACCAATTAAAAATAAGCATTTAAATAACTGGGAAGTAGATTTATAATTAAATTTATTCTGTACTTTTCTTTGTTTCCTGGCCAATTTACAGTATTTAAACATTTATAATTGTTTACAGGAATTAAGAAAATTGTGAGTATTTGCATATTTCAAAGTTTGCTGACATGATCTATTCATATGTATTTATGATACTTTTTGGATGATCATTCGCTTCAGTCGAGTGATTTGCCTAATACTGGCACGTATTTCCGTGCTTCTGTCTTGTACAGAATCTTTCTAACTGTATTATTTCTCGATACTTGTATCAGGTTCCCACAGTAGCGTATTTTATAAAACTTTTTTATACTATTTGTGGTTCCCTTTCGAGGTAGCGTTTATCCATTTGTGAGCAGTTCATACATTTCAAAACCAAAGGTGCTTTCCAACCTGCACCACTTATTTCTGAAAAGAAAAAAGCTTTCTTGTTTTATAGCTATTCCTACAGCATCGTGTCGACTCTTGAAAGACAATTATTTGCTGCTAATATGAAGCTGTAATGTGTCATTACTTCTTGAACGAAGCACATGTTGGCCAGTTTCCTTATAAAGACGTTTGATTCCGGATTTAATCGTTACCTGAGACTGTCAGTTTTTTTTTGTCGCTTTTCGTGAAGTATATTTTGTAACCCCAACTGAAATATTTTCTGCCGTACTTTGTCACGAGGTAAACCTCTTACGTACGAAAATAACTGGCGCTAATTTATAAATTCGCTATAGAGAGCCTTCCTATATAAGCTGCTGCCGTTCTGACTAATAGATTTTCTTTCGCATCGCCCATTACTCTGCCTTTGAAAATGTAGTCAGTCTAATTTTGTAATTTTCTAATACTAACTTGGAATTTCTCAGAAATATTTGACGGCTCCTGCGAAATGCTCCGTAACTTATCCATCTTTCTTCGTTATGGCCTGAACTACAAAATTACCTTTAGATACACTAGAGATTAATTTGTATAAAAGAACTGAAAGTTTCTCACTCTTTATTGAATACGCAGTTCTCGGCGACACCAATTATTGACGGAAGTCCTATGTCACATAATAGCTACGAATTAAAAAAAAAACATTATGTATATTATGCCCATTACGAACATCACCCTTACGCGCAAGAAAATGGCGTAAATTACCAGCTATATGCCATTAAGTTGTTCACTAGTAATTACCCATAGATAAATTTGTTGCGTGGTACACTCTAAGCTCGAACCAGTGATATCAATCCATGAAATAACATTCACTGAAAGTCAGTTTATAATTAACTGCCGACTGGCGAATCAAGCAAATGAACTGGGAACAAGTGACTTAAAACAGTGGAATTCTCAACTTTCAGTGGAAATCACAAATAAATCGGTGAAATTCAGCCATCATTGCGATTAGTTATCAGGCACTGATTATCAGTGGTTCAGTTTTCACTATTTTAATTGTTTTGGCTCGATTCTCACTATCTCAGGTATAGAGTGTAGTCCAACCAACATTGCGCGACAGTTTGCTTTGACCAGTCAGACGCAAGGCCAGTTCCTAGCCCATCACGCAGCCAATAGGCAACCGCGTAGACTTAAATGAAAGGGGATCGCCACGTAATTTCGCTTCTGTGTATTTAACCATTTTACATTTGAGCTATGACTCAGGTAGCGTCTTCGGGCTGTTATTTCTGCAGTATACTATACATCGGCTCAACTCGTCGAGTGGTATAGTCTATTCACGGTCTTCACATTTTTCGAATGAAACATTAACAAAATCACCCCATGTATGACGGATTTAGTTGTTATCTGAACAGGTCACTTTTAAGACCTCGATGTTAACAGCATCTCAAAATTTCTCCACTCCATTGATGTTGTGGTAGAAATTTTGTGATTGGTTACGCCTGGCTCGGGAAACGGGTCTTGTGTTTAAATGGCTTCTGCGTCCTGCGAAAAGTTACCTATTGGCTGGGCTGCTAGCTGGCAAGTACTAAGGTATGAGACGCTGATTGGCGAACGGCGATCCGGCATGTAGAGAAGCTAGCGGCGCCATTTTGCTGGCGTGTGCAGCTGAATATCGCGAAATAAGCGGCTAGTTCATCTCTGTATTATAAAGTATTCTGTGTCCCGGTGACACCTCCACGAAGTGTGACGAAGCTGCATCGTACATGTATGTACTGACCTTCCAAAAAAGAGCAGAGTGAATATTTCTCCCCTTGCAGTGATCAAGTATATTTATTTCCGCCGATCTTCTCTAAACTCTTCCTGTGAAGAGACATTTTTTTTTGTGGCGCCTACTGTTCCACTTTTTTTTAAAATCAACCTGTTATGCAAACCCGCCTCATTTGCAAATACGACATAAACTTTCTCTGCAAATTTCTCCGTGTGTGGTGTCGGATCGCCACAGGTGCAGACAGAGAAATCGCAAATCTTACTGCTAGCGTCGTAATACAGCAGATCAGTTTTAATCTGCCGAACAGCTGCCTGTAGCCAACCAGTCAAAAATTGTCCAGCCTGCCAGTCGCACCCTTCACTGCGCCGATTCTCGCAAGTCGCAGATTTTCTTCCCGCTGGTCACGTGTCTCGCCGCTCGTTTCTCGTCTCGCTCATCGTCTATCGCTAGAACTCCAGACACTTCAACTCCCGGCTCTGAGGCCCGACGTACTTTTATAGTCACTGGACTTTACCTGGCAGGTTCGTTAGCAATTTTTCAACATGTTATCGCGACTACTATCGAAGATCCTGGTCTTGTAGTTAAATTCCATGCAGTCATTTAATCGCTAAATAAATTTACGTAGATTCTTCATCAGACGGGTTCTGATGCCATGCAGTGTGTGCTAAAAGCCTGATATTGGAGCTGTTTATACCCTTTGGAGATGAGTTGGCCGGGGAAGATACGGAAGATTTTTTAAAAATATCGAAGAATTCGAATTGTGCCCTATCGTGTCACGCGGCTTTGGATAACCTCAGGCGCTACTTATTTCAGCTAGAATTTCGGAAGTGGCGTTGTGGATTGTTCTGCGCTTAAAAATCACACCGATTCATAGTAAAAGGCTGTTCACAGACATTACCGCTGGAAACTTATAAATTATTCATAGCGGTTGAATATGAACAACACAATAATTAATAGAATGCATTGAACAAAATCAAATTAAATAGTTAGTTCCCTGTTTGTATGTTCATAACTGAATCAGTGGTGGAGTGATTTCATAGAATAATCAAATGCGTGAATATTATTACTGTAGGACGCATTTGCTAGCTGCTGGGAGTATGTTGGTTGTCGTAATTCAAGCCTGACTATGTGGAGCTTGGCGTATAGCGTATCTTGGGCATATTGGACTACTGATTTGTCCAAGTTGTTCGTTTAAAAAAAAAAATCCGAAATAACTCATGTAACCAGTTAGCTGTTGATCTTACACCGCAGTACAGACATAACAATTGAGCTACGAACTCTGTCAAATTGTCAGATTTTTGTAGAAATAATTTTGTAACGAATTTTTTTGTTCGTAGTTACCTTGTCTATCTGTACTGTAGTGTATAGGCTGTTCACAATAAAGTGAGCACTTTTGAAAGCCCTGCTAAAGTTCTCCTTTTTGGCACATTATGTATCCTTCCGCCTCATGTAAATAAACATTGCCACCATGTGACTGCCATACCATTGCCACATGTTAATAAACTCGATGTTTACATTTCAGGATTGCTAAATCCAACATGTATATTATATGTAAAACATGTAACATTTATGTGATGTATATAACACATGTTATGTGTGTATATATATGTATGCATATATATGTAAATATGTATGCATATATATGTAAATATGTATGCATATATATGTATATATGTATGCATATATATGTATATATGTATGCATATATATGTATATATGTATGCATATATATGTAAAATTTCCAATATAAAATACGTAATATATATATAATCGGTTGGGTCATGTCAAAGCTCCTATAGACAAAATCTTCGCACAACAAACAATTGAAAAATGAACGCCCTAGCGATGAAGTCATGGAAACCGTGAAAAAGCAAACATTAAACGTGAGCGGTGAACAAGGACCAACACGACACGTTAAAAAAGCACACACATTAGTTAAGCCGAAAAATAATTTGGAAGGGCAGCCAAATCCAAATTTTGAATTAGACTAGCACTACTGCACACTAAAGGCACAACACCACTTGTCACACAAATTACCAAACATTTAAAAACTATACCGCACACTTAACGTTTCCCGTGACTCACCGTTTTCTAAGCGCTCCATCGCTCTGTAGCGTGACTAGTAAAACGTCAGCTCGTAAACATGTTAGCTGTATTTGGCCTCAGCTGACCGAAGTGCAACTAAGCTATCAGGAAAAAAACTTACATCCTGCAGAGATCAGGTAGCGGCGTAACGTAGCAGACGTCTGATGCATATATAAAGTAGACAGAGCGAGGCCGTGCAAGGCCTTAAATAAAAAAACGACAAATAAAAAAATTACGATGCACGAAGGGGAAAGGAAGAAGGCAGGGAGGCAGAACGGCGAGGAAAGACGAGATGATCTGAGACGAGCAAAGAGTACACCACATGTAATATATAAAAAAGTTAAATATATAAAATATATGCATGTATATTTACATTTTAAGGATAGTTTTATATGCACCTTTATAAATGGAGATAAATATACTACATAGGCTTATTATGTATATATAAAATAAAAATAATTTACACTAAAATATAAACATACCAACAAATGCATTTGTGTATATGTACATATTTTTTGACACCGTTACTCTGTGTTCGTGCCCTTCTGAGACCCTCCAAAAAAGAACTGAACTTTTATACTGTGAATTGATGTCGTAACAGGAGGATATACCAGGCTTGTAACTGGCACCTCCTTCATTTGTACAAAATAATTCTAAAAATTATGTACATTATTTATAACTAAGTGAAATGCCGATTCGATGATGGGCATTTTTCCGGTCTCTCTTGTGACCCAAATGGGTGCGACATTTCCTTTTTGTCAAACCGACACAGACCTCAAGAAACCAATTTTACAGGTAAAGTGCATGGACTCTCATCATTGTTGTGGTTCCTTCATTGCAATGACTGCAGCAAAACTGAAAACTTAAATAAGAAAGTATTTGAAGAAAATTACTATACTTGCAAAAAATTGTTCATGCGTGCACACACAAAGCTGAAAGAAATGTATTATTATTAATGTAAAACCAATACGCTTTTAGGTAACTTTTATAGTAAAAATTGAAATGTAAATAATTTATCATTTAAAAATGTCTCAGATCAATTAAAAATATTTATTTTTGGAAAAAAAAAAAAAAAAAACCCACTACCAACTCTATGTACAAACCTTAATTCCTTTGGTACAAATGTAGCAACATAAACTAATATTATTATAATTATATCAATTGTAGCCAGGCCACTGTGCTTTTGTGTATTGTATGTGCTTGTCGCTATAACTGTGAATGTGTTTGGTATGTCAATTGTAGCCTTATTGAAAGCTAGCTCATGCAGCTTCTTTAGAAATATTTAATTTAACACATACACTGCGTAATTTAATCTAGCATTTACAAAACATGCAATCGCAAGTAAACAGGAACTCTGGGAGTCTGGGATGTTTACTATAACGTGTAATTTACAGTTACATTAAATTTCAATAACTGCAATATTTTTGCGGTCAAAGTGGCAGATATAACAAACAATTATGCATATTCAAGAACACATACTATCTTAGTTGATATTTCTGTAAAGGTAGCAAGTTTTCTTGTCTAACATACATTTCGAAATTTAAACGTGGAATTATCCTATAGGCCTAACTGCTGACAATTAATTGTAAATACTTTCTAATTCTTATTATGGCAAGCATTACCAAATAAAACAATTAGGCCTACACTTGCATCAAGAAAGAATGTCGGCAACAAGCACAGCTATAGGTCTATAGTTAACAAAACCAGCTTTTAGATTTTATAGTTTATATGTTGGAACACCTTTGTTATAGCATCAAACTGTGACGTTTATGTTATGTTAACAATAGTAAAACTTAACTTGGGATGAATAACTACATGAACACAAGTTCGAAGTTAGGCCTACATTACAAAATAACAGTGATATAACAACGTGTAAAATTAACTTATTATTATTGACTGCAAAATTTGCACTTACACACATGGTTAGTTGCGGACAGTGGTTTTTTTCAAAGGTTGATTTCTAGAGTGATCACTTTAACGTGAACGGCATTTAAGATAAATAACTACAGTAGTTGCGTATAGTCCATTTACGGATACTTCACACTTTTCTGAAGCCCTGCCAAAGTTATACTTCGAGGATATTCAAGCACCTCATGCATTGAAAGCTTAATAGAGTGTACAAAATTACATCACCGAATTCGTGCCCACTCGATGTCATAATATTTTCCAGGAGAGCTATTTCTTACTAGGCGCTGCTACCACATCTGTTTTCTCACTGTTTTTATACATGTCAATTTTAAATGAAATATTATAATTTACAAATATAATAAAAATAAAAATTTAATTTACAAAAACGAGGTACTTTTATTTTAACGCAAGTACAAAACACTTGTGATCGTGGCATATTATGGAAACAACCAAACACACACACATGTGGTGATTTTTAAAAGGTTTCAATCAAAAGGTGTGAATAAATTGAGAATAGACTATAATGGGTTACTTTCGAAATTTCCTTTTTTAATAACATAAATTTGCTAGAAGAATCATGGCTTCAATACGGCGTGTAAAGGTTTCCCTTAGTAAGGAATTCAATTTATAAGTCCCTCTACCCCGGCAGTTTTTCTTTAAGCAGAGAAATGCAGTAAACTACGATAGACGCCGTTCACGATAAAGTGAGCACTTTTGAAGTCAATCTTATAAAAACGTCACTATTTCCTACCTGCATTTATTTTAACGGGTGCACTGAGTGACATGCGACCAGTCAAATTGGTCACGATGAAGGGTAAGTAGTTCCATATTACTACGTCGAATAAAAAGTATTGGGTAATAAAGTGTGACTACTTAAATTATTTATTTCGCTTTCTGTTTCTTTTAATGTATCAAAGTGTAAAAATGAGCAGGTTTGAAAAATATTTACTTATTTAATAATTCTACAAATTCACTTGACCGGTGCATGAACACAGTGATAAGGCCCATGACGTCAGTTTTACATTAAGCGGAATAATACACAACGTGCATACAATTATATCTTAAGCAGGGCTTTCAAAAGTGTTCATTTTTACCGTGAACGGCCTATAGCAAATCGCTGCAATGTGTTCAGGATTCGGTGAACTAGGTACATGTTTTTAATTTGACGAAATGCATAGATGTGTGTGCAGTTTCTCTAAAAATTAGTTTGATATTACATTAGGCTATCATGAACCGGCATAACGCAGGGATGTTAAAATGGTCTATCAAATCTTCTTTTAATGGTCACGGAGGCGAAGGCTGAAAAGCTGAAATGATTTTTGTCTTAAGTTTTGCGCTTTTAAGCGTTTTAATTAAAGCGCTATCTACACGTGCCTAGTTTTTGAAAGTTGTTACAAGTCAAGTTGATACATTCAGTTAATAAGTTGTAAACTAAACCAGCGACGTAAGGGAAATCTTCACTTCGAATGTGGTTTAGTGGAATTTGTTGCCATTAAATAGATTACTTACTAGTATTTGTTATTGGGCACGGAGGATTTATGCAGGCAGGATTAATATATGGAGGATATAAAGCCGGGATTAGGTAATGTGCGGATTTTAAGCTTAAGTCCGATAAAGCTGATTAACAATTCGTCCATGAAAAGGCAAACTAGCGCACTATTAAGTTTTTTGATCATTCTCCGTACGCTCCTGTGGACGCTTTCATGATTATTGTAAATTCTCACTGTCATAAATTCATTTGAAACAAAATTTTGAAGACAAAAATTTTCTACTTTATCGTATCTTGATTATTTTTGGACGCATTTTTGTGACGTGCTTTCAGTAATGTTTCAAGAGTATTAGGAAAGGTGTTTTATTGATGTTGAATTTTAATTAAATAGAAATATTAATAATTGCTTGTTGCGGAACATAATATATTTTTTGCATTAGAATAATACTAGGGAGGAATATTTAATTAGTTCGGTTGTTAATAACGAGATTGAATCAAGACATCAAAGTACAGCAATAATTACCCTTGAAACTATAATTTTTGCACACAGTGGAGAAACTTTCGAGAGGTAAAATAAAATAGTGTTACAAGACGTGTGAGAGGCTTATCCAATTCGTGAGGGATGGAGTTCTTTATAATAATAAAGGAAGTAAATTAAATTTTTAAATTTGTTCACACCACTATTATTTACACCATCAGTCTATTCTATATTCACTGTTACTCTCTTTAATTTCTCAGTGAATGCAGTATGTCTATTTCAGCTCTAATTAAAGTATTTCTCAATGCCTCTGTTTAGTACTAGTCAACTCACACTCCTCATTATCTCACGTGCAGTCTGTCTGTTGCCATCATTCTTAATGTCTTTCACTCACGCATTCAGTAAAATAGTCCAGCCTTCCAGCCGCACTCTTCACTGCGCCGATCCTCGCAGTCGCAGATTTTCCTCCCGCTGGTCACTTGTCTCAGCTCGTTTCTCGTCTCGCTCGTCTATCGCTAAAACTCTACACACTTCAACTCCCGACTCGGAGGCCCGACGTGCTTTTATAGTCGCTAGCCTTGACCTGGAAGGTTCGCTGCACCCAGAGTCACGCTGAGAGAAACTCGGTCATTAATCCAGAACATTCTTTAGATAAACGCGGAGATTCAATCTACTGACTGTCAGGAGAGCACGAGCCACAAAAAGATCTATCATGGTGGCCAGCGTTTCGCAACAAGATACGTGCATATTGTATTATCGTTGCGACTCGCCGCCCGCTATCATACCACTTCTCTGTCCTCTTCCGTTCGCTACCGCAGGAGAAAGCAGTGAGCGCTTAACGATAGCATAAACATTGAAATAACTTGATCTTCGTTTGATACCATTCCTTGGTAAAATTTAACGTAGCAATAAAATATACATAAAATAATGTGGCATTGACAGGATGAAATGAATAATTGACAATGAAACACGGGGAGTGATAGGAAACACCCAATTAAACCGGGCCCACTAGGCATTATCCACCACATCTCGCACATGCGAAGTGCCTGCCTGCGATGCAGATGGGATTCAAGCCGATGAGAAGTCAGTTAGCTGGCCTTCGGACCAACGAGGAGACAGGCATTTGCATAAGTTCATCGTGTCTTGCGGTACTTTTTTTTTTTTTTTTTTTTTTTTTTTTTTGCAGCTTTCACAAAGCCTGACTGAAGGTGTACCATGCAATATCACTAAATTCCTCTTCTGCCATGAAACTGTTAACAACTACAAATGAAGGCAAATATAATCCTTGTCGGCATTGCTTACGCATCATACACAAGCTCAAAATAACCCAGTGCTTCCAAATAATTTACGAAACATCCATATTTCATCCCCTAGTTCCAGTCTCACTTTCTTACTCGAATCCGTAACATTCGCCTGACTGATAGTTATAATAGCTGTCTGACTAAAAATGTCTTCATGAATATCAAAAGTTTTTCACACAATTTTTTTTCTTGCATTAAACTTCACTAATAAATGACACAGACCGATTATTAGTTTTGCAGTAATACCTCGCAGCCAAAAAGTTACAGAAAAGGAAAATGTTACATGTAAGTTTTAGTTTGCTCTCGCGTGAGATATCTGAGTTACTGTAAAGCTTCTTCTGCAGGATAATTTATCACTGAAAAAATAAGGGTAGATCGGATGGCTTCAAGTCGGTCCGTACCGAAGCCGGTTTGAGGAGAAATGGCCCACAGCCAAGAAAGCGACTACTCGAGTCGTGGTATTTGTTACACTCGGCGAATGGCTCTGCTTAACATTCAGCCAATGCAGTGCCGTCTGCACTGGGACATGCGAGGTGGACCATATGGCGGCCATATGGACCATATGGTGAAGTGCAGAGCCGAAGGATGGAGGAAAGCAGGAGAGCCAACGAGACGTTACGCTGATCACGTCGACATCAAAGGTAGCCAGCAAATATTGTCCCGCTCTCACAAGAGGCGGGGTGGATGCCGCACACCCACAAACACGCCTCGCTCAAAAGCGCTTACACGGTATAAAAAAAAAAAAGCTGGTCGTTTATAATAGCGACTTGTGGTTTGCGTGTCCGAGATGATTCATCATGGTACACAGAGGAAAATTTATGTACTCAATGAAGCGAGGGAGATATTTAGAACTGTGGTAGAAATGTGCCGATGTTCATGTACAGCTGGAACCTCTGCTACCCCCGACCATATATACACATGCAAATATCACACGTGAATTTTCGTCAAAAGCGCAGGCAGAATTTGTGAAGAAGATGCGAACGCTTGTAAAACTGCGCTGTCAATACCAGTACGATATTACTGAAAGTATCAACAGAATTTTTTTGGCCATTAACTTTGTTTAAAAAATGTTGAAATAGTTTAATAAATATTTATAATTAATTGTATACTAAAACACTCATGAAAGCATTTCAATTTTGAGTCGTCTGAATTCACACAGCTAACATTGGCATTTCTTTGTAAGGTGGTATTTTCAGTTAGAAGGGAGGGTGACAACCTTGCAGACGACTTACTGCTACCGACCTGGCCACTTTTAAGAGCATAGCCTTCTCGTGATCTTTGGACACGAGAGAAATATAGGTTCGAAGGACACTGCTTTACCAGCATACATCTGCCACAACATACAGTCAGCATGTCGTGGCAACCCAAGCCCTCTGCAGGGCGCGACATTTCTAAACACGTCACGTTTCGTCCGGCAGCGTCTCTTCGCTCCTTGCAGTCGGTGGGCGGATCTGGTGCGGAATATCAAAACGACGAGTCAGGCAGTTAAGCGGAGCCTTCTGAGTCCGCCAAAAAATGCTAGGTAATATGCTAAACTATGGTGATCCATCCAAAACGCATTGCAAGAATTGCGTTGGTAATGTTTGGTTAGTTTCTATAAATTAAAAATAACTGATATTTTGTTTCCTAGTGCTTGTGGAAACGTTGTGAGGTGAACCCCCGAAGTTAACCCAGTGCGCATGCGTGTATGTTTCGTAGACTTGTAGGATGAAATGTCGTGTGTTAACATATTTCCGTGCGCAGTTGTCGGCCTTCTCCGTGTATCTTTGGGCCCGCTCGTCATCTGTATCTTTGGGCCCGCTCGTCATCCGGGCTGCCTGTCAGCGGCAGCGAAGTGGGCTTGAAATTGCGGGTCCCCTATTTCAAGCGTTATTAGGGGCCGATGAAAATGGGCGATGCTCTTCTGTAAAACTACACGATACGTGTCAACTATGTTACCAAAATAGCCGTTTGTAAACCTGAAATTCGTGTAGGGCATGTATTTTATTACGGCTTCGGAGTGCGTAACTTTGTAGACATCATGTTATCCTCAAAGTGGCCTGTACAAGATTTCAAAACCTTCGTTTAAGTGCACTGGCATAATTGGTTGACTGTGGTATTTCAGTGCACATGTAGATCATTTCCAAACTATTGCTATTTACCACTGCGTCTCAAAAACTGGTAAAAAGTGACAAAATATAAGAGGGTGGACGAGTGAAATGTACGCGTCAATCGTATTTCCAGTAAGAAGTAGCCTAGTCTGATATTGTGTGTCCGTCATATTTTATGCTAATTGTGTATAGTATATTCTCGACGTACGATCATATCTTTTTTAATTTTAGCAAATAGCAGCAAAGTATTCATCTCCACCGTGATAATTCAATTGTGTTACTAGTCTCGACTTGTCTAGGTATATATTACATTACTGTAAACATTGAGAGGAAACAATTGATGATTTATATTCAATAGCAGTAATGACGACTGTTCAGTAACTTATAACCACTAAGTATAGTTTGAATATGCAGTCATTATAAATTGTTGATTGAAGTCGGGTGTTTGCGTTCACGTTTATTTGTACACAAAAGAGTAAAGACGTTCGGATCGTCAGATCGTCAGCGTGCTATGAATGTCACCAGAAGCAGCCCGAAACTCGCACATTATAATTAATTCCGGTGACCGTACTCGCATCTCGACTCGGCCTCCTCGCCACCTGAGCGTGATGACCGAGAACTCTAATACGTCTTGAGAAAATGAGTATTTAATTGCAGTGCTGTTACTTCGTTCTTCACAGTAGTACTTCAATAATTAAGTTCTATTATTTGCATAGTTTCGTAGCGTTAACATTCCCTTGCCATTGTCAGGTGTCTTATCAAGATGTACCAAATTTCCGTGACAGGCAACTGTTTCCTTAAGAGCAGAAACCAAGCGCAATCCTCGTACGCAATAAATTGAGACAAGCCCAATTGCTAAAGTGAACCTCTAGCTAACCTATCAGTTACAAGACAACACATCTCCAGTACGTTATTGCTCAACGTTATTGGAACAAAATGACCACAACTATCGACATACTGAATGGAACTTCTAAGCAAATAGTTTTTTTTCCCGAGCAGCTGATATTCAGATGCAGTAGCGTGCGATGCCAACTGGCCCTTATTACTATTCACTTAAAAACGAGACCATGATAGTAAACTGTCACTTTTGTGCAATGACTCTTACCGGGATCTTAACACTGGGCGATGCTGACGTTACATTAAATGTCGTTGGCTGATTTGAACAAAGTAATATGGTGTTTCACGGGTGTCTGCAGGTTTTGAAGACGTTGGTGACGATACGCTGATCTCACGACATAAACAATTATTTCATTCCGTGTTAGGGCCACATATTATATCTTAGTTTGCGAACCTACCAAGGCAAGTAGAGGACGCATTATGTGTGTAAATTGTGCCACTTTTTATGAAAATTGTGTACCTAATGTTGTTTAAGATGCTATATTATCGTACACACGTACATTTCTTTTCTCGTAGCTCTTCTATCTTATAGGCTGTTCACTGTAAAGTGAGCACTTTTTAATGCCCTTTCAGCAGCCATTAGTCACTAATAAGTATGTTTCATTGAAGACTCAGACATTACCTTTTGAGAGTGGTGAATTTATATACCGTATTTATCAGTCGCATAGCTATGTTGATTTTGAAATGTGGCGGAAAGACAAAAATTGGCTACAATGTGGAAGGGACTTAAAAAAAAGTGCTCAGTTTAACGTGAATAGCCTATAGCTGTTCTTCTCTGTGCACATGAGTTTCCTCGTGGTAGTTGCAATTCCACCGTGATACGATACTTCTGGTATGTAGAAGATTCGCCAAGAGCCACAATATTCTACCGCGTACGGGCGTACTTGCCGTGAGGATAATTTGTTTATTCGTACGACCAATCTATATTTGCGTCAATACACACGCTTTAATCGCCAGATTTAATTTCATTCGGGGCAAAGATTCGAGTGACGACTTTTTTTTCTACGGGACTGAAGCATTATGCGAGTTGACAATTTTATGTTTACACATGGTCGCTTAAATTAACTTGCAAGGTCTTGAATAGATTCCTGCTTACCAGGCATTTAATTGAACTGTTTAAATGCGCCATTCGTGAAACAGATGTTATGCAGTAATACATTTATTTATAAAAATAATATTACGCTTCCGCCTGTTGTATTACAAATGTTACCCGACGTTGTCAGCAGTTTTCTTGAAGTGATGCCGCAGAGTTATCTTGCTGTAGTCCCAGGACAGCACCGGAACATAACTTAAGAGAGCGGTCACCAAAAGAATCTCTTGTTGGGTCAATCGATTTTATTGCAGCACTCCTTGACGTTCATTGCACTTGATGATTTAAAGCCATCTGAGCCAACTTTCCTTTTGAACATTCCCAAAGGGAAATCTAAGGTTCGCTCTCCAATTTCTTGTATGTTCATAAGTCCAGACTCCCAAATACGGCTCGAGCCGAAGTTACCATAAACGACCTTCCTAACAGGCCATTCTCGGTAGCGAAAAAGTCAGTTGCATAAGAACTCCCGTCTTAGCTTATTTTGTTGAAGTTAGCCCTGGAACGAGAAAGTAGAGGATTACCTATATACATAAACGGTTTTATATACTACATACAGCTGCTCACTGAAGCTATTGCTCTGTGACATTTCGCAGCAAGTTGCGTCATAGTGATTCGTGTCTTGGGCGTAGCCTGTAATGTCATGGGCGTTTGTGGAGCAAATGAGAGATAGAGATAGATAAATATAGATAGATTGATAGATTGTGCGTGCGTGCGTGCGGAACCAGTTTCCCCTCCTACTGGAAAGAAAGGGACTGGCCATTTGAAGAAAATCCCGAGCCAGTTATTTGGTACTTTGCCCCACTCCTCTTTCACAAAACAGGGAATCAGGTTGTTAATTGTGCATTTTAAATATTTAAATTGTTTTTAAAATTAATTTGTAAATTCGTATTGATTAATTTATATGAAATTTATTTGATTTAATATGTTGAAAAGCTGTTTAAATAATAAGGACGTACCAAAAAGTATTATTCCCTTCAAGATGTGTAAATATTGTTACAATTGTAGTTTATATTTTGAGGGAATAATTTTTATATGTAATTGTCAGGACAAAGTTAAGATCAGTGATATCAAATGTTCTTGTGGCAGTCACTTCCATAGCATTCAATATTGTTACACAGCCTGTAATTCAATTTTTGAAGAGTTCCGATACCTAACTTCTGTGCCATTCTGTATTTTTTTGCCGATTGAAGTGCCAACCTAATACTATCATGGTCTCCCGGAATGACTAGGCGAAAGTCTGGTGATTCTCTATGACGGGCAACAGCTGATTCCTTCCCAGTTCCTACCTCTCGTAGCAACTTGCTCCGTCTCTAATGACCCAGCTTTCGATGAGACTTTAAGCTCTACCTGCGTCCTTACCTTTCCGAAACTATGTCAATTATCTTATTCAAATACTAGGACGAGCAACCGCTCCGTAACTTCGAGGGAACAATTTTACAATTCCAACAGAGAGACAACTCTAGTATAGATGCGCTGAAAAAATTAATATATATGTTAAAAAAAAAAGAGTAATTATTTCCCACTAGAATTGTTATCGAATTTTGCTTTAAAAAAGTACGGCCAAATCACCACTAACCATAGCCAAATGTGTTTTTATTGAAGTGTCCCCCACGGTTCGTTGAGTTACATTTTCAGCTGAAACCGTTTTCTGGCACACATAAGTTTGGATATTCAGCAAAATAAAACAGACATCATAGCTTGCTGAACATGGAGATGCGCCCCCGTGGACCAGTTTAGTTTTAAAATCCTCCAAAATTAAGGGGATGTAATAGTTGAAGAGTGACCTAGATTACGTGGAATAACTTGAGGAGCTGAACCGAGAACTTCTTGACTGAGCTCAAAACTCTGAAAAGGAAACTTTGAACCGCGATTAAAAGCCTCTTCTGCGCCCACAAAGAAGCTTTTCTTGGTGGGAGGTGGTGGGGTAGGGGGTGTGTTGGTAGTTGGGGAAGAAGACTGTAGGAAGCGGAAGGCCTAGCGGTTGGAGGGGGGGGGGGATATAGAGAGAGAGAGAGAGTATGTTAGGATGTGGGGTTACCCCGAGCCATGTCGGCACTATCCTTTCTCATCTTTAGAGCGAGTTAGCAGTAATTGGACGGGAAGAAGGCAGCGAGAGTTTCGGCGGCAGATGGTTTGAACAGCTGAACAACTGCCATTCCACGAGCCGCCGTCTGCCGCGCTCACTAACCGTCCAATCGCTGGTGGCTGCCCTTGAGGACGTGTCTTCTAGACGCCCGGGATTGAACTGCATGTCGCTCAGCCTGCAGCTAACCGCCGCTCACCTGAAACAATAAGTTAATTTTGACAACTTCCTTTAAATGTAGGTCCAGAGTTATTTCCTTGCGTTACTGTAACCGACAATACTTCAGTACAATAAAACTGAATTTAATAAAATCTACTACTGGAAACATTATTAAAACGTTTCATAAATAGTTTCTAAGTTGTGTATGAGAGGAAAACGTATATATTCGATAACACTATAAAATAATTTGGTTAGAGATACTTTTTAAAAATTTAGTCTAAGTTAGTAGAATTGTTTTATAATAATTTAGTTATATATAATATATATATATATATATATATATATATATATATATATATATATATATATATATATTGGAAAGTGATAAATCACATTGCGTTAAAATATCATCTAGCATTACAGTCAGGATAATTATTTTACTTCTATGAAAGAAATGACCGCTACTTAAAGAGCTTCGTACTAAGTTTTGTAAGTATATTTGACCAATAGAGTTTATAAACCTACACCGTTGCCCATTAAAATTGCAACACCAAGAAGGATATGAGCTATCACAATCAAATTTGTTGGATATAAAACCAATCACACACACATGAAATTTCTACAATTGCAGTTAGTTATGGCATACACTACATGGGAACATTAGTACTATGTAGCGCCACCACTACGGGCAGGAAGGAATAGCTACTGCTACATGACGCCGCATTTAGAGGAAGGGACATGAAACGTCCGTCTGGGATATCTCCGTTTATGCTGCTTCAGTGCGTGCCCAAAGGTCACCCGTCGTGGACCCAGGTGCACTGTAACAGGTTAGTCGTCGTATTATGGACCAGACGTTATCGATGGGCGAGAGATCTGGTGAACGTGCAGGCCGAGAAAGCAGTTTGACATTGTGGTCAACCTTCTCATGCACATGTGTACGCACTTACGTACACTACTAACGACATTTCTCTTGAAGGAACCCGTGACAAAACTTTTGACGTGAATACGTCTTTAAACTTGCAACCATAGTGGGAGGCAATCCAGAAAATCCGATGATAATAAAATAGGGGAATACAGTTTGGCTTTGCAACTCCGAATCTATGGTCTACATTCAAAGTTCAATAACACCACTCGATTGTCAAAGGACCAAAGAATATTGTCACGTTGAGTGAGGACTGCGAAGCATCGCGTGAGGGGGGTTGGAGGGGGGAGGCTGCATTTATTAGTTCTTTCGCCGCGTCTCATAATTTCCGCGCAGTATACCTTTTGACCAGGAGAAGCTACGACGCTCGTTTAAGTTTCAATCGACAGCTCTCGTCAACATCAATCGACTGCGTGTGTTATGAAAACGGGGCTGGTATTGCAACAAGGTGTTTCTGGGTGCCAATTTGATACGAGCGGCAAGGTGCCACTCAACCACTGACGAGGGGAATTGGGGCGCGGCCATCTTTCCCTCATTCAGCTACAGCCTTCGCGACAATGGGTCGGTGACGGCGCAGGGAGCTGCCGCCGCTGACCCTAGATTGAGCCGAGGCGACATCGCGAGAGGAGTCAATCCGCCACGAAGGGGATCCCGAGGCCCGTCCAAATTGGATAGCTGAGGATATCGTAGGGGCTGTAAGGAAGCTCCAGTAGCAGCAGACACTTGAGCGTTAATAGTAATCATTGTAATTGCAGACCGAAATAAAACTAGCAGTTTGCATGATTCTTGGGTATAGTCCATTCACGATTACTTCAGCCTTTTCTAAAGCCCTGCTAAAGTTCTACTTCCGGATTATTCCTCCGCCTCGTACAAACTAAGCCTGGAGAATTCCACCAGAGGACAACGCACTGAATTCGTGCGCACTCAGTGTAACAGTATTTCGTATAAGAACTATTTCTCACTAGGCACTACCAACGCACTTATTTTCTCACTTTATTTAATTCAAATTATTTATGAATGAATCATTATAATTTATATACAAAATAAGAATAACGTTTCAATGTAACAGGAAAAGAAGTAACTTTTATGAACGCAAGTATAAAACGCCTGTGATACAGGGTATATTTAGGAAATAATTAAACACGTTATACATGGGGAGATTTTTCAAAGGTTTGTTTCAAGAAGGCCGAAGGAACCGTGAATGGACTACAATCATTTATATAATAACTTGCCTGAATAAATACTCAGTTTCTAGAAATTGGCCTGTCAGGACCACAAGTCCAGATGAGAGAAGCTCGTAACTAAGAGATGTTAAAATAAGGTGAAACTACGTCTAGCTATGACCCCTATGGTCTGTTTTAGCTACTACATAACATTTCGTGAGAATATCCACACATTTTAAAAATATAAAACGTGTGTAAAAACATTTGTGTGGCGTGGTTATAGTGAAATTGTACGAGTTTATGTAAAAAAAAAAATGTAAAAAACTTAACAAAATTTTACCCTATACTCGTCAAAAAGCCAACTCGAAATACAGACATCGTATACGGTTGTAAAGAGCATCTCGAAAGCAATCCAGTGATATCCATAAAACCCCATATGGTCGAGTGAAGCGGTGCCGAGAACGTAAAAACACCAAGGAGCCCGAGCGCGTCAACGTAGACGTATTAACTCACAACAAACGGTCGTATCCCCAACACAGCCAAAATCAAATTATTTTTTTCTTCAGGAAGATGTGCTTGACATTTAGAACGAAATTTACTGAATGGTTTTGTTTGAATTTCCCGAAATATGTCCACCCCTTAGGGTGAGGCTGAATTCGACTGGCATACGTCGTGAGATGGTTCCTTATGCAAAATCAAGTGGGAAATATTTGAGACACTTTATAATAGCTTGCGTTTGCTTAGTTCCTTTAACACGAGTATATTTTCAAAATATGAAATAATTGTTGATAATTTAGCATGATTTTAAAAAAATAATTAATTATTGCATTTTTGGTTTAAAAAAAAAAATTTTAAAGCATTTAAATTCATTCAAAGTAGACCAAAAGGAAGTGTCAGCAATTTCAGCAAGACAAATATTGGAATCAGAATGTCAGTGATCGCAGCGTTACTAAAGGTTGTTTACGATAAAATGAGCATTTTTGAAATCAACCTCAGAAAAATGTCCCTGCTCCTATGTGCATATATTTTAATGGGCGCACTGAGTGACATGAGCTCAGTATAGTTGGTAACGATGGATCGGAAGTAGTTCCGTATCTTGACGTCGAATAAAGAGTGTTAGGTAACCGTTTCCGATTACTTAAATTATTTATTTCTCTTTCTGTTTTTTTTAGGCATCAAAGTGTAAAGTTGAGCAGATTTGTATAATATTCACTTTTCTAATAATTTCACAGTTTCACTTGACCGACGCACAAATAAAGTGATGAGGCCCACGACAATGTTAATCTTACGTAAGGCAGAAGAATATACAACATGCATGTAAGTAGATAAGGACTTTCAAAAGTGCTCATTTTACCGTGAACAGCCTATAGTTCAGGAGAGAGCAGATTCTTCAGCCAAAAAGGCTACACGAAGTCGCGGACAGGATTTCCAGGCGCGTAGCGTTGATCCCAGGCCTTCGAGCGGGCGGGTCGATCTACCCGTCGTCGCAGCGGCTAATCAGAACGTACGACGCGAGCAGAGCGCTGGGGAGGGACACCGCAATGCACAGCCGCGCCTCATGTCCGCGACGAGCTCGTTTTAAGGGCACTCATTGCCTACCGGCCGGCAGCTGCGTGTTTCAAATAGGAAATTCCATGTTAAGGAAATTTCGCCTCGGTGCATTAATTTCAAAGACAGGCGTTTCAAACAAAATGTATTCTTCTAGAATTTTTTTCAGGACAAGTTTCCTACAGCGGAGATGTTTCCATAACTTTTATGATCTGTTTGCAAAAAATTTTCTACAATTAATGTTTTACAAAGAAGTATATACTGAGTATAATGAAAATACACGTTCGTCGGTATCTTCTCTGGAAAAATTCTTGAATGCCTGTCTTTTAAATTAACGCACGAAGGCGAAATTTCGGGGGATTTTCTGTTTTAATTTCGCTGTTACCGGCCGATACAGTGTCCTTAAGCAAAGAGAAGGTTGGAAAGGGGAAAGAAAAAAGAGGGTAAAAGGGGGGGGGGTGGCTATTTATATATACCCTTCAGTCGTGAAGAACTGTGGGGCGATAGAGTAACGGCAGTCGCTGCGATCCACGTGAAAAAAAAATCCACTGTCCTCGGTGGCACGCGATGAGACGCACATCCATGCAGGGAAATGGCCGGAATAGGGGATGGTCTCCGTTCAACTGGGGCCGCGGTTGGCGTAGCGGATAGATCACTCGCCCCACCACCAAGGCGAACCAGGTTAAATCCCCGGCCGGGTCACTCCCGGATTTTGCATGTGGGGATCTTGCCGGGCGATGCCGCTGGTCGGCGGGTTTTCTCGGGGATCTCCCGTTTCTCCTACCCCTCGTTCCGACGCTGCTCCAAGCTCACTTATATCACCCTCACATCGGCTCTCGAGACCTCGCCCTTAAGAGCCGCCCATATCTCCTCACTCACTCCGTTGGTCAGCGAATTTTCTCGGCGGTCTCTCGTTTCCCCCACGCCCTTGCATTCCAGCGCTGCTCCATTTCCACGTGTTTAATGCGGCCTCGGGCTGTTCTCTCGTGATGTGGTGCCGCTTCGGGAAAAATCCCGGTTTTACGTTTTTTTTTTAAAGCGATTATAATGACCAAGAGTGAAACGCCTGCGGCCAAAATAACAATCGAGCAAATCTAAACCAAGAAAACGAAAATTCAACATCACAAACAGCACCAAAACTCGAGAAGATCCCAGGCAGCAGACTAGGAAAAGACGACGTCGCACTTAAAGACACCAAGCCCAAAATCAGAACCGTATAGTATGGTGACTACCAAAGAACAACCAACAAAACATCAGAATGGCGTACGTGCCATAAACTAATGAGGTAAACCTATACTAATTTTCGTCTTTTGCGCATGTACCCAACATTGACTCAAATATTGCCAAAAAAAAAAAAAAAGGCCAAATTTACGCGCTTCGACAAATACGTGACTTGGTTTCACATTTGTCATTATATCAAAACCTAAGGTTCTAGGAAAAAGAAAAGTAATATTTTGCGTAACTTTATTACATTGTATTCCCGTTTTAACTTAGTTAAAAGTAGTGTGTAAACTTTTCACGGTAAAGTGAGCACTTTTGAGACCCTAGTCATTTTTTCCTTTAAGCCATTTTATCCTTTAATCAACTTTTAAAATAAATATTGCCACGGAAGTCATAAACACAGTATGTAGGCTATTTTCCTCCACACTCCGAAGTGAACGTCTATGGCTACACTATGTTTAGTGACTATTGTTCCGAATAGGAGGGCTTTCAAAAGTGCCCACTTTACTGTGAATAGCCTATACAATTTTATCACAGAACTTACTCGAACAAGCAGCATGCTAACCTTAGTTGCGCTAACGTGGTTTTGAGTTCTACGTAGGAAGAAAAGCAGCTCATTGTTTGAGCAGATGAGTGGTTACCGCGCCGCTCGGGTGCTGTTGTGATTCAGTAAAGGCGTACAGCCCTAGCGAACAGCAGCGACACGTTGGTATCCTGGCCGGGCGAAGAATCCAAAACACATTACAGCAATAACAGTCTATTAAACACATCAACGAAGCGCCAGCGGATCCCCCCCTCCTGGCGGCACGGTATTTGGGACAATCACGCCACCAGAAACTATATAATACTTGGCAACACTTTGCACGGGGTCTGTATGTCTGAGGACCACGCCGAGATGAAGCCATCAAGATGCAGCTTGACGTCGCCTTCAGACTCGCCTTTCAGCCTCCGGCGACTGTATCATCCAGATTAATAGTATTTTGTAATCGATTAGGACCTCCATCGCCAATAGCTTATATTTACTATAACTCCCAGAACTTTTTGTCAAGTATATATTCTAGCTTCACAGTTAAGTTCATCCCTCATAATAGCCCCTCGTACAAAATATTTAAAACATAACAGTGCGTACTCTACTTCCGATATTACCTTTTTGGTTCGTGCCGGCGGACCGGAAGTTTCGAAACACTACACGATAATGCGAAGGTCAGAGAGTTCCCTTCTCGAGACGTCAGGCTTTTCTCGCGGCTAGCAGCTTACTCCTCAGCCTTCATCATTGGTTTTTTAGAGCTGCTAGCTCTAAATGGACCGAAGCGCCTGACTGTACAGTATAGTTTCGCTCCATAAAACAATTTTATATCATCTTAATAATATATATATTTAAATTTCAATAAATAATCATTACTCACTGCATATAAATAATGTGTTCTTATTCAAATGTGTAATGTTTGATGGTCGCTGATGATGAGTTTGTTTAGTAGAGTGAGTGAAGAGCTCTGGACGGCTCTTTAACATCGAGGTCTTGAGAGCCGATGAGGGTGAAATGAGGTGGGTATGGAGCAGCATCGCAATGTGAAGGGGCGGGGGAAACGGGATATCCCCGAGAAAACCCGCCGACCAGCGGCAACGTCCGGCGTGATTCTCACTTGCGAAAATCCGGGAGTGACCCGGCCGGGGATTGAACCCGGTTCGCCTTGGTAAGAGGCGAGTAGTCTAACCGCTCAGCCACCTTGTCCCCCGAGTTCGTTTAGTATAAAATTCATTAACGTAACGATTGCATTAATTCCATTATCAGGAAGGGAACTTAACTGTTACCGTGAAGATGGCAAGTAAATAATCGGTTGAAACGTACGTGAATCCATAGAATTTCAAGTTATGCTTTATATGGTGACGATGTGGACGTTAATTTATGTGATACTCTTTGCAACGGTGTCGCAGCCACCGCCACCTAGTTCGCATAACGGCCGTCTCTTCAGCTGAGCTTTACTTCTATAGGCTATTCACGGTGAAGTGAGCACTTCTGAAAACCCTTTGGAAAAATTATATATATATATATATATATATATATATATATAATCTTTGGACGTAAACTTCCGAGTGAGATGGGAGCTATACACTGTGTTTATTACTTAAATGGCAACATGTATTTTAAAAAATGTTTAAAAGATAAGAAATGGCTGAAAGAAATAAGTAACTAGAGCTTCAAAAGTGCTCACTTTACCATGAATAGCCTATACCTCGGTGGAACTGTGTATCCCCTCCTTATTCCGCTCCTTGATTCCTTATCTTGTTACCCCTCCTTGTGCGTCACTGGTTTTTTTAATTAGTGGTCAGGTTGGTATATGCACTTGTTTACCCTTCCCTCTTTCTATTCTCCCGGGACTACGATTATGTTCACGTCGGAGCTACGTCTGTATTACTTCCACAGCTGAGGGATGTATGTCACCTGGGACACCAAGCTTTGAGAGCTAGCCTGTATTCTATAAATGTTGACGACATAAATATTATTAATGTATGTTAAGTTCATTAGTGGAAGAGCGACGAAACGGCGAGTGGTAGACGAGTGTGCTGAAAGATTTTTTGGCTCTCGTGTTTTTAACTTGTTCTTATGTAATTTGTGCTTGTGTTGCGGGGCCTTGCAGCAAGGTGGGTTTTTCAAGGTTTTGTTTCCTTAGATCATTCAAAATTCTGTCCAGTTCAACCAAACCGCGTTGCTGCTTGTGTCTTGTCTGGTTTTAACTTGCAGTGTTCGTTTATCTGCAGTCCCATTTGGCCCGCCCAGCACCTGGGCGCCGTTTCCCGTATATGGTTCAGCGTCATATTAATACTGGAGCAATGTTAAAATATTTCTTTACACCAAAAATGTGCAAGTCTTAAGGTGAAATCATATAGTCGGTGTACACGTATTAGAGTATATTGTTGTGTGAAGTTAAATATTTGTCATTGCACTTCAGTATTAAGAAGCTTTAAAGAGATAGTGTCTAATCAATGCACACGCATGATAATATATTTTAACATAAAGTTGAATATTCATTATTGCATTTGGCTCGTTGATTTTGTTGGAATTCTCGAATTTATTATTGGTCACGTAATTTTAAATGGTTTGTATGAGAGAGTTAATGCCAAACTCCGAGGTTAAATGTTCAGGCGCTTAATTGAATGCTTTGCCTGAGCCTTTTTCAATATTGTGGTAACAGTTTAAACAAACTGAGTACTGTGGTCATACAACATGTTATTATTGGTTTAAGTCAGCTGAGTGCTGTGTTTATTGAATGTGTAAATTCTCTACGTTTTATGGCTCTGTATTTTTTTTTTTTTATATATATTCTCGCCTGTTTGTATCAGTGTTTAAATATTGGTGGAGCTTGAAGAGTTTTCCATGATACTGTGTGCTGTTGAGAATAAATAATGTTGTACCATTGTGGGATTGGGAAAAAAAAAAAAAGTGCAATCTGCGTCGTGTACTTTATTTGTGTCAATGGGCACATCATTACTGGGCTCCCATGAGTCAAAACATCCCGGTGCAGTTGCGATATCAAACGTGATTGATAATTAATATCTGGGCAGGGATTTTCGGCAGTTTAAGTGACGTGGACCCTTTGCAGTCCTGTTTCTGCGACAGAAATTCGATTCTTCGTCGTATGTGGTGGGATATTTAGATAATATAATGTTTACAAAAAGAAAAAAAAAATGTTTTTGAGCGACTATCGTTATTGATCGGAGATAAATTAAATGAGAGTATGGCAGTTCCTTTACAATGAAAATTTCCTTTGTGCATTGGTAATCGTGTCCCTTAGATTTCTCGTTAACGTTTCCAACAGAAAGCTGGGACGTATTTGCGGAGTTGGTCGTACTGGTAGGCGAGCGCGGGCCAGATCGCCAACGGAAAGTTACCCTGTGACGCTAGTTCTGCAGTCCGCGAATTCATGATTTTGTTCGACAAATGGTGCTGTGAAGTGGGGGGGGGGGAGGGGAAAGGTCCGGCGGATGTACATTCAAACGCAGGGCGTGGAGGTGTTAGTGAAACAACACTGCGACGCCGCGCAGAGAGAGGCAGATGGCTGGAGAGACGCAAAGGGGTCGGATTTGGATGGTGAAGGGGCAAAGGAAGAAGGGTTTGAGGTACACTCGGCGCCGAACCTCTTCATAGCGGAACCCTGGAAATACCCTGGGATTATATCATCTGCAGTCGACGTCTCGCCATGTGCTCCCATAGCAATAATGCATGAATCCCGGGCGCCTAGATCTGTCTTTATGTTCCCGCGCGCGCACCAGCCTCTGGGCTCTGCCAGTGGGATAAACATCGTTTGTTTGCCTCCCGCGTGCCCTTCCTTCCTTCCTTTGCCCCTTCATGCAAACCCTCCTCTCGTGTCGTTTTATTTCTTTATTGAGCTCGGATTTACGGGGTTTAACCGATCCTTTTGCACTGCTTGTTGCGAGGAAATATATCTCCTTTCTCCCCGCCTCTTTTTGCGCTACATCTCTTCCCCCGGTGAAATAGGACATTCAGAGCTCCGCGTGTTATAAGGGGGGTGGGGCGGCACTGCTTTGTACGGAATTGTAGCAGATTTTACGAACTTATATTTCACGCATATTTCACCAACTTTCTTCCCATAACATCTGCTGGATATTATTTATCATTCTTTAATAGCAACAACAGACACGGGGCTACATTTCCACACACGTGGCGACATGCTCTATATTTAATGATTTTGCAACTATTTAGTTTAAGAGCGTAAAATGTGATGATTTAGCTACTCGCAACCCGAATGTGTGTTCGGGGATCATGCAATTGTTTTTCTTCTACGGATAATTATTTTCTTAAACAACGCGCTTGCAAAGAATCGTACATCACTTTCGTTAAGCTACTTGCGGTCAACTTGTAAGTAAAGTAGGTTATTTGAGAATATTGTGTATATTCATAAACCACCACAACAAATAAAATATTTCCAGAAAGAGTAGACTTAAGAATAAATTATACTACCTAACTTCTTGAAAATAAAGTTATAATTACGAAGCGATCCTTGTGTTGTGGTCTGAATGTTCTGGTCTTCATTTGTCATGTCATGGCAACAGTATTTAAAATGGTAAATATTTTTTATTTTGGATTTTGTTTACTGTAAAAATGAGTGATTCTGAAATCTATTTCGGACACGCGTATTTACTATTCGGTACGTAACCTTGTCAAATAACATGTGTACGAACTTATGTTCACTGCTAACGACATTTCCTTTTAAAGAACCCGTGGCAAAAAATTTTCTCAGGTAGATGAGTTTGTCATTTTGAATTGTATTTACTGCATGGTTTTGGTTAAATGTCCCGAAATATACAGGCTCAGGTGTGCATTGGTGTTTGAAATTATACATTTACGAGGCGAGGCTGAATTCGACTGGCTTACTTCGTCACCATGGTCTTACAATATTTACTGCGATTTAAAATTTTTCTGGAAAAAAAATTGCTATTCTTTTTTGTGTGTAAAGCGGTTAATTTTGTTCGCGATAAGGTCGTATTATACTATCCAAGGTCAAGGCCAAGGTTGCTTGTCATGGTTCCTGCTATTGTGAGCGAGGCAAATTTATTTTCTCGGGTTGTTTCCATCATGGTTTTATAAACAAAATATAGCCTCCCCCCCTCCATCCCTAGCATACATGTCGTCCGAAATGGTTGTCAAAGTGAACATTTGCTGCTGATAAAGTAAACAGGGACATTATAGGTGATGCTACTGCAAGAAGACCTTTTCTACCATAAACTATGTTCACGTGAGAAAAGTTTAACTCTCAGTTTTGATGTCGTAGAAACATGAAAATACATTTTGCAATATGCGACGGTCTTCCTGCACTGTATGTTAAGCGTTATCTACGGACAGTACCAGATAAATGTGAGGGTTCATCTATAAATGTTGAGAGCAGATCTTTGCTTCCTCCAAGACAATACGTTTACATATGCATACGACCCAAGAAGAGGGGGAAAAAGTATGTATGTGAGGAATTGACAATTTAAATGGTTATTTTAAACTTTGTAAAGGAAAGAATACAAGGATGTCTGATGAACGTCAAGGTTACCCTCCATCTTCACAGTTTTAAGTCGCAAAATTGCTCTCAATCTATCTCTAATTTTATATCGGATATTACGCTGTCACTTAATCGTTAACATCTGATTGTACAACGCAGTCTACATCAGTGTTCTGCGAGCCAAAAACCTAATGTTAATGACGTTTTCTGGAAGCGATCTGCATGCAGGGGTTTTCTGAAGAAATATATTGCACCGAATATGTTATTTATATCGAGAGACGTTTGCTCTTACCTGTCAAGTATGATACCTAATATAATGAACCATATTATCGATAAGGTGGAAAAATATGGTGTTGAGAAATATATTTGGTTGGATTGTAATTATACGAAACGAGAGCCTCACGATGGCGAGTATAGTAGCAGTGTCTTCAAGACCTTTGAATGTATATGTATCATCTAGACCTAATAGAAAGCACTGTTGTTTACAGTATGCACAAGTTATGTCGAAAGGAAAAAGAAATGGTTACCAAAGGTTCGGGTTGGATCCTGTCTTCAGTACATCATCTAGAGCTGAGAACAAGTGGGCAGTATGCACTTGGTAGAAAGACACATACTGATTTCTCTCTACCCCAGTGTAGAGACTACCTACATAAATTCGCTTTCGATTGATAGGATGATGATATAAATTACTGCAACCACAGAAAATCACTCCATTGGTAAACATATGTGTTGTCAGTAGAGTGTGAAGGTATCAATGAGGAGTCGATAGTGAGGAGTCACTGCTAAGTGTTAGAGATCACATATTGTTGAAATTGATGAAAAAAGGGAGGATTTAAAATCGAGTATGTCCTTTGTGAGTACGTGTAAACCTTCACCGAGTGTTAAACAATAACATGGAAAACAATGCTGTTTCAAAATCTTTAGTAAAAGTTGTAATGCACATCGCCATGAAAAAGAGCGAATGTTCAAAAAACCGACCTCCAGAATTCTGACATGCGATATGTGTGGTGCAGCATTTGGCAGATGCGATAATCTAGAGACATATTGATATGTGTAAAGGCAATACACCTTTGCTTGGCTCGAGACAGTATTCATTAAACTCATTGGTCCATGGCAAGGTTATGGGTAACCATCCTGCTGATTCGTTGTGTAAACTAACATTGGTTGGAGCACCCGTAACATTTCCCTGGTCTGCATTGTGTTCCAAAACAGAATGCGACGATTGCAGACATGCAGTATGGAAAGCATGAGCTTTACGAACCTTCGGATGTTGTAAACAAGCATGTAGCGCTAACGTGTAAAGTGGAAACGAAGATGTTAAAGAAAGTAATCCAGGAGGGTGAGAACGAAAAGGTGGCTTCCAATACTGTTGGTGATGTCGTTAAATACACATATTCTACTGATGATGAAGTGACATCTGCAAAGCAAAAGTTTAAACGTGTTGCTGAAGATGAGGGCTACTTGAAGCTGGGGCAGAAGAGATGTTAACTCGAACTTAGTACTCTTGTCCAGAGGTATCTCATAACCGACTCATCACGAAAGAATATAGGTGCAACGGTGGCTGAGCGATTAGCACGCTCCCACCAAGGTGAACCGGGTTCAATCCCCGGCCGGGTCACCGGATTTTCGCATGTGGTAATCGTGTCGGACAATGCCGTTGGTTGGCGGGTTTTCTCAGGGTCTCGTTTCCCCCGCCCCTTCATTCTGGCGCCGCTTCATATTCACTTCAATCACCCTCATCGGCTCTCAAGACCTCGCTGGTAAGATCCGCCCAAAATAGCTTCATTCTTCATGAAAGAACATACATGTAGATGTGTATCGTGAACCTTCTGCTAAGAGTGTTGGGAGATCCAGCAACTTATTTTCAGAAGACCCAAATTACTTGGTTGATAGACTGCAGTTGTCGGTTCCATTGAATAGAAGAGGATATCTTTCTGTTAGTGAAGAGATATATTCGATTATTGATTAACTCGGAGCTAGAGGCTTCATTGAACGACATGTTATGTATGTGTGTGAAATGGGTTAATAATATGAATAAATACAAACATTAGAAACAAAACAACTTTGTTTTATTTATTTTTTTTACTTCCTATCACTTAAAAAGTATCTAATGGTATATATTTATAAATGTTTGGTAGACTGCAAGTATTTGCGATGAACACACATGGAGTGTGGCTATGTCCAATTCTTTGTTGGAGATATACTTCATTGTAGGCTTTCGGAATATAACGGTTTTAACTATGTACACATACATGCTCAGAATACCCGATTGTCACAGTTTGAGCACTCGCTTTCTGATGTGCAACAAACATTGTCGACATATATAATTCTCATTGTCATTTATATATAGTATATTATGTGATTAACTAAAATAAGGATGCATTTGTATGATAACAATTAAAATGGTTTTAGTGTTACTGGTGTATAATTGTAATTCTAATTTTAAATTCACATTTACTAAGCATATCGATATAATGTAACTGTCTCTGGTTTTGATCTCGACCTATCACTAATCGTGCAATGCGAGATGGAGCAGTTCATAAGAGACGAAAATTTATAGAGACATTACAAGACATAAAAATGAAGTGTCACTTGATAGGGATGGCATGTTAGATTGTGTTATTTCGTAGGAATAGTTGGGTGCTATGTTAACGGTATTGTTTAGCGAGTCTCGCTCTTAGATTGCAGTGGGTAGCTAACCAAACAATTTTGTATTTATACACTTCTATACAAATTGAAAATTTTTGTTACGTACACAGCATAACCTCTTGGCTGTTGATAACTCTAGCCATCTGGAAACAGCGCGCGTCACGCACACCTTACTGCAATCTAAGAGCGAGACGCGCTTATAGTAGGGTTTATGCATGTTAATTTTCTGTAACCGCTTAAATATTTTATGCAAAATATACTATATCGGTGTATATTTATGTATGTGTGGGCTTGTTTGTATGTACGTATTACATCAGTTTGACAGAACTTGATTTTAATAACAATAAAATTTCTCTATATATGTAAGCGAAAATTTTAAAGATTAAACTATCAAGATTTCTAAATAAATTGTATATACTTCCGCAGTGAATACTCAATATACTCGTTACGTGAATAATAACTGCTGTTGAGCCTTATCATGCTCAAACGACGTAACTTTCACTACTCACAATCTAAGGACTAAACTGCTTCTATTAGGATATCTGCTTCTTTTTTTTCTTACATTTAACGTTTTGAATTAAACCGTTGTATCGGTTTTTCCGTACGCATCTACTTGGCTGCTGGCAAAAAGAACTACTTACCGTGGCTTTATCCATACGTATGTTGCGGGTTTGTGCGCGCTGGACGCACTTTAATTGTCTGTCTGTTGCGTGCGTTTTGACCCCTCGTGTTCTCTGGCTTTGATGTGCCCTCGTGAAGCGTAATTTTCGTGAATTGTCATTAGCTTTTTTGATTGCCATTTTATCGACTTCCGAGTTACTGCGCGTTTGACGGCATTCCAATCCCTTTTCGATTGAATTCATCCGCTCGTTAAGTTCGCGCGGCCACGTCTCGGCGTATGTAACAGAGGTCGTTTCACAGCGAACCAGCACACAGCACGTGGCAGGCAATGGCGAACTTAACTAGAGAACGATGGCACAGACTTTCACGACAAAGTGAGCACTTTTGAAATCAACCTTAAAAAAAAAATCCACGGCTCCTGCCTGCAAATATTTTAACTGGCCCACTGAGTGAAATGCCAGTAAAGTTGATAAATATGGAGAGAAAGTAGTTCCATACCTTAAGGCGCCCGTCTACCTGGCGCTGAAGTGCGTTGCAGAGTTTTCAAAGTTAACTTTTTTCTACAAAACTATTAAACGTGCGTCCAGTGTACCGACCTACGAAAAGAACACACATTTCAGACGATGGCTGTTGAGTGTTTTCAAGACCTCGCGTTAATTAGAAACACCATTTCAGGGTACGCCAAAATTGCTACAGATGGCGTTTTCAAATTTTCAAAGCGCTGTATCTCAAAATGTACGTGTCAGATCCATATAAAACTAGTCAAGGGGCATGCATTGAACCTTCCTACACACTTTCCACCAATAAAATAATTGGGTCGCCGCTGAAAGTCCCATATGTACACGCAGCACGACGATAACACTGCACGCTAGTTCAGAGCCTTGCGCTTAGCGGCGATGGGGGACTTGATGCGCGTGGCAGTGTCGCCTTTAACGCTCTCTCGCCTCTCGGTTTCAAACGCGGATAAATGCTCTCGGTATACGAGCGTCTCAACTTCGAATTAAAATTTTTAGATGACTATTTGTAATAACTTAAATTATTTCTTGCCATTTCTGTTTTTAATTAGCAGCTTTGTAGAGTATTTACTTTTATAATAGTTTCGTAGTTTCATCTGACCCACACGTGAAAAAAGTGGCTGGGCCCTTGGAAGCGTTTTTTTTTTTTAAATATGGCGGAAGAATACGCAATGCGCATACAGGCAGATCTTAAGCAGGGATTTCAAAAGTGCTCAGTTTACCGTGAACAGCCTTTACTAAACCTTTATTTCTGGTAAGTAGTGGCATTGTTGTGATAGAAAACGCGACGTGTTACCACTCACCGGGTGTCGCGAGTTGAGAATCCTTGTCTGTTCAGCAGCACTACACACGTAGAGATATGTAAATCACGTACACCATCTGAATTGTTTTTGCTTACAGGACAGAACATACTAAAATGGTACCAGTACCCTGCTGGAGTCCATAACTGGCATTTGTTACTTAAATTTTAAATAAATTTGGAAAATAGTCGGAACATAAAAAATACGTCGCGTTACAAAAATTACAATCCGGTTAAATTTTAAAATCGCAGAGGCTTAAAATTATATTTTGTTGCAGTCTAAAAGAAATTGTTTACGTTATAATTTTAAAATGTCAAAAGTAAAGATTCCTCTGCCTCCACCCTTGAATCCTCACCCTCTCCGGAGACAGAGGGGCCGACGGTGGTTTTTGTCGTTTTCGTCATGTGTCCGTCGTGTGTTGTGATGGTGCCACTGTAATGTTGTTTGTGTATGGTGTTGTTCCTTTAGTTTATTTGTTCTTGTGTGTATCTGTAATAGTGATGTATTTGTGGGTCGGACGACATGGTTACACAAGATTATGTTATTGATTACTATAATACGTGTTGTATTGTTAGTGAGGGTTCAAGAGGAACATTTATTCATATAGTTTCGAAAATGATACTAATAATTATCATTATTCACACTCTATCTACCGTCGAGATTGGTAGCTATTACTTGGATCAGTTATTAGATTTCAATAAGGGATATACTTCTAGAAACCATTCCCAAGTGAACATTGCTACAGGAATATATAGGTTAACAATTCTGAAGGACTACTACGGTGGGCTTGAAATTGTATGGTCCCGGATCCGGGAAGGCGGCGATTCGCCTGGACGCTTTATCTAATTATTAAAAAGTTTTATTGGGTTATTTTTTTCTTACAGAAATTTCGTTCTTAAACTAGTGCAAGTGGCTCCGCGGCCGTGTGAACGGCAGTGGCGAGCGACTGTATTCCCGGTACTACCTGACCAAGCCAAGTGTGCAACCGAGGAGAGGCGAGACTCGAAAACCAGTGTAACGGTTGAGAGGAGAACAACAATAGAGAGTATTAAAAATTCTCTACCGTTAGCTTCCTGCGCAAGTGCGGGTGGTGTACATGAATTTAAGCAAATTCTACAAACACCAGCCCAAACTGTAGCATCAACACGATCACGTGAATTAGTCAACATTGTGCCACAACTTATGGTCACTACATTTGACGCCCGTAGACGACCTCATTGCGTTATCCTGGAGGAGAAAGGGCAAGTATGAGAAAAGAGGGAAGTGACGTAACAACGTGAATTTGTGTAGTTCGCATATTTTCTGGATGCACACTGACTTGGTCGAGTAGTACATACGTAATTCTTAAATTAAAACTTTTAAATGGTTTTTTTCCTTCATAATGATATTGGTACATGTGGCAGCATGGTCTTCGGGCCCCCGTTGATATTACCAGTGGCAAGATAATGGAACGCAGAGTTACAAATGGGACGGGGTATCATTAACACATGCCGCGATAAGGCTATGGTAACTGATGCTTCTCCCATCCCTGGAATATTGAATGACCTGGGAAGTAGCTGCGCGAATGTTCTGGACCCCCCAGTGTGACGCGAGTTGCGAAGAACCTCCTGGGCCAGGGCAGCTCAGCTATATAAGATGCTGTGTGCCTCAGTGCCTGGAGTATTTTATTGCAATTATTGCCAGTCTGTGAGCATCGGGAGAGTAGAGAGGAAGACTTACCGGTTGGACTTGGCTCGTGAGTGGTAGGCTTTGGGAATTACGTTACTGTATGTCAGTGGACATTTTGACCGCGCTTGTGTAAATAACAAGTTAGAATCAAGTCACTATAGCTAGTATAAAGACAGTGATAGCAACTTGAATTATAATAAAAATAATGCGCTAACTTATAAGAATAATAAATGTGAAGGCACTCTAATACTGAAAATAATAACTGTGTGCAGTTTTAAAAGATTGTGAATAAATTAAAAACTGATTTCAAATATTATATTTTTATCGAGTCCTCCATCCCTCACGAACTCTGATAAGCATCGGGTGACTCGCTACAATATTATTTGTCTCAATGGTTTTATAATCTCTTTAATATTATATTATTATATTAATCTTAAATGAGTCTTTCATGTATGTTTTGTTTCATAATTCTTATTCACCGTCGATATGTATTAAAAACAGAGAGAAAGGCGGTACAATGGTAATATCAATTCTTAGGTAAAGTATTATTAAAGTGAGGCGTGGTACATTATTTGTAAAGTTAGAACTTTTTTCCGAAATGCGCACGTTTTTAAGATTTTCCTACGTGTAAAAATGTTTATTCTTGTTGACAATTCAGCACTTAAATAATACGTTTTCTCCCCCTCGTGTTTGTTCTAGACTACCTAGGTTTGGTTTGTATGTCGCGGAAGGATACCTAGCGAGTAGCTCAAAAATCGGACTTCAATATGGCTTCAGAAAAGTTCAGTGTGTTACAAGTGCAACACCTCACTAAATTTCTGAAATCCTCTCAAGGTCATCATCACCAACGTTTACAATACCTGCATTAATGCAGCTATGGTGCACTTGCGTTTTTTTTTATCTATTTCATTAGGTTCGTGTGAAATGGTCTACATATCTAAAATAACAAATTATAAACGTTCATGCTATGTGACGCATTACGATGGTGACCAGAAAGTATATGCAACGTTAATTTTTAAAAAGCGAACAGACACTCCCGGACTCCTACATTCAGTCCAAACGTGACCAGTTTAAATATATTACTGGCAGGTTTCACGACCGCATGTTTCACTGCTATCCGTCATTACTCTGATTTTAGAAAATAAATTTTAGACTTGTTTGTGAAACTTTTGTATGACTTTTGTCAGTGAAGTGTTCTTGATGGGAAATGATCACAGAGAAATATGCCTACGTGGACTATTGTTAAGTTATTGATCAAATACAATTTTTAAATATATATATGTTTGGGTAATACTTGATGGAATACATTGAACATCATTTAAAACAATATAAAGTGTACTGTAAAATTTTACCTTCAAATTTTCATGTAAAGGAGTACGTGTTGGAATAAATACTACAAATTATATTTATCAATAAGTTGTAGAAAGTATGCAAAACTTTCTGTTATATGAAAATATATTAATACAAGGTAAGAGAAATGCTTTCATCATTTTAACTCCAAAACGTATGCATCAAACTATAGATTTTTAGTAATATTGGTTCCATGCGATTTCTGATAAACATTTAATGTAGTTCTTTTTCGACATGGATTAAAATCTTCGCAAGAAATAATTCTCCCAAAAACATGTTCAGTAATGAAAATATTCTCGTACTTCTTATTCATATAATGCAGTGACATTTTGAATGGCATTAAAGGTTGAAGCCAGAGATACAATCACTAAAAACAATAAATAATATCAATAGTAAGACTGTTAACGTATTTCTGATCACGCTAGGAAGGTCACATATAAATTGTTACGGGTTTCTGATTAGTTTCAGACCTGAGTTATTCAAATCGCATGAGTCATGAGAGTAATCAAACTTTGGTTTTGTTTGTTGAAAATGGGAAATATTTAAATGAAAGTCGTGCATGACATTTATTTCGACGAAATACGTGATCATAAGTAATCAGTAAATATGCAATAAAAAATATAGATATTTTTCCGTTTACATGCGGTATTATCCAGTGACGAGGGAATTGGTTGTATTGATAGTTGTATTTATAGTCGTTGTCTATTTGCATTCCCACAATTCAAGTCTCACAGGAATTTGATTAATTAATACATTTCTGCACTAAAAGAGAACTCGCAATCCCACCCTTTGTAATACACAAAGTGCCTGATGTAGTAGTAATTTATACGCGTAATTATTCTTACTTGTTTGTGATTATACGCTGTACTAAATATTATTCCACTCTCATCAGTTATCTAGTTTAGGTGAAGGGATATGCTATTTAACTAGCTAGTACTTTGATAAAATTGGTAATTACTTTCGAGGTTTAAGTTGTACTACGTTAAATCGTAACACGCACGCAGTAACATTAACAAAAGTTTAACAGTGTATTATTCCGTAGTCAGTTAATTTATACTCTAGTTTCTAAGTATTAAGATGTTAATGCTGTATTTTAAAGCAAAAATATTTAGGATGTTATCGCCTAAACAGTGTCTATTTTTAAGGGTTCATTTGCGCTTCAACATGCGAAACGTATATATTTGAATTTTAATGTGCGTAATATAACAGCACTATCGTTATTTTATAAATGTGCATGTATGGGTTGAAATTTATACTCAGATTGAATTAACATATTCAATGCTGTGGTAGTTAAATGTTCGTTTTGATATTTTTAAAATACTTATTTGCGTATATAATTCTAGGCTGATAAATGTATTTCTTTTTTAAACTGACGTACCCTAATCTATTTAATTGAGTAGTATAAGAGAAGTTTACTATAACTGTGCATTCGAACCTATATTTCTTGGCAGTTTGTTCTGTAAAACAAAGGAAAATTGTTGTAAAGACCGAAATTGTCATGAAACTGAGATTCTTTCTGGTACAAGTCTAAAGATTTTCTGTACGTTTTAAGCAACATAATGTTTTATTGGCGTGGCTAGGAAAGTAACTTATTAAAAAATACAACTTGCATTTTCGCCTCTACACATTTATTACCATGATCAGTGGACGATTCGTTTTTGCAACGATCTCACATCATACTGATTCAAACTAGAACTGATTTACAACAAATAAAACAAACATGAACACATTCTGTAATTTTTACGCACACAGTGTAACGTATCGCTATTATGAATATAGTTACATTCATATAGGTAAGCATATACTGTTACGTGCCCAATTCACACATTTGTTTATTTACATACTGATTTTAAGATAATATTTATTTTGTGAAATATTTATGTAATCTTTCAGAATTTTTATTCCTCTGATCTGTTCATTATATTTTATGCAGCAGCTATAATATTTATTTATTTCCAGTGTGTTGTTAAGTAATGATAATAATTTTACATTAATCTATGTTGGCAATGACGCATGACGTCATTCTTAAGATCGCTTGTATGAATGTGCCTGCTTAGTAAACCCTATACCCCCTGCACTAATTTTAAAATGGAATGACATATGAAAATTATAGCATAATACGTGGACCTAGTCTCCATCTTGTTTCTGGGTATCATTATGTAGGACAGCCAGGGCTGCAGATCCTTAGTGCAATATCTGTTATTTTAAGTGGTTAAAATACTCTATAGACGGTATATATATATATTTCTCAGTATGTAAATTATATCCGACGCAGTGAGCAGATGCTCGAAAGAAGAGGGTTAAAGAGCAATTAAGGTGCAAGAATTGCTGTAATACGTTGAAGTTATTTACATCAATTGTAATTAATATTCTGATGCTCTAGATGTGAAGTTAACAAGTAAGTTAACATTGAACATTCTATTCGGCACCTTCCAAACATTTTACCACGAAGAACTTTACGTTAAGATATTTTCTCTACCGATTGAAATAAATTTTGTAAAACCAGGCTTAATTTTTCTATGTGAGAGTTAAGATGGTTTTCCGAACTATATTTTACTGAAGGTCGCTATATTTATTGGCCCGTTAAGACTATAAATTACTAGCTGCCTGATAACTTAGGGCCGTTGTCATTTTGCAACGGCCAAAGAGGTGAACGTAGATTTGATACTGGTGAATATCTCACTAATGTACGAGTTTAAAGTTAATATTTTGAGACAAGTTAAGCATTTTGTATTAAAAGTTATATTTCGCCAATGGACAGCCTTTTATTTGTAAAGTTAACGGGAGCTTGGTCATTATATTTTTCTCAAGTGTCAGTGATCTGTCTGTATGTTGTGTAAAGCAAAGGAGGTTTCCCTTATATTTTGGCATCCAGCTTTTTTCCCCAGTCTCCATTGGTAAGTGTGTTGTATGTGGAGCTATTTGAATAAGTATGACGTTGTTTCATGCTATCCTCATTTGAATGCCCAGCACACTATCTGGACAAATAGTACGTCGCATTTCTACGATTCTTTAAACGATGTGTTTGTGAAACACAAAAAACTTACTGAGCGTAGTAGGCCTCTCACACGAAATCATGACACAAATTGTGTTGTTGAGTAATTCTATGCTCTTTCATTCCGGTGGTACTCCGTATCCATGTCACTTCACCCTACTCGGCTCTCAAGGCCTCTTCCTTTCCGAGCCTGCAGAACAAACCCAAACATCTCCACGACCCTTCTTAGTGAAGTGGAACCTTCAGACTACTTCGGTGGCTTCCGTCGTGTGGTTTTAATATTCCACCATTGCAGACATAATTGACAGGGAATATAGTTAAAGCAAGTGTTTGTCGTAGGCTTCAGAGGTCGTCACATACTCCTCCTTATGCGCAAAAATTTTTTTTTGTGCGTTTGCAAGGAAAATATTTGGAAACCCAGCTGCCGAGAAAATCGTTTGTAGAATTACAAATGGTTTTCTTGTACACTCTGCAAAACATATATTTGTAATATTACAAATGGTAGCCTTGTAATAAAACTTACATGATTGAAAAATGTACATGAAGGTACTTTATTTCTTCTAGAAAACAAATGTGATGAATTAGTAACAGCGAATAAACAAAAAAAAAAAAAACACATTGCCGGCACAGGGAATAGAACACTCGTCCATTTTTTTTCTAGCCCACACGCTTAACCACAATACCAAATATATACCTACAAAGTATTAAGAAAGTTACTTGATTAAGAAGAATGCATTTATTTAATTTTAATAGTTCCGTTATGGAGTTGAGAGATTTGTACTGCCCTTAACAACGAGGTCTTGAGAGCCGATTTATGATTCTGTGTAGCTAGGAAACATTAACAGTTAAAGGCTGTTAGCGATAAAGTGAGCACTTTTGAAATCAACCTTAGAAAAATGTCACTGCCCCTACCTGAATATATTTTAACGGGCGCAATTAGTGACATGTGGCCAGTAAAGTTGGTAACGATGGAGGTGAAAATAGTTCCATATATTAACGCCGAATAAAATTGTTAGGTAACCATTTCTGATAACTGAAATTATTTCTTTATATTTCTGTTTTTTTTAAAGCATCGAAAAGTAAAACTGAGCAGATTTGTAAAATATTTACGTTTCTAATAATTTCACAGTTTCACTTGATCGACGCATGAATAAAGTGATGAGCCCCATGCGAATGTTAATTTTGCATAAGGCGGAAGAATACAGAACGTGGATACAAGTAGATCTTGAGCAGGGCTTTCAGAAGTGGTCATTTTAACGTGAACAGCCTATAATGAGTTGTACAGTGACGTTTTATTGAAATTGTCGTTTTATTATTATTATTATTTGAGTTGTTTTAAATGTTTTGCGTTATTAAAACTTGCAGTACATTTCTTTTTGCACGCAACTACACTTTATATCATCTAAGTTTTGCAAATCAGCTATATGCGGTTTTACGTTGTTGAATGTCCGCCATTTTGCTGAAGTTCGTGGAATACGAGTCAGTATAGTACAAGCATTTCTTAAGGTCATTTACGAGCACGGCCCTTGTAGTTTTACAAACAAGTAGTTCTACAAGAATAATATTTGTACTATTACAAGTATTTGTAAGTTACAAACAATTCCTCAATAAAAATTACAAAACAATTTTTTCAGTAAATTGCCTGGAATGATTTGCAGTGTTTAGAAATTTAAACTAGGAAATCACCGTGGAACATTAGTGTTTTCGATATCTTATATTTTTGTAACATATCAAGCAATATTCACATGAACGTGCAAAATAATGGCGAACCAGAACACTCAAAAACCAAGTTATATAATTACATGAAAATTAAATTTGTACCTTGTGTCAAACAAATTTAATAATAATTCATATATAGCTTATGTGTTTTGGTTAAGGCCCAAAACAGCTCGCAAATACAGAATAAATAGGTTATCTTAGAAAAATTCCACGACAGTCTATTGTACGGTTCTTTGTAGTTTGGATTGCAGATTAATTTAAAAATGGAAATTTTAAACAGAAGCGAAACCCTAAATGCAGGCGGTGCAAGTTCCGGATTTCAAAGAATGCGCTTCATAACATTGTCATTACGTGAATAAACTAATTAATTAATTAAAATAAAACTTAGCAGTTAACAAAAAAAAATCCCAATTAATAAAAAATTTCACATCAACATAAAATCTTTAAAACTATGCTGGAAAGGGTGTCAAACATGCCTTCTAATTTATTAAGTAATCTTCAACAATTTTATACATATATTATCTAATAAAATCGTAAAATATCCAAAATTAGAATGTTTTGAAAATATTTGTATAAAAAATTAAAATATCTTTAAAACGCAGAAATATTTTTAACGCTTTTACACTGCTGAGTGCATTCTTTAGCAAAATAATCAATATTTATTTTCACGGAGTACTGTCAAACTGGTAGAAGTTACTGACACTGTCATTACCAGAAAATAAGCGAATATTAAAAGTAATTTCGTAGCTTTGTGAAGTGACACAAACATTCAAATATCCTGCGCGCAGTTATACCGAGCGTTACAGCCCCGTTGGAGTTGTCGACGGAGGGGTGTCAAGCTGCGCGTGTATAATTCATTCACGGTTACATCACACTTTTCTGAAACCCTGCTTAAGTTCTACTTCCAGAATATTCCTCCACCTCGTGCAAACTAAGCGTAACCGAGTATACAAATTTGCACCAAACACGACATCGAATTCGTGCGCACTCAGTTGTAAAGATATTTTGAATGAGAACTGTTTCTTGCTACGCGCTACCACCACCCGGTTTTTCCTCACTGTTTTTATTAATGTTTATTATAAATTAAGTACCATAGTTTTTTAAATAATATACTGGTAAAACTTCAATTAAAAAAAATATGATAGTTTTATCTTAATAGAGGTATAAAACGCTTGTGATACATGGCATATTTAATAAACAACTAAACACGTCGTGCATTGGGTGTTTTTTCAAGCGTTTCATTCAAAACGTGCGAATGAGCGAAGAGATCTGGACGGTTTTTAACATCGAGGTCTTGAGAGCCGATGAGGGTGATTGAGGCGATCATCAAACAGTGTCAGAATGATAGGGCGGGGGCAACGGGATATCCCCGAGAAAACCCGCCGACCAACGGCATCGTCCGGCACGATTCCCACGTGCGAAAGCCTGGAGTGACCCAACCGGGGATTGAACTCGGATCGCCTTGTTGGGAGGCGAGCAGGCTAACCGGTGGACCCCCCCCCCCCCCGAAATGTGTGAAGAAACGGTGGGTAGACTATAGGTCCCGAAGTCAGTGAAAAGGGTGGGGGGGGGGGTTAGCGCTTGTGTGCGGTCAGAACGCGTGGGACCACCCCTACAACCACCCTGTGTGTGTGATGTGGAGGGGGTGGCTGTGCTTCTTGCGCCGCCTGCCTGCATGGGCAATTAATTCCCGGATATTGCTGGCAGCGTGCGTGGCAGCTGGCCGAGCTCCCAGGGGCGAAACGCACTACGTCTGTGGCCGCCGGCCTAGCAACACCCTAGTGCCGGAGCGGAGCTGGCTCTGTCCAGTCGCCTCTCTCGTCGGAAGGTGTACGGGAACCAGAATTTATATGTCCGTCTGTAAGTTTTAAATAATCTACTTTATGCATTCGTATATATAATATTTAATATGTAGCTTTCAAGATTGCACAGGTAAGCAATTATATAATAATTAGTCCTCGGCTAGAATCACTTTTGAGCACTAACATTCAGGACCGCTGGGGTGAAAAAGCGACTCAGGCCACGAAATAACTCCTATTTTGATCAGTATAATAAATACACTTACCAACTGAGTGGTAGGAATGTCGGTTGAAGCCAGTATTTGTAAATGATAAATCATACTACACATTCAATCCCGCTAAAATCAACTATAACATCAAAATAATTAATTCAAATTTTGTGAAAAGACACTGCTGTAATATTCCAAATCAACAACTCCCCTCGCAATTCAGACATCGAGGTTGGCTCATAGAATAAAAATGTGCGAACTATAAAATATAAAATAAATAATTATTGATTATACCAAGTGGCACTGCAAATGAAGTAAGCCTGCCTATAACGGCTTACAAACACAACTAATTTAGTTTACATAAAATACAAATAGCGCCACTGGACTCGAGAGTGATGCATCACAAAGGAAAATTATATGGCGGGAAACATACAGCTAGCGTAATCTTTAGGCCTTGTTTCGCCACACAAGCTTAACATACTGAGGCGAGATTAAGCACGAGTTAGTGGATGGAGTGCAGAGGTATGGGCGGCTCCTGACAACGGGATTGAGAGCCGATGAGGGTGAAGTGAACCGAGTATTGAGCAGCGCTGGAGCGCAAGGGCCGTGGGATACGGGAGATCCCCAAGAAAACCTGCCTACCACCGGCGGCATCGTCCGGCACGATTCCCACGTGCGAATATACGCATTCTAAAAAATACATTGTTTTCTGTATGGTACAGCAAACCATTTATATGAGGCTGTTTGGCTCACAGCAAGACTGCGTAGCTTTAGCTCAAAGACAGTCACATATACATAGGTTTGCTGGTATGAGAGACTGTGTGGCAGAAGCGTATTTTGTTATTACTCCAGTGCTCTCTGCAGTGCACGTAAAACCGTAGGAAACAGATTTGTCTAAACGATTATCTTGATATTTCGTTTTTAATAAGTAGTAAAATCGTACAAACACGTGCACATTTTCCAATCTATAAAACGACTGACATTTTCCCTACAGTTTTAAAATACATGCAGTTACGGTCAACGTCACAAATTATTTTGAATGCATTATTCTTATTTTAGTGTCACATTTACTCGTACGTGGAAGACAAACGTACACTTGTTATATATCATTTCAAATTAATGGAATAATACTTCGCATTTCTTAATTTTTCTTATTTCGCAAATGCTTTTGTATAAGACAGATAAAAGTGCGCATGTGCGTAAATTGATTAATTTATTTACATCAAAATGATGCCGTGAGCTGTTCTCTAACTGTAAAGAGAAATATTCTAAACATATTCATGGCCCACCTAAATTCATTAATATTTTAATCTGCAACAGGTCCCATAATACTTTGCAATCAATAGTAGATTCCATTTTCCTTGACTTCAGTTTCGTGTTCAATTTGGAATCCTGTTTGTTAGTTTTATCATTGTTACTCTTTTATCTACTTCAAGCAGGTATCGTGTTGTATAAAATTATAAACATAGAAAACGATATTTTTAAAATATATTCAAGACATTTTTGATCCTTTATAACAATCCCCAAGTTCTGTAAAAGTACTAACAATATACTCTTTATTTGTTTGTTATAAGCGACAGTATGAGGTCTAACACACCGAGTGTGAACAAATGTACTTATTATCTACCGGCTTCGACCTAAAATCGGCGGGCATATTCATGCCTTTTCGGGAATTTGATTTCAGAAACCCTTGCACTCTTAAGTTTACGATCTAACTAACTAAGCCATGAAGGTGAGACTTTTCAGCTGTTTCTAAATTTCAGTCAAGCTTGTTGATTACAACAGACTTTTCGCTCGGACGATACTCTCTATTCCAACTTTCAGCTTCGATGGATTTTCTCATTTCAGTCTCGTTTCAGACTGGATTTCGGCATTTAGAGCAACTTTCAATTGGGATTACTTACTCCCGTCTAAGCTCATTTTGTTTTGGCATTTCGCTCGAAACGAGATAACGAGATTCAACCTTTTACTGACTCTTCTTTACCCATGGGAGAGTGCGCTTTTATTTTAAAGGTAAATTACATTTTTGGCTATTTACTGAACCTATTTTTTGTCGTGGCCCAGCGACATGCGATAAGGCAGGGTATTTTACAGTGGTACAGAGAAAAGAAGGTAATCATTTTGTTAAGCCCCTTTGGGACGTAACAAGGATTAGGAAAATGCAGAAAATGACACAAACCTACGGTCAACACCAGATACACAATTCAGAAAAATGCTAATTTATTAGATCGCAAAAAGATTACACAAAAGGAATTATTTTATCCAATATATGGTAATACTGCTTTATACTGTCAAACTGGGGCAAGGCAGGAAAATTACTGCAACATACAGAAATACAAAGGTCTTAACCTGTTCCAACAAAATCACAGCAAAGATAATACACCGCTTTCAAAATGAAGCACAATAGACAAAAAAAAAAGCAGCAAAACCGTAACAAGCAACCACTAAAAACATAAAACCTTGGAATAAAATTTACATTAAAAAGTTACTATAATTTCCTGTATTGACAGATAATAGAAAATTACTATGATTCCCTCTATTGACAGAGAATAGAAAATTGCTGTGATTCCCTCTATTGACAAAGAATAGAAAATGTGGTAACTACCACTCTTCAAACAAGTACGAATCTTCAAAAAGTTATTTACCTTCAATGGGGCACACATGATTCATTGCTCGGAAAAATCACCTCTTAGAAGATCTATTAAAAACAGCAATCTATGATAGTTATAATATTGAGGTCAAAGAATCACTTCCCCTGAATATCTAAGAGACATCAGAAAATATAAAGTAATTTATAAAAAGACCTACACTTCCAAACGCAGGGAAGATAAAGATTTCTACCATTCCACATTCCAACTATGTAAGTAATCTACTAATTACCAGGGCAACGTACTAAAAACAACACACAAAAAAATTAATTCATTTTTCAATTTTCTAAATTGCCGCACCTAGCGCCATGAAGCCTAACTATGGATTGCGATCTCGACCTCATCCCCTCGCCAGCCAGCTCGCATCACTCGTAGAGGAAGATTGCACGATTATTCAGGCTGGCAGGCACTTATTTATACACCCCAAAATGCGGCTAAAAACATCGAGGAGGGGCAAGAAAGTACAAGGAGTTTATGGAACTTGCCAGACTTATGCGTAGTTCAGAGTGCAGCCACGAGGGGGCGCATGACGGCCTCGCGAGCGCTGAGCGCCGCGAGCCAGGCGCAAGGCTATAGCCTTGCGCCTGGTTGAGGTTAGACGTCCGTGGTCTGTCTGCTTGGAGGCGGACGAGTCAGCTTGAGAAACATTCTGCAAGGTATTTTCCGCAGCACAGTAGTGTTAATTCTTCACTAACATCAGGCCCACGTTCTAGTAACATTTCTTTAATAATCTACAATAAGTGTTCCAAAAATGCAGGCAACTATTTTCTCGTTTCTTGACTATAACTTTAACGTAAACGAAACGTCTTTTTACGTGCGTAGTTTCATACAAACGTGCGTGCAGGGAAGTAACGGGCAAATTCAATTTTAGCAACTTTGGCTATATTGCAGTCGCAATTTAGGAGAAGTTTATGTTCACCACAGTGTTCAATACCTACTCGCTCGGCCCAATTCACTAGGCGTGGTGCGTTGTCCATAGCAGTCCATACTGCGAGTATTATTATTTTAAAGCAATTCAAAGATATTTCATGATATGTTTACGTATATTTCCGCAGTTTATAACACCATAAACAGGGGCAGGAATTAAGTTCTTCGGGCTGGCAGGAAAATGGAGTGTACACGCACTTTCTTGACGTAGATGAGTTGACACGCGGGTCAAATTTTGAAGCAAGGCTTCAAGGTTATAGAAATTAATGGTAAGAAGCACTTCCAAAGTTTATATGCCAAATCCTCATTGCCTATCACAAATATTGTATGTGGCTCTAATCACAGTTTTAGTTTACCTTCTATTTTGTATAGTGTTGTAAGAAAACTTCACATTTCCTAGAAGTAGTAAATACTGAATTAATATTTTTGAGCCATAGATGTGTCCAGTTGTACAGTCGGTGTACTCTGTCTGGATTTGAGAAGTTCAAAACACTTTGGAGAAGCCGGGGAAAATATGTGGAACTTGGGTTGAGACACGACGTTTCCAGGATCCGGGTTTATTGCCCTAAGTTTGACCTTATATGTATTTATGGCAAGTCTTTTAGCAAATCGTATTAGATACGTCCCGCGCTGGCAGTGTGGGACATGAAGTCCAACAAAAATCTTCCAAAGTTCAGCACGGTGTAATTGGCAGCGGATAAGAACCGAAATTGGGTGCTAGACACTCAAGGTTGTCGAGGAGCGACTTGTTGCGTGCGCCTAGTCAGCACTAACACTTTATTACTGATTTCGAAGTATAGCTGGGTAAACCGGACCCTAAGGCTGGCGACTACACCATGCCTCGCTGACATAAAGGCCACCACCTAGTCCCAGCTCGAACTTTAGAAAACAACACTTGATAACTCTCACTTCTCCTTAACTTCAAATATCACTGGGTTTAATTACGGGTGTCCTAATAGTATTATAATTATGAACACAACGAATCCTAATCAACTTTTTATTAATTACTAACTCTTTTCACAATAGATTGAATACACAAACAAGAATTTTAACACTGTTACTTCGTTGTCCTGCAATATTTAAATTAAACTTTAATTATATTATTTCTCCAACCGCGTAGCATCCCTATCGACTCGATCTTGCATCCTACTGAATGTACACCTACCATTGACTCAGTTCGGGATCGAACGAAGCTCCTCCTTGTCCTGATGCCGAGCAGTGGAGATGGGTTGCTGCAAGTACGTCTCCTGACGCGGGAAGACTGCGGCCTGGACCAGCGACGCCTCGAGTCGGTGGCACCTCTGAATGCGTCTTCGTGATCGGCTTCACACGCCGACAAATGCCCGAAGCGTATGAGAGTGGGCCGTAGAGAGAGCGAAGCCGAGCGCGCGTCCAGCGGCTCTATGGCCGTGTTCCCAACAGCAAGAAATGTGCACTCGCACTCGGCAATGACGTCAGAGAGTGCTGTTCCAAATGTCTATCGAGATCGAGCGCAAGTGCTGACAAAAGTGGAATGGCACAGGAACAAGTACTTTTTCACTGCCCTTTATATTTAGTAAATATTTAATATGTGTATAAATTCGGAAGTTATTAATTCATAGTTTTAGAATAAACGGTGCTAAAATTCAAAGCTAAAACTGTTGATTTCAGATAAAATTTATACCCGACTCTTTTCATACATTACTATAATACCCATCATCATCCCCACTAATCAAGCCATTGTTAATTGAAATGTAAATATTAATGATTATATTGTTTTTTTTAACTAATTAATTTTTTTTTGACGCGGAATAACAATCGATTGCAGACAGTATCGATTCATTTGAAAAGTGCGAGTGACGATAGTTCCATAAGGAGGGAGTGCAAGTGCGAGTGCTGACAATTTGGAACACAGCCTATATATACATCGTCCTCCCTCTGACGTAGGCCGGACTGTTGCTATGCCGATCCTCCACAACTCCCTTCTCCTGGAGTGTGGCTCGCACACGGCCGATATGGCGAGTGTGCACAATGCATTACTTGTTCTTTGTGCATACAACTTGTGGTCCCATCAGACTTGTGAAGCGTGAACTTAGTCGTGAGCAGCATTAAAATAATACGTTCGATTTGTGTGATCTTTCAATGATTGTTGCTGTTGGTCTAAGTGACAAAGTGAACTCTTATTCCGGAGGTGTACTACCTCATAATTTAGTTGTAACCATCATAGGAAACCTGCTAATGTAGAACATTACTAAATGGACACGAATATTATCAAAACAATAATGAACCAAATTTAACTGCTGTCAACTGGTTATTCATTCTTAAAACCTACCGTATAATACTGAGTTATGTACACATTCCTTAACAACAGATAATTTTTACTCATTTTTAGTTCATTTATACAATTGTTTTCTATGTCGTATCCAAGTTATCCTGCGATGTACAGCAAGTCTGAATCAATAGTTATTTTTAAATGTTAATGTAGGAGCAAATACTTATTACCTACTTCACGCGGAACAGGTTAGCAACATGAAATGGTTCTTTAGTACTGTGAGGGATTGTAGTCATAAATAATATTTTTAAATACTTAATAAAATTTGATAAAGTACTGAAGAATATATGAGCCTACATTTCAAATAAATAATGATTATTTTCTTTTTTGTTTTTGAGTCTATTTATACATATTATAGTTTTGCTTCTAAACTAGCTTCTAAAACTTTGGTAAAAACAATAAATTATAATTGAATACCTGCCGAAAGAAGAATCCCAATTTTTCCTAGTAGAAAAGCCATAACTTAAATTAAATCGAAATTCCTTTTCTTTTCGTAAAGCGCTTTTTTCGGATACTTTCTCGAATACACGAGGCAGGAAATAGAGAACGAAAAGGCAATCTCTTGACCTTTTAGAAAGAAATAGGAATGCTTTTGTTCATGGAAGCGAAATCAGATTTTGCACCAACGCCGCTTTCCATAACCGCGCGTTGGAAGAAACGAAACGGAATACGTGTTGTTTCATGCTACAGTGCATGTAGTCTTTAATGAAAACCTAACCCGTAAACCGTGAAACCGTAAATGTGAACAAAATGTGCTACCAGTGCTAGTGTGATCTTTGTCAATGCATAAAGTGTTTAAATAATACTTTAAATAAAAGGTCGAGGCAGCAAAAATAGACAGTTAAATGTAATATTTATCATCATCATTAGGATTGTGCACATAACTCAGAATTATACGGTAGGTTTTAAGAATGAATAACCAGTTGACAGCAGCCAAACTTGGTTCATTTTTATTTTGATAATATTCGTGTCTATTCAGTAATGTTATATATTAGCAGGTTTCCTATGACGTTACCAACTGCATTATGAGGTGGTCCACCTCACTAATAAGAGTCAACTTTGCCACTTAAATATAATAATACCAATGTAATATAACATAATGCAATACCGTTTAATATATAATTCCAATTAATTAAGTAAGGTGATTTCTTAAATTCAGTATTGCGTGGTTTTCTTTACACATGGAAATCAAACATAAGTGTTAATATCACAAGCTATCAGGGTTTTTTTTTTTTTTTTTTTTTTGAAAGATTGACAAGCGAGCAACTTACTAAAAACCTCAATCCTATATTCAATTTTGTTGGAAATAAAAATCTGTATATACAAACGTCCTCGCCACAAATAATTGATTTTGGCATTTCCCTATGTGATTCGAAAGCTAATCGTTCTAACAGTTCTTTTTGTAAGAAACCAATTAAATTTTGTAACTCGAAGATGGCAACTGCGCAGCTGGAATGGACACTATATCCCAACTCACTTTCACCGAAAATGATGTCCAATATTATAATATATATATATTATATGTATATATACACGTTTACAGAACTTCATGAGGAAAATAGCTCAGCGCGATGTATTTCGATAACCTCGCAGTCTATGAAAATTAGCCATTTTATAATGCTTTCTTCTCAGTTCTGACAACATTTTTGCGACTGTACAGTAAAGTTTTTTTTTTTTTTTTTTTTCAGTTAGAGGGCGGTTTTATTTCTACTCATACTTTTATTCGTTTGGTAAGCGATTACAAAACACTTTGGTTTGAAGGTTAAGTGCGTGGAAACTATTCATTTTATCAACTTATCGAAAACTCGTTTTAACGTTATTTACTATCATGGGGATTTTAACTTTTATAAAAAATTCCTGAAGATAATTCTAATGTATTTATACATCCAACCTTTAAAAGCTAGTGGATTAAAAAAATCTCGAAATCAATTTTTAGGTATTTACATATGTTATTGCATGAATGTGCTATTACGAAATCCTCGAAAGTACATTTAATCTATCATTGCCTTCCTAGGAGTTGAACTGAAAAAAAATCCTGAAACTAGCTTTTAGGCATTTGCATAGGTTACTTTTTGACGCTACATCACAGCTATAGTTATACTATCGGTTAATAAGATATTAAGAATTGCTAGAAAAAAACACATTTTACCATTTTTACCCTCCTAGGGGTCGAATTTCGAAAAATCCTTTCATAGTGGAAGCTTGCACCCTCCATTATCGGGTTTTTGCATACAGTGGTTAGGGCTGTTCGTTGATGAATAAGTCAGTTGTTCAATAAGTCAGAAAATGTAGGTGGTACAATTTTTACAATGTCTATATAAAAGAGTCAGTAAAGTAAGTACATTTTAAATAAATCATCCCAAAGAAATTAAGAGCCAACGTTTGCTTCCTTGTCCAACTCTTATACCTTTCGCCTTTCAGAAATACACCTGTAGCACGAAACACGACAGTGAATTTCCCATTAAATAAAATTTAGTGTAAAACCCAGGAGCAAAGGCTGGACCAACGTTGGCCCACCCAAAAATTGCTGCTGGGGTTTTTGAATCACAGAAACGATTTTGTGGCCATTGAAATGCAATATCGCCTTAAGATGTACAGTTAAGTTTTTAAATTAAAAAATAAAACATCGCCACTAAAAAATTCTAGTGTTTATTTAAATGAAATAATTGGTCACCACTGAATATTCGGTATGGAGTGCATTTAATGCAATATGTTATGGTGAAAATGTTTAATTTTTCCAGCGCAATGTTCAAGTGAGAAGTGTGAGGTAAAACTGTGATCCTCTCGACCCGTATGCAGAGGGAAGCAGTTAATCTCTCCTGTAGGAGGATGAGAGAGGGATGGGGCTCGTGACACAATCGTGGTGCCGGATGGTGCGAGATGATCCGTATGGCGTGCCCAGTAGCCCGTGCAGCGACACATCGCTCGGCTGGAGCACCCCTCAACCCCCCCTTCATCACATGCATTCGACAGCCACGGTACATCTCCGTGAGTGCAACAACGACCGATATTTCCACGTCACTGTGGTTGGGTGGGGGTTGATTGAAATGAAAATAAGGTCCCGTTTCTCTCTCTGCTATACACTGTTCACAGTCTATAGAGCACTTCTGAAAGTCCTTCTGACGATCTACTTTCCTTTCATTTGGGTTTGATTATGCATTGCAGCCATATTCATAAACCAAGGGGATTAGGGGGTCGTAACTTTGTAGATGAATGGTAGATGATGGAGCTTGCTGTAAATGAGTGGTTTTGATCAGACTATGCGACACGGACAATACAATACTGAGATATTGACTGTGACGGGGAGCTATTTTAAATTATATTAAGTTGTTATTACATTATAAATGTTATGAGCACCTCACGCCTTAATTCTGTAAATCTATGTTGGACAGTACCCACCTGGAACATGATGCCGCAGGCTTTTTCTAGCTGAAACGGATGACGTCGGGTGGACACACCCATGGCTGCGATCTTCCCTATAGTCTGGCCTCGCGTCGGCCTATATCGGTGCTTTGTTTAACGTTTTGACATAGCTGGCCTCTTTTTACTTGGTTGGTGGAGGGGTTTATTGTCGCTGGCCCTTGTCGCACTGCTTTGACGCAATCCCTGGCGTCCTGATTTACTGAATGTGCGAGGCCGTTTCAGAGTGGTATGTTACGTTAAAGTCCATTGATAACAATTTGATATACTTCCGCTACATGTAACATTACGTGTCACTCAGTGACACAATTACGTGACAAGCGTAAAAGGGACGCAACAGTGTGTGATGTGAAGAAAGGACGGAGCGGTAGGAAGAGAGAGACAACGGACGAAGGAAGTGTCGAGGCTGTGTTGCACGCGTTCCGCCGAGAAAGTCAAATTCCGTATACGGCAAGCTGCGTGTGTGTGTCAGGTGACAGTAAATCAAGTGCCCATCGCGTTTTAAAGCAAGTAAAGTGTAGGCCTTACGTTCCCATGTTACTTGACGCTATGAATGGAGCCGACACAGATAGACGAGTCGAATTTTATGAGTGGGTTTGTTAACGTGTGTAACGTCGAACATTTCACTGACGTGATTGTTTGGTCCAATGAGGCAACCTTTGAATCGTATGGAACTGTCAACCGCTGCAACTGTGTGTGTACTGGGCCGATGAAATTCCCCACATTTCTGTAGAGCAATCAGTTATAGTCCATGTACGTTCTCTTCGGACGTTTTAACACAAACGTTTGAAAAATCACTCCATGTATTACGTATTTAGTTATTTCCTAAATATGCCATGTATCAGGAGTTGTATACCATTGTTAACACACACCTCATTATTTTTACATTGATGTTTTACATATATATTTATACATTATGATTATTATCTTATAATAAACACGAATAAAAACAGTGAGAAAAAATCTTTATTCGTAGCGCCTAGTAATAAAGTTTCCAGGCAAACTAATATTACAACTGAGTGCGCAGGAAACTGGTATATTGTCCTCTAGATTATTTTCCCAGACTTAGTTAAGCTTATATTCCCCACGGCGGAGGAATATCCTGGAAGTAGAACTTTAGCAGGGCTTTATAAAAGTGTGAAGTAACCGTCAACGAATTATAATCTTCGTGGGTTAAAAGTGTGATGCTGTAAGGTAAGGGCACCGATTTTGAGACCCATTTTGTAAAAAGCTCATAACTTTTCAGAAAGTAGACATAAATGAACTTTGAAGTAAACTATTTTGAGTGATAGTGTACATGTTCAAAGTGCAATACATGAAATTTATATCTAAAGTCAAATATTAATTTACTCTACAATAAAACAAAACACTGTAATTGTTCAGGACTAAACAAAGGGCTCCTAATATGAGACACGCTATTTTTTTTTATTCTCTTTCGGCACTGAGGACAGACAACGTTAACGTCAGTGGCACCGCAGTGTTCATGAGCCCAACGACAGCAGACAGTGCATTGTATCCACTGTTCGCCATGCTTTTCATCTGAAAATACACCTCCACAGAAGAGGCACTCAGCATCGTTGTCTTCTTCGCCAGAGCTATCTGATACTATGTTGAACACATCGTCAGATTCGTCGCTGCTTGAGCTGTCCACTAATTTTCTTTTGCAACTTCGTGACTTTGGTGCATTAGGCAAAGGTTTTTTTCCAGCAATTTGTCGACTACACTTTGCTGCAACTTCTTTTTTTATTCTTCGCTGCCGTAGCTACTTCCACACTTTTCAGGAGATTGGATTCGTAAGGTGGTGATGTAATCACAGAGGCTTTGCCACCTCTTCAAATTCGTTGTGCCGCTGAAATTCTAGGAAGTGGTTTAATGTCTTTTGTTGACACAGTAAACCTTACACTTGAAGATTTTGAAGCTACACTACCACCTTTGTTGTTTGTTTTGTCCAACAGGAGTGAATGATGATCATTAGAATGTCCCACGCTAGAAGCGGTAGCATGTGCGATGTCCATAGACAGAGTAAGTCCAGCATCAGAAGGGCCTGTAATAGAAGAAAGTGCGATGTTCACAGGCAGAATATGGGATGCATTAGAAGGACCTGCATCAGAAGAGGCATCGTGTGCAGATCGATTGGTGTCAACATCTCGATCAGAAGTTAGTTGATGGCTATGAACACCAAAGTCATATTCACGAAACACATCTCTGTTGATTGGATACAATCCTCTTTTGCGAAATCCATTAACTGCAATTTCCATTGTTGCAGCTCTTTAGTATACTGCACCTAACAACTTTGCCACCAAGAAAGGTGTTACAATACGATTTGGGCTGTTCCTTAGAAAAGACTGTATTTCTGAAGCATAATAGGCTTTCAAGGGCTTCATGAAACCAACATCAAGTGGCTGCATTTTGTGTGAACTGTGAGGATGGATACAGATAATTGAAACATGGTTTTCTCTAGCCATTCTTATGACGTCGACATTTCGGGTGTGGGAATAGTGGCCATCAAGAACCAAGAGAACTGGGCCTTCAAGTGATGGCTTATTGAAATCAATAAAATGAACAAACCATTTGGTGAACAAATCGGCCTGGATCCACCCTGAGGGATGGCGCCCCCAAATAGCACCAGCTGGTGCACCATCCACGAGTTCGATTTTTATGTTCTTCCTGGCCCACACAATTAATGGAGGGACAAACGAACCAACTCCATTCATGCAAGTAATTACAGTTACGAGTGACTCTCTCTCAGCTGATGTTAATGCAGCTACTTCTAGTTTTCCCTTCAAGATTACGACCTTTTCAGCTGTGTGCTGTATCACAGTTACCCCCGTCTCATCAACGCTGTACAATCTGTGGACACGTCCTTTAATTTTGTTAAGCTGTGGTTCACACAGTTTGAAAACGCTTTCCACATTTTCAGGAATGAAACGTTTTATGGCATGATAAATACCTTGGGGAACTCGTTAAGACAACTGTGGATGACGCTTCAAAAAAAAGAAGTCATTCTTCCCAGCTACTTAGTTTTTTTTTTCCTTCAGAAAATGGGTGTTTGTTACCATTGACAATGGTTAATTGGAAGGCCATTCTTTTAATATCATGTTTCCTCAACCCATAAAATCGTTTATCCATCTCAGCACAATATTTGACAAGCTCCTTTTCGAGTTCCCAGGTTAATATTGGCCTTCTTTTTAATGGCACATTTACTAAAGCATCAAGATTTGACTCAGTATTTTTCACGTACCTTTCCACTGTGCCTTTTGGCACACCAAGCTGCTTCGCCGCAGATTTGTAGCCCAAAGTACCCGTTTATACAGCTTTGACTTCTAGGATCATCTGCTCCTTGTCCCATTCATTCCTTTTCGGATTTCGACCACGATCCATCTGCACATAAAACACTGTATTGAAAGTTAAAGATGAAAGTTAAAAAAAAAATATTTTTATATAAAAATGCACAGTAAATACTGTGAAATATAGCATGATTTACTACGTACAGTACATACTAATTGAGCCTTAGGCCTATTATCACACTTTTTAATAGACACAATAGTATTGTTTATTGAGAGGTTTTATTATCGTCACCCGGTTTTATGCCCGTTAGAACTTAATAAGGGACGTACCCTGTTGCTGGACAACATTGTGCCAGCTCATCACGAACTCTACCCAAGTGACGATCGCTTTTCCCAGCAGGACGGTGCACCGCTACATTACCATCGGTATGTACTACGGTCGCTCCTGCGTGAAATATTTGCAGGGAGGTGAATGGGCCGAAGAGGAAGTGTTGAGTTTACACCCAGATCTCCAGATTCAACACCATTAGATCTTTATCCGTGGGGAAATGTGAAGATCACCGCGTAGCAACGGACACTAAATGCCACGAGATACGCGATTGTGATGACCGCCTGTAAATACACCCACATGGAAACCATATTTACTGTCTGTAGTTTCGTTCTGCAGGCCTTCAGAATCGCAGGAAGTAACAGAGAATGGGCTCATAACATTACTTGTACATTGCTCTCGATTCTAGTATTTAAAAGGCTTGAGCAATTTTATCATATAAACATTGTCCTTCGCTACGTTCTTGTAGTTTAATTAAGTGAAGTGTTATTAAGTAAGAAAAGCGACCTGTACACCGACGTCACCAAGGTATTGTTGTTAAGACCACGTGATTCCAGCTTAAAATGCCAGGGAAAATGATAGAATGGTGTGAATGTTATTAGATGTCACTTTTCTTTAGTTCAGTAAGGGAACTTTCTCCATTAAGCCTGAATAATTCGTTCGCACAACACGGCATGGTTGGCAAAAAACTAATTTTAAACATAGAAGAGAGATAAATTAAATTCTCTGAATTAATCAGTAAAATATTTCGTGTCCTAGGCGTTCAAACCAAACAAATATTACTGTAATTACTTATTCCCGAAGTTAAAAGCTTTTGTGATGTGTGTGTTCACTGTATTTTTAAAATGAATTTTACGGCTTATAATGGATTATACAAGTCTTATATAAACTCTATGACATACACCTGAACGAAGCCGAGCGTTTATTTTATCTCTTAACAGATATTTTAAGTATGTAAAACAGCACTTCCTCTACCCACTTTTTCTATCTAGAACCTGTATTATGTCCAGGGTCTATATGTTTTTATACTTCTAGATGGTTCAGTATCTGATGAACTTGTGAAATACTATATTATAATTAACAATACCGTGTAGTGAACGCAAACACAATAGTAGTTGATTTAACGTTGAAAAATATAATTTCCTCAGTTTCTTACCGTCATGAAGTTTTACACGTTGTCAGAGGAATTGCGAAAGAGCAATTCTTATGGCGAAGTCAAATTACTATTTACAGGAAAAATTGCGAAGATTCAGATTATCCATGGAACTGTTAGGCGAGAAGTTTAAACATGAAGCTAAAAATCCGATCGGTTTTCTTAAAAAAAAAAACACGAAATATCTTGATTTTAATATGGTTCGTCATACAAGGAACGCCGTTATCAAGTGAAAATATATATGTATCCAATTAGGAAACAGGTATACTGAAATCCAATACATAGTGCTTGTATTTACAAATAAATTTGAGTATGTTGTAGATATACGTTACATCAAAAACCATACTATCACGAATTAGCCTATAGTTTATTAAATAAACGTATGTAGTTTAACTCGGTGGCAGTGAAGAACAATTTCATCAAATTATCATTATTGACTCTCGCTGATGCAGGCGTAAAACTAGCGAGTATAAAAAAATGTCACTATGCACTGACAGAATGCAATCATCGTAGTTTTCGGTACGTGTGTCAAGTTTTTTTTTTTTTATGGAGAAGTACGCGCGATTGCGTCCATATTTTTATTAATATTTTTATCCTAGTGGGTAGATTTCGATATTTTTGTCCTTGAACATTATAAAAGATGATTTTTGTCAGCAATTTTGGTTAACGTATTTTACACGAATGTCGGTATACGCTGTTTACTCTTAAGTGAAAACTTTTAAGATCCTTATTACTTCTTCCTTTCAATTATTCTCTATCCTATAACCACCTTTAGAAATAAATATTGCCATGTAAGTAATAAACACAGTGTGCATATTCCACCGCACTCGGATGTTAAGACCTTAAGGTTAAAATAAAAAATATTTTTTGACTATTATTCCAAATGAGAAGACTTCAAAAGTGCTCACTCCACCGGGAACAGCCTATACTTATAATGCTAATTTAAAACTGACGCGTTGCATTTGCGGCACTTTTCAAACAGAAGTGTTAAGACAGGCAAGCTAATTTTCGAAACCTGTTTGACAATATCAATTCAATGTTTTGTGTAATCTGTGACGTTACAGGTGTTGAAGTTTTGCAACGCATTGAAGATTAATTACAACAATTTTTTAAATATCATTTTGTAAACAAAATGTTTGCTTTGATCTGAAAAATCATATTAGTCGGTATGAATGAATACCACGAAGTAAGCGCAACGTTGATTTAGTACAAAAATCAATTAACAATACAAAAATTAATATTTTTTACACTAACAAATCGGAAACAATGGTCACTGGTAATTTCCGAGGATTTAATGTTAGGGCAAATGTTGGAGATGTGGCATGGAATTCTAACGACTCCTTCTGTAATCGAAACCTGTTACCATGGTTGCAACATATGAATGTTTTCTCTACATCATGGAGATACCCTGTTATCGAGAGTGCGTTGTATATCAAAGGGTAATTCGCTCGTTAAAGCTTGATGCACTTACCGTCTGTGCACAACCTCATGTGTCGCGAATTTTTACGCGCGGCGTGATGTCTCTGAAGTCGTAATAACCGTTATTTCTGCTCGTGTGAGTTTTATGAGAGACGTTACGCTGCCGCTGGCGCATCTCTTGCACATAGCCACATTTTCCTATTTTCCCAGCTCTTTGTCGGTGCACCGTATCATGTTTTGAGTGCAGGAGTTCTGAGATATTGCGTACCTGCGCTTCCGTATTCAGGTTATTCTGCCTCGCTCCCTTGCTCCGTAATTGTTAGTGCTAGATTTTTTAATCTCTAGTGGTACCTACACTTTGCCTTTCGGCTTTACGTTCTTGTAATGTGTTTCCCATAAAGGGAAATTCCATGATAGAGTTTTGAGAGTGTGGAAGCTGTCTACTAGATAATATTCCTCCTTTCTCCTTTTAAGCCGGCCTCCCGTGGCGGAGTCAGTTAGTGCGCCACCGATCTGGGATGCGGGAGGCTATGGGTGCGAATCCCGGGTAAGGCATGGGTGTTATTTTAAGTTATGTTATAGGTTAGTCTGTAAGCCGTCCCGTGCTAAGCCCTCCAGCATAGAACCAGGGGACGTCAAATAGCCCTTCACAATTTCAAATTCTTCTTTTAAGGGCGAGTGTCAAGGGTTGTGCGATAATATTTTAAGATAACTAAGTATTTAACTCAGCCCACTTTGGTGATTAATCATCGTGGTTACTTCCAACTTGCCTAAAGTCCTGCCATAAGTTATACTTCCAGGATATTCCTCCGCCTGATGCGAATAAAGTTTAACTGAGTCTAGAAAAGTACACCAAAGGGACAGCGCATCACATAAAAAGTATTTTGCATTTGAATTATTTCTTACTAGCCATTACCAAAAAATATGTTTTCTACCTTTTGGTAGGTAGGCAGGTAATTGGGCTTAACGTCTCGTTAGGGACCCATCCCAGCATTCGCCTGGAGTGATTTGGGAAAACGTAAGAAAACCGATATCAGGATGTCCGGAGCGGGAATCGAACCCGTGTTCTCCTGAATGTGAGTCCAGTGGGCTACTACTGCGCCACCTTGCTCGGTTTCAAACTATTCTTATTAATATTAACTATAAATGACATATAATTTAACGAAGAAATAACACATTTTTATATAAATATAATTATAAAACGCTTGCTATACATGCCATATTTAGGAAATAACTGAACACATCATACATGGTGAGATTTTTCATAAGTTTGATTCAAGAAGTATGAAGAAACCGTGAATAGTGTAATGATACGAATCAGTCATAGCGCACAACAGTATAATCATAGGGCACACAACCTACAAATTATTAATTTAGATAACTAAACATGTTTTTTTGTCAGCTTAAGTATAGCACGCGCCAAGAGATTTCTTATTTGTATCGCTGTAAACCATACATTCATGTGACGGTGAAAGGTTTAAAGAAAAATTGTTCTTCTGTTTTACTATTAGGGAATGACGTCACCTTGAATATAGTTGCTCGGACAATACTGCAGCTACACGAACAATGGGTAGGGTTGTAAACAATTTTAGAAGTATATAAGACTTGATTCTCGAAAACAAGTGAACATGGAAAACGTGTTGATATTGAATTTTAAATGTTGTTCTGATATCTGTTATTCACTTTCCAGTTTCTTCTCAAATAAATATACTTTCGGCTCCCTGCGGGTATTCTATTGCTTCGTTTGTATCCACTAGGTAGGCATTCTCGTATACCCGTTAACATAATAACACAATTCGTCGTTTCTAAAATTTCTGTGACTCAAATTAAAACACAATATACAGATTACGGCCTGAAATAATCTGTACCCATTAAGAAAATTTGTTAACACGTTCTCTAGATTTCATTTAGGATTTACGCGTGCTAGAAAGCAGTGTAATTCGTGAAGAAGATTGCTTTGAACTTAAATATGGTATCACAAATTTAAAAAAAAAAAAAAGCTATTTTCAGGTCTGGCGGGTTTGAATTAAGATTTTTTGGGTAATAATAAATATTGTACGTACATTATGAGAAAAGTTAATAATTTCTTATGAACCACTTTTAGGCTTACGCGAGGGACCAGCAAACCCCATTACTATTCTATGTGCGTGTGGTAAAAATTGTCTACAAATGGTTCTGAAATTTCCATCGCCGGCCTGATGGGTAATGGCTTATACAGAAAGTTACTCGACTGTTAACATATGTAGGCTGTTCACGGTAAAGTGAGCACTTTTGAGGCCCTAGTTGCTTTTTACTTTGAGAAATTGTTTATCCTTTAACAATTTTTTCGAATAAATATTGTCATGTTAGTAATAAACACAGTGTGTATACTCCACCGCACTCAGAAGTTAACGTCTAAGGCTAAAATATAATATATTTATTGACTATTGTTCGAAATGAGAGGGCTTTCAATAGTGCTCACTTTTCCGTGAATCGCCTATACGTAGCTGTATAGAAAGTAACTCTCATTAACCTAGTGTGATGTCGAGAGAGGCATGGACGATCGAATGCCAAGCAGTTAGTTTGATTGCTAAGCAATTTATTTGAACTTAAAACTTAAATTTTGTTGAAATTATCTGATTATCTGATGGACTGTACGAGTTTTAATATTTTATATGGTAGGTAGGTTTCTTTTCACTGAACACACATGATATTAGTTCTTAAAAATGACCTGTTCTTAACTGCAAATAATTTAATTTCCATACAAAATGGCATACGAGTGTGTGTGTGTGTATGTATGTATGTATATATATATATATATATATATATATATATATATATATATATAATATATTGTTGTCTGCGAGCTACTAAGAGTGGTTCTACGTCTTATGATTGCGAAAAGGACAAATACTAAATAGTATGAATTTGTACGAATCATTTGCAGACATAACTTGCTATCTCAGTTCAAGCAAATTAAACTTTAGATCCTGTTTGACGTATAATTGTACAGACTAAAAGTGTTTTTGATAATAAAAGTAACAAAAACCTAGCTCACTTTACCAAGTGAGATAATTTGCACGAAAAAAAGAATGAAATGATCTACCTCTAGCAGTGGTGCGTGGCGAAGTGTTGCAAGGTAAGCTGGTGTTGCTCAATTCTGTACACACTTGGCGCACGCAGCAGGAACCAGTAACCAGAGTGGAACAGGGAGAAACTGAGTGTACTGCGGCCACTCACGAGAGAGCGGCGAGGCGCCCTTTACGCACGTGCAGTGACGTCAACTGCACTACTACGTTTAAGTGGCCGATGTTGTAAGTAGCAAACGTTTAAATATAGCACAGAGCAAAGCACAGCTTACCTTGCTACAGTTCACGACACGCCGCAAAGAGTCTGCAGTTTTTACAAATTGTTTAATACTATCCAGCATTTGTGTAATTGGGATTTGTAGAATATCTTTTGTAATCGGGTCATAAAGAGAATTAATGCATTTAATCCCAGTTAACTTTGTTTCATTTTATGAAAATATATTCAGTAACTATACTTAATAAATCAAAAACAACTTTGACTAATAATCATTCAGAGACTGGTAAACTGAAAAAAAAAAAAAAAAAAAAAAATTTCCAGGGATGACGTTAAATATAGTGTGCAAAAATTAAGAACAATATTTGAGAATAATGAAAAATAAAAGTTTTGAAGATTTTCTTCTCGAATGCTCCTGACGTCATGGTAAAAATTTTACGTTTAATTCGGTGGTTACTGAAAATTGTTTGTTTTTTGTTTCATACACATTACAGTTACATGCAACGCTGTAGTAGCAACTTCATATTTCTAATTACTTCAGGGTCTCTCTGGATCGATGCATTTTTAACAGACTTTATTTCCATGACAACATTTTTTTTTGTGCCATATATTTATAGTTGGCAAAGTAGAATACACAACAATAATTTGTATCGTGAAATAAGTATAGTCTTTCAATGTATTAAAGTGATCTACAATGAAATGTTTCTCCTGTAAGCAGTGAAACGAAAAATATATTTGTTGTAACTTTCCATCTACACACACACACACACATTTTGTGTGTGTGTGTGAGTATATAAACACGCACACACCAGTACAAAATGCGCCAGTTCTTAATATTTTGATTTTTCTAAACATGGAGTGTTATTTTCAGTATGGTATTGTAAGAAAGAAAACCATTAAAATATAGCCTATAGGCGAACTAAAAACGGGGAGAAATAGTATTTTAATACTGCAGTCATACGTAAACTGCAACGGAAAAACAGGTCAAAACCGAATTGTGTCAGCGAGTTCTCCGTTTATTTTTTTTTTGCAGCGCGCTGTTTGCGGGCTATATGCCCCGCGAGGGAACGCGAGCAGAATTGCAAATGTGGACATAAAAACATAATATATTTATCATGCTAGCGCGCGGGAACTCTCTCATTTCCCCGTACCGAACATTGCTGTCGGAAAAGTCTGTTACGAGAAGGGGTCGGGGAGGGATGGAGGAGGGGAAAAAAAAAAAAACGCCAACAAAGAAATGCAATTAGTGTGGCAGCGGAATTACAGCACAAGGTACGTGTAAAAGAGAGCAAACAGGCGACAACTGTTTTCATTGGTCGTGCCGACCGCAGCATATGGACTGCACATTGTTTCCCCTGCCGCTACTGGCTTTTCCTCCGCCCCTCTGTGTCCTGGACGTGAGTATGTGTGTGCAAAAAAGACTGGGTGAGTAAAAAAAATAAACTAGCACCCACGACAGTGGATTCAGCTGTTTCTAAAGCTCGTGGTAGAGTGGCGAATGTATGGTCGGGAGGGTCATGTAGTCAACCTCCAGGAGTCTTTACGTCCGGCGTGGTCGGGGGGGAGGGGGGGGGGAAGAATAGCGAGATTTTTTAATTGCCGAAAGTACTATCTGGCGTCTTACTTCGCGCTGTGATCCCAGGACCCCAGCTCACCAGGAGATAACTGCTTTGTCCCGCGAGCTATATTGCAGAATCGACTCCGTTGTGGCGCTGGTCTTTAACGTGCCCCACTTCCCAAAAATGACCCTCTAGGAACAAAAGCTCGCGTGGGAACAATGCTGCCAACAGTCCAAAATTATCTCTCCCCCCTCCCCCCCCCCCCAAAGCCAACTCACTCTTTTATCACGGCTACGGCTGTAAAAAAAGAATTATGCGTGCGTGGTGCATGCTGGGTTCTTGGGCTACCCACGTTTATTTTACGATGTTAAAACAGGTTGTTGACTACCCACGGTAGCATTGTCTGGCAGAAAATTTACTTGCATTTGGTACCATTTATTAATGAACAAACTATCGAGGGCTTGTTTCTGCAGCCAATGTACTGAAGTCTGCAGCAGAGGAGGTAATGGAAATGAAATAAGGTCCTGATAAAAATTGGTGTTGATTCACGTTTGAGTTAGTTCTCCTTCAGTTGACATTGTGGTTTGAACTTCGTGGTTTACGTAATTTTGATGACATAGAGGATGGCTTTCATACGAAACCAGCTTGTGGTATGTAAATAAAAATTATGAATTCATTCATGACCCACCCAGTGTCTACGGTAGACATTCCTCACTCAAAGATAACACGTTAGCGAATTCAGCCAAGGAGGTTAATCAGGATAATGTTTATTAATGGAAAAAATAAATATATTAATTCTCTTAAAGAACAGCGAGTGCAAAGGCAGGGAATTTTAAGAGCACTTCTATGTAAGTTATCACATTCCTGACTATTGTGGCGAATCGGGTTTACCCCCCACCCCCTTCCCAATTCCACCTGGCCCTTATTTAGCATGAGTCATAATTAGGGACATGCAAAATTCGCGTTATTTGTTGACATCAAGCTAAAATTCACAGTACTGTATACACTCGAGCCGGCGTCGTTTCTCCACTGGCTGCCGCATGTATGCGAAGTCAATACTTTTCTGAGTAACCTGTACGTGATTGGGGCACACAATTGTGATGTGTTCATTTATTGGTGCAGAGTTACCCGGGGCGTATCGAGAAAATATCGAGTAGTATAGAAATGCCGATTCCAGCACAACCGCAAAAAAAGTGACTCAAAAAGTTGCGTTTGGGAGCAGTTGCAAAAAAAAAGTGTATTAAAAAGTTTGAATACGTAAAAAATAAAATATTGTTTATAATAATTGGACACAAATAAAAATCAACTAATGTCTAATATGATGAAGACCATGGCAATGAAAAAGGCTAACACAACTGGTAATGTTTGGAAAGAAAATAAATTTTAGGAAAGATGTTTTAACGGAAAGAAAGAAGAAGAAATCTCAAGAGATATATGTCAAGTGTGAAACTTGTAATCACTTTTACAAACCATCTCATAGGAAGTCATCTTAAAAGTAAATTGCACAAAGGTCTTACGCCAGTACATAATAAATCACATGAACCAACAAATGCATAGTAAATTTTAAAAATATCACAACATTTAATATCAAAACAGAAGATCCTACGAGAGAAAGAAGTGAAATGTGAAATATGTAATCACTATTACAAACCATCTCTCATAAGAAATCACTTGAAAAGTAACATTCATAAGTACACACTCAGATTCAGTGTAGAAGAAATCGAAACAGCATTTCAAAGTAGGATCAAGACTTGTGCTGTAAATAATGTGAATGCATACAAAGACCCAAATCATTTCCTAAAAGATGTAAAAGAAACTGTCATGGGACTAATTAGTAAACATTTAAAATCACTTAGATTGAACATGAAACTCTTACCAGAGTACAAAAGGGGAATTGGTGGGAATATTGAATATGTAGAAAGCTCCTTTAAAACAAAGAACGAAATTATACTGAAATCGACTAATCTAGAAGAATATTATGCCAATAGCATATCGAAAATCATAGCTGAGATGGGGGCTTTCGAAGCAAAGGGATCTCAGTGGGTACTCAACAGAATATTTAAACTAGAAGTGTGAATAAATAAATATGTACCATTCAAGGGCAGTTCTTATCTTGATCTCCCAGAAAAAATCAAAGCTAAGCAGGCGGTAATTAATGTGAAGAATAATGAACAAAAATGTTTTTTGTGGTCTGTTCTATCTGCATTGTATTAAGTACAAAGAAACCCCCAAAGAGTGAATAAATACATAGCTTACGAACATGAGTTTGATGATGAACTTAAGGGTTTGGAATTTCAATTAATATATACACATACAAAGAAAAGATGGTGTTAGAAATACATCATCTCCGCATTAAAAACAACAAAAAATAAAACGGATAAGCACATTAACCTTCTCTATATCAAAGACGAAATGAACGATCACTACTGCTGGATAAAAAGTCTTTCAAGACTTATCGCATCACAAGTATCAAATAATGGTCACTATATATATATATATATATATATATATATATATATATAATGTGTGTGTGTGATGTTTGCAACATTTCTACTTTGTAAATAAGCTAAAAGATAACGAACAAGACTGCCGAGATCACGATGGTGTTAGAGTTGAATTACCATCTAAAGGAAAAATTACATATTAAGATTTAAAAACAAAAATCATTCTTTGAGAGTTCTGTTTGTGATATATGCTGATTTTGAATGTTTGTTGTTTAAAATTGAAACTTGCCAACCAAACCCCGACGAATCCTACACGAAACCATACCAAAAACATGAGCCTATTAGCTTCTGTTACTGTGTAAAATACGAACATGAATACTATAAACCACCAGTAACTTATGAAGGATCTGATGCATCTACTGTATTCGTTAAAATGCTAATGGAAGAAGCAAAGTCTATTGGTGATATATACACAAATGAAAAACCAATGCTTCCACTAACTCAGAAAGAACAAATTGTTTATGATACATTGTCATAAATGTGAAAAGTCTTTGAATGGTGATTCTGTTAGAGATCATGATCATCTTACGGGGAAATTTAGGCAGGCTGCACACAGAGATTGTAACTTATCGTATAGAAATCCATGTTTCATCCTGGTGTTTATACACAATCTATCTGGTTATGACACACATTTATACACGAGAGATCTTGGCATAGATGAAAATAAAATTGATCTAATTCCCAACAATGAAGAAAAAATATATTTCTTTTACGAAACATGTATGTGAAAGTGTAAATCTTAGATTTATTGACTCGTTTAAATTTATGGCTAGTAGTATCGATAAACGCTCTAGCAACCTTTCCAGAAGACAGTTCCAAGAAACGTGTATTCATTTTTCCATTGAACTTCTTGACTTTGTTATAAGAAAAGGTGTTTGTCCATATGACTACATGGACAGTGCTGAAAAATATTGCGAGGCATCAGTTCCATCCAAAGATGCATTTTACAACAAACTCAATAAATGTAACATTACAGACGAAGATTACAAATTTGTGAGAAAGGTGTGGGAAAAATTCAACATAAAATCTCTAAGAGAGTGCACAGAACTCTATAATAAATCTGATGTATTGCTATTGTCTGATATAATGGAAAATTTTAGAGATGTATGTCTCAAAATATATAAGCTAGATCCAGCATGGTATTTCATAGCCCCAGGGTTAGCGTGGGATGCTATGCTCAAACATATTAAAAGAGAACTAGAATTATTAACAGATTACGACATGATTTTGATGATAGAAAAATGTGTTCATTTTAGAATTTCACAATGTTGTAAGTGATATGCTAAAAAAAATAATAAATATGTTGAATGCTTATGATAGTACAAAGGAAATATTTTATCTGACATATCTGGATGCCAATAACTTGTATGGATGGGCTACGAGCCAGTATTTACCATATAGTGGGTTTAAATGGAGAAATACAAATATAGATGTAACAAAAATACAAGATGATTCCCAAAAAGATTATATATATTGGAAGTTGATTTGGAATACCCACATGAACTACATGATCTCCATAAAGATCTGCCATTGGCACCAGAGAATAAAATACCAGAAGGTTCAAAAATTCCCAAACTCTTAACTACTCTGTATGATAAAGAAAAATGTGTAATAAACTATGTAAATCTTAAGCAATATATATATCTCTCGGAATGAAGTTGAAAAAGATCCATAGAGTTCTGGAGTTTGATCAATCAGATTGGCTTAAGCCCTATATTAATCTAAACACATATGCGAACAAAGTTTACAAATGACTCTGAAAAAAAATTTCTACAAATTAATGAACAATTCTGTTTTTGGAAAAACAATGGAACATATTAGAATCAGAGTAAATATATGGCTGTGCACAAGTTCTAAGCAAATTGATAAACTAGTGTCTAAACCAAACTTTGAAGGTAGAACTATATTTACTAACTCTTTGGTTGCAGTTCATATGATAAAAACAAAATTGTGCTTTAACAAGCCCATTTATGTTGGAATGAGTATACTTGATCTATCGAAAGTCTTAATGTACGATTTTCACTATAATATAATGAAACCAAAGTATGGGGAAAATATTGAACTGTGCTACCAAGATACTGATTCATATATCTATTATATAAAAACACCAGACTTCTACAGTGACATGAAATAAATGGTCGATCATTTTGATACTTATGACTATAAAACAATTAATCCATATGGTATACCGTTAGTTAACAAAAAGATTATTGGCAAAATGAAAGATGAATGTAATGGAAAAAATAATGGAAGAATTTATTGGATTGAAATCGAAAATGTATGCAATAAATATGGAAGGTGGTGTAAAGAAAAGAGCAAAGGGTGTGAGCAAACACTGTAGTCAGCAATGAGATTAGTTGTGGTGACTACAAAAAGTGTCTGTTTGGTAAAAAAAAAAAGTTGTACAAAAGTATGAATCGTATTAAAAGTAAGAAACATGAACTCTCTAGGATTGAGCTGAGAAAAAAAGCATTATGTTCCAAAGATGATAAAAGATTTATTTGTAAAGATGGTATTAATACACTATCATGGGGGCACTACAAAATTTCAATAGCGACGTTTTTGCGCTATCGGAAAACATTCATTCTTCTCCAACAATTATCAACGAACCAGGCTTGTACGAATTAATTTTTTAATTATAATAAAATGATTACATTTATGACTATCATTTTAATTTTGATAACATCCAGCAGAGGTTAAAATCAAACACTTTCCGCAATAAAATATTTAAATAATTTCGGATACTAAAAAGTTTCTGACAAAGATATTAAACATGAAAATTCATCAGTAGTTTCAAACACTTTTATAGCACTGTATCTATGCTTTGTAATTTTAAAGATACATTATATAACAGTAGATGCTTTTAATGGATAACCATCCATTAAAAACTAATAACCTTACATGTTTGCGCACTATTGGACTTGGGTGAATCTTTCATGTTCAACATCATAAATTAGGTTGCTTTGGCTTACTAGTACCACATTACAAATAGTTGTACCCAATATTGGCTTATTAAAATAAACTGTGAGTTTCAGATTAGTTCGAGCTTTTACAATAGCTGTTTTTCTGTAAAAACGATCAATAACATACAATGGTCTTCTCCCAATAAATGACTCAGAGTTGAAGCACAGTTCATAATTACGATAAGGGGTATATAATTTAGTCTTTGAATTTCTAAAATCATTGTAAGCAATATACATCTTATCTAAAATGTTATCCTCAGTGTTCAAATTTCAATTCTCTTTGGGAAACACTTAATTCCGTCCATTCTTAATAGAAATATTTTTGACAAAACAAGAGTCAAACATTGAACCGTGTGTGAATTGCCCAGGATCTTCTTTTTTGTTTTGCTGAAAACCAACAATGACAGTCTGGCATATCGAATTGGATTGAATTGAACTGATCTTTTATATCAAACTGAAATGAGTTTGCATTAGTAGGTATGGTTTTTCAAGACATTGCCAATAATTAAAACCAATTGGAATTTTGGGGTATTTGTATAGTTTTCCTTTAATTTCATCTCCATAAATAGGACCATATTCAACAAGTGGCCACAGAATTTTCATTTTCTCAATAACAATTTTAGCAGCACCTGGTCTATTATCTCCATCATCAGATCCACCTGCTTTCTTGAGGGTCTTCTGTAAAAGAAGCATCATCATTAGAATTTCGAATGAATGTGATCTTGTACCCACCTTTCCAGTATATTTCATTACAATATCTCATAAACCCAAACAAATATCTTAATGGGTAGGTAGTTTTGTTAAGCTGATCTTTCCTAACATATGCCTAGTAATATCCCTGACATCTGGAAGTATCCTGATTCTGATTCCGAACCTAGCAATGTATGCATCATTGTTGAAGTGATGCCAGGGTTGTCAATACTTTCGATTATACAACCATGTTTAGAGATCTCTATTCTTGAGAATTGTAATGGGCAGAAGTTCTCACAAAGATCAATAGTTGAAGGTTTTTCATAATCTGTATTTGTATCTCTTTCAGTTAGCTTATACTGTTGGTATAATTAAGCTTCATTCGGATGTGAAAATGCATCGCCAATAGAAATAGCAAACTCAATGTGCTTGTTGTATTCATTCAAATTATTTTTTGTTTGGTTGTTTGGCGGAAACTACTGACGCTAATAACTTTCAATTTTTTGTTGATCCATTTATTATATAGAAAAAATTTCTTAAACTACACTTTTCTTCGCAAAACTTTTTCCACTGAGTATTCTTTATCATATTTAGTCTTCAGCAGCTCTGGTTCATAAAAAATACCTTTAAAGAGTTCATTTTTTAAATCTTTTATTCTGTTTGTCGTAGGGTTTGTGCTTAATACTTCACACACCTCAAATACTTTAGTGGACCAATTTGGTGTATATCCTTTTTCAAACAAATTTTTCCTTTTACTTATACGAACTTTATCTCCTTTTGCAAACTTTGGTTTAACCAATTTTCTTTCACCTCCATACGTGTTGATTAGAATAGAACTTTCATTCTTTGCATTTACATTTGTGGGTTTCATTCTGATTGTACTGTGAACAGTGTTATTGTATCCAATTATTATTTTAGGTAATATAGCCACCCATTTACAGCTTCCCTTCACAGTAAATATCTTCCACATTTTATCCTTCAATGTTCTATTAAATCTTTCTAAACCACTAGCTTTCTTTTCACTGTATGTTGAATAAATAATATGTTATGTTGTTATTGGCCATTAATGCCATAAATTATTTATTGTAAAATTATTTCGCTTCGCCTGTTTGTAAATGCATGGGTTGCGATTATTCAAAATAGTTTTAAATGCTAATGTAAGATTTTCACCAGTTCTATCTTCGAGTGGTATTGCCCATGCATATTTGAAACAAAAACATCTGTCATGGTTAACATATATTTAAACCCTTTGTTAATTCTGTCTTTACCCTTTAAAGATATTGAATTCATCTCAGCTAAATCAGCTTGTTAAAGATCATTGATGCCAAAAAATAGAACAGTTCTTCTAGGGAAGTTTTTTCGCATTGGTTTATGAATTTCATTTACAATATCTTTTTTATACCCTCACCAGTGAATATCGAGTTATTGGTAACACAACATCTACAAACACATTTAATTCTTACTGTGTTATTATTTATACCTTCATATGAACTTAGTGTATTTTCCATACATTTGAGACAGTATACATTTAAGTTATCATTGTTCATTTTATTTATTTATATAATAAATGAGACAACAAAAAATTGTAAACAAAATAGAGAAGAATATAGAGAGAAGAAGACAGCTAATTGAAAAGTTTAAAACTTTTAAAAAATTTCGCCAAGATGAATATAATAAAAATAAAAAAACACAATCAACCATCGATAGAAGATTTGGGACAAAAAATTGGACTCGTAACAAATGAGAATAAGAACTTAATAGAAGAACTTGTTCCATTTGCTGTAAAGAATTTAGACTACCCACAGACACCAACAGAAACATCTTTTGAAAGAAAACTGTTTGGTAAAACAAGCACCAATGAAGGCTATGACGATGGCATTAAATGTATTAGCGATGACGATGAACACTATGACGATGGTGTTAAACGCATTGATGATGACGAACGCTATAACGATGAATGCTATGGCGATGAACACTATGACGATGAATGTTATGACGACGAATGCTATGACGAAGCGTTGGGGCATTTGAAAACTGATATCTCACAGTTAACTAACTACAAAAACATGTATTGATAAGAAAGTGGCCAATTTCTTAATTGACTGCAAAGGCGATATTTTTGGACTTAAGGCTGATAAAGGTAGATTGTATATTGGTGATAGCGAAGTAACATTCATCAATGACTAATTTACTGTAAAAGGCCGAACATACACTGGAACTGATGGTTTGATGAAATTACTAACTAGTAAGAAAGTAACAGTGTGTGACTACACTGCTACCGACTATGAACATTATAGTCGTATCCTAGCAGATACAAACACAGTTTTTCAAAACAATGATCCAAACTTGGGAATGCCAAAATCGAGTAAACTGAATAAATGGAAAATTATTGTTAAATCTATTTACGATTCGATTAAAAAGAAACATCTCTCACCTAAAAAGGAAAAGGTATAAAGAAATATACAGACTATCCCAAAGAATACATATGGATGGATGATGTCAGGATGCTTATTGATAGACTTCTCGTTATTTATGGCGAAGAGAATGCTGGAAATGATAACTATTACAATGAAAAAGTAGGAATAATGTATATGCTCAACAGCAAGTTTATATACTTTGTTTTGAATAATCCAAAAGGTATACCATATCTGATAAGAATGTTAAATACAATACCACATACTTTTTGGGAGTCGGAGCATCATGGAAAAGGGTTACTCACTGACATAATAAATTCATGCACCTGGTTATCAGTACTTAGGTCCGGGTACTAGACTAAAAGAGAGAATTGAGCTTGGTGATAAACCCATTAATCCACTAGATGTGGCTGCAATGGAACATGATATAGTTTATCATCATCATAAAGATCTAGCTGAAAGACATTTAGTTGACAAAGAACTAGAAGAGAAAGCATTCAAAAGATTAAGTTCAGATGCTGATCTCAATGAGAAATTGTGGGCTGGTGTTACTGGATCTGCGACACATATTAAACGTAAGCTTGGCTGGGGAATTAAAATAAAATGAAAAAATATTTGTAATAATAAATGAAAGTAAAAAACATTGTATTTCAAGTTCCTAACGAGGAGTTAAAGGGTTTGAATATTGATTCTTTCCTAACGAAAGACCAACTGCAACCTAAAAATAAGAAACTAAAGGAGGACAAAGGGGTGGCTTTCACAATTTCAGTTCCACAACTTAAGAAAATGTCCAAAGAAATGAAAACTGGAAATGGTCTGACAGTTCACAAGGGAGGATTTTTACCCTTAATTTTCGCATCATTGGGAGCTTTAGGAGCATTAGCTGGTGGTGCATCATCTATCACTACATCAATAATTAATGCTAAGAAGAAAAACCAAGAATTGGAAGAACAACACAGACATAATTTAGCTATGGAGGAATACGGCAAGGGATTGAAGAAAGTTAAGTGGGGTAATAATGTTAAAAAAAAGTAACTCCACTCAGTAACTTTGATATTGATCAAATGGTTGAAAAATTAAACATTAAAATATTTCGGGGTGTATTTATGATCGATGAGCTACTTAACACGCCACTCAAAAATGAATGTGGGATTGTTAATCTAAATGTTTCGACAAACTCTGATACTTACTGGGTATGCTATTGGAAAAAAGCAAACAACAAATATTATTTTGATTCATTTGGCGGAAATTCACAGCAACAATTAATAGCATATCTCGGAAGTAATATGTTTTAAAACGATGACAGAATTCAAAATTTCAATCATATAACTTGTGGTCATTTGTGTGTAATCGTGTTACATCACATGCCACATAATTTTAAATTTTCAAAAATCATTTCACTATTAATAATCAATGGATATATGCGGAAATGCATTAATGAGTTCTTGGATTGAAGATCAAATTAAAGAACACACGAACATAGATACAACTACTGAGAAGAATAGTTCAAATGATTTTGTTTCCAACACACAGTTACTTACTTACTTGGAAGTAGATAATAATATAGATTTCGATCAAAAGAGACTAAGACATGTGGGATATCCTATTGCACCGATGGATGCAATCAATTTAGAGTACTATCAGAAAAACAGAATTAACATTATTCGTTTAGTTGGGAAATACAATTCAAAAGAAAAAGCATTTTTAATTTAATAATCGTACAGAATATTTTTTATGAGAGATGGAACTATAGTTGAAATAATAATAAAACTGAAAAATATAAGTGTTATTAACTTATACCATGAACGGAAAAAAAATTGACGTGTATAAAACTTTTGAAGTATACCCTGATGATATGATATATTTTAAAATACCAAAAGCCCACAATGTACCCGAAGGTACAGTTGTTTATTGAAATAGTTATGGTATATGAATACATTAAAAAAGATCAAATTATGTTAGTTTTTTAATGGAAACGCTTCCATTAAAAACAAAACTTACTTAGAATCTAAGAATTTAAAAAGTCTTTAATTTTATTACGATACTTACCATTATTTAACTTAAGAGTCATATCTATTGTAACAAAACCATATTCATTATTCCAACATTTTGAACAAGTCTCCCTAAATTTCTCAAACGACATATCACCACCAACAAAATCACTATGAATATGTTTAACATTTGTATTGTCTTGTCTAAATATGCAAAGAAAATTAGCATTGTCTCTTGTAAGGCTTCTTAGGTACTTTTGAGTATGTCTGGGCTAAATAGAAACAATCAATATCTTTGTGTCTACCGCGAGTAAAGTTAATCCCTTACCATATTTGATTTTCAAGTAAGATATCATCGAATACAACTACAGACTCTTTAATTCTTTTACATCAACCATTTCTTCATTTAATGGAAAGAAGTGTGCTATCGGTTCATTAAACGATTTTGATGCTACATCTATATCTTTCTTTAAATTGATATATTTTGGTTGGTCCAGACTTTTTGAACACACACACAGAGAGTACTAAAGTCCAACCATCCCTGAGCATATATAAAATTATCTATCATAAGTATAGTTTTTCTACAGTTACTAGGACCCACTATCAAACATCGAATATTATTAGGTAATAATTCTCCATGGTGTTTTTATTGATACAGTCTTGTCTGGTTTTCTTATTTTAATATCCCAGTCTACACGTTTCATGTTTTTCTTGCTCACTTATTAATAGATTTTTTAATATAATAAATGATTAAAGTATTCAAACTAACAGATAACAAATCAGTGTTGAAGAAAAGACTACATTACCCTTTAGAGATAGAGGGGCACTCATTGGCTTTAGTTCAGTTCTATACTACTAATCTAAAACATAACATTATCTCTGGGAAAAATAAGCTATATTTTGTGGGTCAGAATGATATGGAATTAGTAATTCATATTCCAGTTGGTCAATATAGCTTAAAAGATCTTGAAAAAACTATAAAACCAATTTTTTCATTTAGTGTAGATTTAATGGATGGGAAATAAAATGATATATCTTTCGAGCTGGATAAACTAACCAAGTGAAAGTAAAATGTACCTTAAATTACAGTTTGGAAAACGAGGTTCAATAGGAAAACTTTTGGGTTCCGTAGAAAATAAAACTCTGAAAGCAAATGTGGACCGCTATGGCGATACAATTCCAAAATTTGCTCCATTTGAAACAATAAATATACACTGTAATATAGTAAATGGTATATTAAAACATGATGAATATAATCCTAGAGAAACTAACATAATTACCACTTTTAAACCAAGAACATCATTTGGATTTGTATTACGAACCAGCTTATCCATAATTTTTTTCCAGTGCAAACAAATCAAGTAAATGAAATTATAGTTTAAATTAAGGATGAAAAAGGTAAGTTAATTAACTTTGATTTGTCCGAAAGAACAGTGGTATTAGAGATGAGACCATAGATATTTTTTGGGCTGGAAGTAGTCATAATCTTTATATAATAACGTTAATAGTTTTTAAACTATTAATGTTTCATGTGATAAAGATGAATTATATTTCTATAGAAAGTGCAATAAAAGATTTAGAAAAAGTATTCAATGTTTCGGCTACTTTAGTATGTCGAATTTGGAGATGCATATCTGAATTTTTAATTACACTATGTTGTAGCACATTGCCGAAATCAGAGCGATAATTGTGTTTTAATGATTGGAAAACCATTAAAACTTTATAGAGATATGAGCACAAATAAAAATCAACTGATGTCTATGTATATGACGAAGATCATTTATTCTTTAAAAAACCGAATAGAATGCTTTTGTTTAACACCACAATCCGCTATTCCATTATATGCAAAACTTATACCTCCACGATTAACATCATCTAAAACTTTTTCACTGAAAATCTGAACATATCTGTCTGGTAAGGTTAATTAAAAATTTCCAGAATTAATTACCACTTTGTATCCATACCGTGTATAATTTATTTCAGCATAGTTTATGGGATAGGACTGTCCAATTGTAAGTTCGAAAAATGTTCTTGAATTGTTTGGTTCCGTTTAATACATTTAGCAACTGATGCATCTTTATTATATACAATATTTTATTTTTTGTGTGTTCAAATTTTTTGAGCCACTTTTTTTTACAACTGCGCCCAAACGCAACTTTTTGTGTCACTCTTTTGCGCTTGCGCTCAAATCGGCATTTCTATACTACTATAACGGTCCGATGTCAAACGTATTACAGTGATAAAAGATTTTCTAGTTTAAAATGTACTCAAATCATAACGCGAATTTTGCACGTCTCTGGTCATAACAATAGTGTAGCTTGTTGGCCTATTCAGGGGACAATAAATAAAGAAAAATAGCCGCCTTAGTTTTCTTGAGCACAACCGTGCGACTTTGAAGACATATTTAATTTGACACTGACTACGGTAGAGATAAACACAAATCTATTCAGCAGTGTTGTGTCCTAGTGTCATTGATAGTGTCGTATTATCTGCTGCAACATCGGAACTGTGGGCGTTTTATTTTGCGACCAAAAAAATTGTAGGCCGATCTGTCTCGTAAAAGGCATTCCGATAGATATACGGTAGTTTACCTTAAGGGATTTAAACTTTTACTCCTACAAAATTTATTAGAATTCTTTGAGTTGAATTATCCTTCTATTTTATTGTCCTGTGAGGTTTCTCTCTCTCCTCTCTCTCTCCTCCTCTCTCTCTCTCTCTCTCTCTCTCTCTCTCCTCTCTCTCTCGCTCCTCCTCGCTCTCCTCTCCCTCCTCTCTCTGCTCTCTCGCTCCTCTCTCTCTCCTCTCTCTCGCTCTCCTCTCGCTCTCTCCTCTCTCCTCTCTCCTCTCTCGCTCTCTCCTCTCTCTCGCTCTCTCGCTCTCTTCGCTCTCTCGTCTCTCTCTCCCTCTCTCTGCTCTCTCTCGCTCTCTCTCTCGCTCTCTCTCTCTCTCTCTCCTCTCTCTCTCTCTCTCTCTCTCTCTCTCCTCTCTCTCGCTCTCTCTCGCTCTCTCTCTCGCTCTCTCTCGCTCTCCTCGCTCTCTCTCGCTCTCTCTCGCTCTCTCTCCGCTCTCTCGCTCTCTCTCTCGCTCTCTCCTCTCGCTCTCTCGCTCTCTCCGCTCTCTCGCGCTCTCTCGTCGCTCTCCTCTCGCGCTCTCTCGCGCTCTCTCCGCGCTCTCGCTCCGCGCTCTCTCGCGCTCTCTCGCGCTCTCTCGCGCTCTCTCGCGCTCTCTCGCGCTCTCTCGCGCTCTCTCGCGCTCTCTCGCGCTCTCCGCGCTCTCCGCTCTCGCGCTCTCGCGCGCTCTCGCGCGCTCTCGCGCGCTTCGCGCCTCGCGCGCTCTCCGCGCGCTCTCCGCGCTCTCGCGCGCTCTCCGCGCTCTCGCGCGCTCTCCGCCTCCGCGTCTCTCGCGCCTCTCTCGCGCTCTCTCGCGCTCTCTCGCGCTCTCTCGCGCTCTCTCGCGCTCTCTCGCGCTCTCTCGCGCTCTCTCGCGCTCCTCGCGCTCTCTCGCCCCTCTCTCGCGCTCTCTCGCGCTCTCTCGCGCTCTCTCGCGCTCTCTGGAATATTCTAATTTAAAAAATGTGTAACGTTACTTTTATATTCTAAAGCTCATATATTTAGTGTGGCTTAAGTGATAGTTTTTAAACTCTTTTTGCACGTACGCCAAACTCTGAAATTTTCATTAATTTACTTGTATCTGTCGCCTACACACACATATATTAATTATAATCGTTTGTTTAATCATATCAGGTTGGCTTCCTATTATTCCGGTCATCGATTACAGCTTGATTCAGTAAAATGTATGAGCTGCAGTAATTTGTAGTCAGTATTTAGCTTTACACTCAGTGTTTTGGGACCATAGTTTCTTATACTAATGAGCAACTGAGGCGTATTTTTTAACCTATTGAATTAACTACAAAACGTTCGTTGTTATGCTCATAGTGATAACGTGGCGCCCATTTCAGTCGCATGCAAAGTCGGGAAATTTTCGTACACTTTTGTCAGGTTGATTGTAACACGTTTTAATTCATTGAAAAATAATAATAATAAAAATTAAACGTAACTGCTGCCTAAAATTCTTTCTTCTACTTACTGCGTTAAAGCAAAACGTACCTAAATGAAAAGGGGCAAATCATTCTTTGTTTTTAGAGATACATTTATCACACCGGAGGACCTACGTGAAACCTGTAAATTCCAGCTTTGCAATCGAAACCCTCAAATCCCGAGTGCACGTAGTTTCCTCAATTAGCGGTAGACCAAATTGTTATTGCCTGAAGAGTTTTTCTTGCCATTATTTGTATTGCTGCTCTTTGCGTAGTTTTACATTAGCGATCTGCGTGTTCCACATCAGCGTCATTCCCAACAGCAATGTTTATAAAATGTAAACATGATATGCGTCGCAGTTTTGCCTGAAGGCGTTTTGCCTAGCTGCGTTCTATCTACTCGACATTTTTCCTTTAAGCGTTTTTTTTTTGTGTGGCGACTTTTACTGTGTGCGCGTGTGTGTTTTTTTTTCTTCAACTTTCGTGTGTGATGTATTACAAACAGTGCATATAACAGTGCATTTCGCCTTCGGCGTTTTCCTGAAAGCGTAAAAAAACTAGCGATGCGATTCGTTTGACCTGGGTTTGCCGAAAGGCGTCCAGCCTGACTGCTGCGATCAACATAGTGACAGTTGAACAGACACAGGTCCCCAAGGCCCGTGCAGTTATACGCTTTTGATGTAGGTTAAGTGGAATGGAGTGGAAATGTTTGGGCGGCTGTTAGAAATCGAGGCATTGAGAGTCGATGAGGATAAACCGAGGTGGGTATGGGGCAGCGCCAGAATGCGTGAGCAGGGGAAACGGGAGTTAAACGCCGACCAGCAGCATCGTGCGGCACGATTCCCACGTGCGAAAATTGAGAGACGACACCGCCGGGAATCAAATCCGGATCACCCTAAGCACTATATTAAAAATGAATGCTTTGTGTTTTGTAACACACAAACATTTCGCTGGAATTGACTTATCTGCTGATTTTTTAAAACATTAAAATAAGAGCAAATTTTTAAATAAAATTAGGTGTCTTTCTATCTTGAACACAAACATAATTGGGTTTAGCTGTGCTGGGGACACGGACGTTCGTTTTGCATGAATACGTCTACGTTCACGCGCTCGGCCGCCTTGATGTTTATTTTACGTCCCCAGCACCGCATCACTCTATCATATGGGATTTTATAGGTTGCTTTTTAGATGCTCTTTCCAACCGTGTAAAATTTCTGTATTTCGACTTGTGTTTTTGACGATTATAGCCCGATATTGTGTTAAATTTCCCCCATAACCACGCCAGACAAATATTTTTATACACGCAGTCGATTGGTATTTGCGAGAGTTGTCGATTGAAACTTTAAAGAGCGTCGTAGCTTCTCCTAGTCAAAAGTTATACTACGCGGAAGTTATGAAACGCGGCGAAACGAACTCAAAATTGGAGTCCCCCTTCCCTCACCCCTTCGCCATGTGATGCTTCGCAAACCTCAGACAACGTAACATATTATTTTATCCTTTGCCAATCGATTGGTATAATTGAATTGTGAATGTAGACGATAGATTCGGAGCTGCAATGACAAACTGTATCCCCCGATTTTATCATCGGATTTTCTGGATTGCCTCCCACTACAGTTGCAAACTAAAAGACGTATTAACGACAAAAAGTAAGCAAATCATCGTCAAAAGCGAGTGAAGAGACTTGAGTGGCTCTTACAGCGAGATCTTGAGAACCAACGAGGATGATCGAGGTGAGTATGGAGCAGAGCAGGAATGGGAAGGCGGGGGAAACGGGAGATCCCCGAGAAAACACGCCGAGCAGCGGCTTCGTCTTGTATGATTCCCACATGCGAAAATCCGGGTAGCCTTGGGAGGGGGGAGGGGCGAGAAGGCTAACCGCTCAGTCACTGCGGCCCCAAAACAATCGCCAGTTAGTTAATTATAGTACTATGGTTGCTGTACATGTAAGAAAATATTTGTACTGATTATTTTTAATAACTGATGTTATCTACAGTTTTTTTATGTAATATAAACTTTAACCTTTGTGGCGGGAACAAGAGGTAGGCAAAAAATGTATTCCAAAAATGTTTGTGAATGTTATCGCTAATTTTTGTAAACATGTGCAACTAGAGTAATTATTGTAATGGCTTTGCTTGATAGGCGTTTTTAATTGTGCTTTCTTAAGCATCCAGAATGAAAATATGTTGACATTTTTATTAAAAGATACCCTTATTAATTTAATTAGTAAAATATAATATTTAACAAGATGATTATAGTGTCCCAAAATATGTATATGTATTAATATTTCATATGTAAGATCAAGTGGACTTTTCTGGCAATTTTCTAACGGCGTGTACTACTTTGAATAAAACTGTGTATATTCCACAGTCGGTTGCTGTTTTTCATTATAAGTCACTGTACTTCTACCTTCTGGCTCCTCTTTATCTTTTATGCCGAAATTCTTCGTGTTTGTGTTAATGATAGTTTTAGAGAATTGTGAATAATCTATGTCTACAGAAAATTTACATTTTTCGAGTTCTTTAATATTTATCGTACTTAATATGACTACGTGTTATATGGTATGTGTAGAAATACAGGAGCTTATTAATATTTTAAAATTTATTATGCTATTTGTGACATAATTTTTTTGCTTGGCGGTAAAAAGGGCACAAGTTAGAAGCGCCACTTATCAGCAGAGCAAAAACAAATTCGAAAAATTTCTGCAAAAACAGAATGTTATGGTAATGCACCAGTTCCTAGTGATAAAGGTATTTTGTAAGCATTGTGAAAGAGAGAATTTTTTTATAATCCGTTCTGCTCCATATTTATATTGTTTTTTTTTTTTTTTATTATTTTTAATTTTATTCATTTAAGCCCATATTCCCATCCGCCAAAGTATGAATCTTCCTCTTCACCATCCACTAAACTATTTTTTTTTTTTTTGTAATTTTAACAGTATTTATTGATGCTTCCAATGGCTACTAATAATATGCAGAGTTATAAATGTTTGTCGTCAAACTGTTTTAGCAAAAGAAAATTGGCAACTGTGCAGAAAAAGGATATTTCAAAGCATTGTATCTCAATATATACATATCAAAACCATACAAATTACTGAAGTGCCATGCTTTGAACTATGCATCAGACTTTCCACCAGTAAAATGAAAGGGTCACCGCTTGGGCTTTCGTACGTACACGCAGCCATGTACGCCATTTCAGAGCCATTCGCTTAGTGTCGATGGCGCATTTATTGAGCTCGGAAAATAGTCTAGGTAAGCCGGCCCCTTAAGAGTTAGCAGTCCGGACGTATTTTCTGTACATTCGGTTTTAGCGTGTTTACGTATATCTCAGCAAATAAATATCACGGGAATAAGACTTTCTACCAGAAACGATAAAAACGAATTATCTATGCCCGTACCGTTTTGTTTCCATCATATTAGCTTAAGTGTAATCAATTTCTGAATTACTATGTAGCAAACGGCCCAACAGAATGTATGGGATAAAAAAAAAAAAGCGAAAACGATAAAAAAAAAAAAAAAAAATCGCATTTTTTAAATTAGGCCACACACTTTTCTTAAGAGGCGAAAAGTAAAATCGTGTAGCCGTAGTTTGAACTGTGGAAGTCCGACTGCTACAGATCTAATTTGCAAAGGAAATCTTGACAACTGAAGCACTGCATGCCCGTTCAGAGCTTTGCGCGTGGGGGCGATGGCGTACAGAGCGCGCGCTTTATTGTCGCCCATATCGCTGTACCTCTAACGCGAAAAATAAAATATGAGGCCCATGTATTCTTAATGAGGGCCGCGCTACAACGCAGAAATATATCACAATACCGAAATCAGAATTGACCACAACGCCAAAAGGGAGGGATATACTCTGTAGAACAACTTCGAATGACCACAATGGTGAATGGCCACAGTACCGACTGTCCACAACGCCGAAATACCATAGGTAATGTCGAAAAATCGACCCCTTTTAAAATTCTCTCACTCGCAATGTAGACAACTGGCTACATGTTGAACACGAAGGTTTATATTTGTCATGTGCTGTACTCTGCGAGGCTCAGTGACCAATCATCTTCCCTGGAGGTAACTGATCCTTAAATCGTGAAGCTGTTCCACGTTATGGCTGGTTCATATCTCCGACCACTAAACACAACGCCTGTACCTCAATGTTTGTATTGACGGAACATATAGTACTGCACGCATCAATAAATTTCTTATTTGCAACACCAGGAACATCGACCCATTCTGACCCAGTTTATACAATTGTGTGCATAAAGCAAATGAAGGATATTTTTGGCTGGCACTGCACAGAGCAAGGCTCATTGCACAACCACCTTCTCTATGCGTACTTTATTCATAGACCATGTTTATGCTCCAGGCTGCGAATGGCTAGTATTACTACAGCCGAGCATAAATCCTACAGCTCCTTGTTCGTGATAGTAAAACAAGAACAGTATAAGATTACAGCATGGACCCGAAGTATTTCTCATTTGTAACACGTGAAAACATAAATGAACGTAGGTATTAAAGGGTTAAATCAACGTAGGAATGGAAGGGTTAATGCCCTCCCTCATCGTCCTTGTGCCGCTGTCACACCAAGCAGCAGCCACCGTCGATGTGGTCAGGGAGGGGGTTGGTGGGTGTCGGCGCCACCCCTCGCCGCATGATCGGTTCGCCGACGAGCGCTGACACCGCGGCCGTCATTCACCGTTGCCGGTAGTCATGATGTAGGGGGGAGGTCCACGTCGACCCTTCTACCGGTAAAACCCGCAGGCGCTCGGACCTGAGCGACAGCACTGCGAAACCACCGCACCTTCAGGAACACAGAGTATCTGCGGTGCGCGTGGCTAATTCTGCATCGTCGGCGCGATGTGATGCCCGGACAATGACGTGCCGTGTCGACGTGGCTACCAACTTCAACTGACCTTCGATTTCGATATTTGAGTATATTCTCAGTATCTTCGCATTTTTACGTGAATACATCTTTTAAATTTGCAACCATAGTGGGAGGCTATCCAGAAAATCCGATGATGATGAAATCGGGGGATACAGTTTGGCATTGCAGCTCCGAATCGACCGTCTACATTCAAAATTCAATTACACCACTCGATTGCCAAAGGAACAAAGAATATGTTACGTTGAGTGAGGACTACGAAGCATCGTGCGCGACGGAAAAAAGAGGGGGGGGGGGGGGCGTGGGGTGCACAGCTATTTTGAGTTCGTTTCACCGCGTCTCATAACTTTCACGTAGTATAACTTTTGACTAGGAGAAGCTACGACGCTCGTTTCAGTTTCAATCAACAGCTCTCGTCAATATCAATCTATTGCGTGGTTTAAAACATTTGTGTGGCGTGGTTATGATGAAATTGTGCGAGTTTAACGTAAAAAATTAAGAAAACTTAACAAAATTTCGTCATACACTCCTCGAAAAGCAAAGTCGAAATACAGAAATCGTACAAGGTTGGAAAGAGCATCTCAAAATCAATCCAGTGATACCCATAAAACCCAATATGATCGAGTGAAGCCTTGCCGGGAACGTAAAATAAACATCAAGGCGTCCGAGCGCGTCAATGTAGAAGTATTCATGAAAAACAATCAGTCGTGTCCCCAACACAGCCACATCCCATTTTTTATCAGGCCTTTGAAAGTCACCCCATGTATAAGTGTTTGGTTGTTTCCGAAATATATCTCGTATCACAAACTTTTTATACTTCTGTTAAGATATAAGTATTTATATTACTCCTATAAATTAAATCATTTCATTTATAATTAATACGAATAAATTCAGAGAGAAAATAGATGTGTTGGAAACGCTTAGTAAGAGATAGTTCTCATGCACAATAATTATTAAGGTAGCCGCATAGTCGAAGGAATTTTGCACGTATGAGCGCTAGGGGCGACCGAGACATGCGCATCAACTCTCTCATCGCCTCTACGCGCAAAGCATATAACGATGGCGCAGTATTACCGTCAATAACGCGTCTCTGCGAGACTTTCAGCGCAGACCCTACCATTTTATGACGTAATAATAAAAATAATGGTTTGATGCACGTCATTATTCATTTTTTTATAATGTTTTATACCGGAATGCTCATACCTAAAAATGACCGTGAAAACACTGGTTTGAGCCATTTTTACTGCCACAGAAATATGCTTTAGCGAGAGATGAAGGAACTAAAAACGTATACAGATGAGTAACATTTCTTAAATGCTTTCTGTAAGCAGACCTTACTCAGACACGTTGGACGATTTTTAATAAAACGTTTTCTGCGGGAGCTCTGCACATCGTTCCGCTGTGTACAGAGGCAACCTGCCACCTTCAAATGAGTGCGCACGAATGATGTGCGTTGTCTTTGGTGTAATTTTCTGGACCTAGTTAAGTTTGTATGAGGCGGAGGAATAGACCGAAAGTACAACTTTATCAAGGCTCAGTGAATATGGAAGTAACCATGAATTCACTATGTTAGAACGCAAACACAGTAGCGTTTCAAGCAACATGCATGTCCTGTTGCTGTGTTTAAAAGCCCGAGAACCCAGTAAAAGTTAGCAATGAAAATGTGGGAATAATGCGAACGCCTGGAACATACAAATTTTTAACAAGAACGTACATTATTTTTGCGGAAACGGCCATTCTCATAGTATTCTAAATCCAAAAAATATTCAAGACATATTAAAAGTAAATATGTAATCTAATTTTAATTACTTTCCTTCGTCTTTATTCCTTTGTATAATGTAAGAGAGCTTTCGTTTAACTAGCCATAAAATATTTTCCGTTTTTTCCCCCCCGGAAAAACACTTGTTGCAACTCGGTTCGATACAATCTTATAAAAGCTTGTTGCCATAACCAGTTATGTAGGACCACTTAAAAGTTTCCTCCAGCTGTCTTGTTTGACTGCATTAAAATATACAAATGAGAGCAACATTAACTAACAAATGAAACTGCGGTAACCCAAAACATAGCCTAATCGTTATTTGCCAATGTCGGAACAGATAACTTTCATTATTTACGCTCAGATAGTACCTGGCGTAATTAACGTGTTACTGATGTATGCAAGACAAATGCAGGTGCGAGTGTGTCCCTAAACATTAAAAAAATGTAACCTACCGAAATGATCTACTAACCTGCCTTGTACAGTATAGGATTGACAATTACTTTATTCAATACTTTCGGAAAATGTTACTTTATTAACACTGAAAAAAAAATTGTTGTGTCACCCACAAAATATTTTGTTAGCATTCACCATGCCAAATAAATTATGTGGTGAACAATAAATTATTTACTTGTCACCACTGAACTTTTGCGGCCAGTACATTTGGCAGGATAACCTATATACAATATTTTTTCCGTAAATTCTATCGGTATTTGGCATAGCAACGTTCACTTTGGATGACATATTTTAAATAAGAATTTTCACTAACAATATATTTGCATTATATGTTTTTAACAACTCTAATTACTCTTATTAAGAAATTCAGCTATCAAAATACACTGAGAATGCCGTAGTATTACCGAAATGTATAATTATTTCTAAGGAAAATGTGGAAAAATTCCCATGAGTGATAGGAAGGATGTATACTATGGCAGTCGGGATATGCAATAATTAACACACAGGCCGAAAAACACACGCACACACATGCAGAAACTCGAGAATAACCGATCTTGTAGTAATTTTGTCGGTCGGAACCATTCTTCAGAACATTAAGTTCCTTTGCTCACAAATTCAATTTTAAAAATTATAAATTTTTTAACGTTCATATTTTAGGGAGAATTTATTATTTTTTGCAATGGATGCGCAACCAACGACATGAATGGTTCGCTTGACCTATTTTGTGTGAATGATTTCAGAGAACCGGCTATTAAAGACGTGCGTCACTTTAAGGTAATTCATCTCGCTGTGTTACTCCTGCTGCGATGTGTGTTTTGTTATTCCATCTGGTTCAAAGATGACATCCGTTGCGATGAATATGGTGCTGTAAGTGATGGAAAACTATAGTGTTGCTCTTTGCCATTGCCTGTTGGTAGAATGTCACAAAAGTGCACACTAAAAAAGGTTTTTTATAGCTAAGGAAAAAGTTCTTAGAGGCTGTTTGTATTAAAGCAACCATATCTTCCTTTAATTCAAAGGGGGAGTTAAAGAAATCCAGCTTTGCTGTTTTTTTTTCCTTTGGTTTTATGTTCTTTATAACCAATAAAACATTTCCTTCAGTCTGTTTTTTCTGCAGTACAGAAGTCTTGATTTATACGAAAGAAATATGTAGAATGATATTAAAATCGTGCTTCTTTTACTTAAGCTTTCAGTTCCAAACGAAATTACTGTATGTAAGTTACCAAATAACGTAATCCTTAAATAACTGACATAATAATTAAACCTTCAAACATTGACTACCACAAAAAATACTATTGGGCTATTGTAACGATAATGCAAGTTTAACATTGGCGTTAATATATAGTGGCTACCTCTGAATTATATCAACGAACTTAGTCTGCAGATCTATCATGAAAAAAGGTGAATACATATATACGACCTATGATCTAAAGTGAATCCTAAGAGCAGTACATATATTTGAATTTCCTGAAGTACGAGTGTATTACAAATATGGAGATGGAAAACTGAGTATCTGGACAATATGTGACGTGAATTGTGAAATGTGGGTAAATATTCCATTTTTTACACCCCAAGCATGCAATAGCGTCTTAGAGATTTAGCCCAAATAAGGCTAGTAATCGTGATGATTTCCATAACATTATTTATAAAAGAGACAGGTAGTTATGGTTTATACAGATATTTGTTCCCTTGCACATTATCCAGTCACTCATGTTCCATCTTAAAGAGTTTCTCCCATATTTTTTGTAATAAACTGGTGTTTCAGGCCCAACTTCAAATGTCTGTATCGCACTCAGGTTTCACTTCAAACTCTAAATCGTATGTTCTCTCCTTTTTCTGTGAACAACCACCAGCCGAAGTTGGTCGATCTAATTTACATACCGTGTAGATGAAACAAAAACTTTTTTTTGCAAACCTGATTTGTAGAGGTTCGTATTTAACCAAACTATTTATGAGGGAACAAATCATGTGTTGCAGCAAAGAAAGTGGTTTTAGATGTTAGATGTTTGGTAGATCTCATCTGCTTGAACCCAAGAGTTGGCGGGTGCCGAAGCACGAATCGAGGAGCCTGCTGAGTCGTCTTTTTTTAGGGGGGTGGGAGAGAGAGATAAACAGAGAGAGAGAGGGAGAGATAGAGAGGCAAAGATAGATATAGAGAGGCAAAGATGTAGAGAGACAGAGAAAGTGTAAGTATAAATCTTTATGCAGACTTTCCAGAGACACGTGCGGTTTATCTGACTTGGATACCAGGTTCCCCGTTCCTCATTCTGTGAGCAACTTGCTCCGTATTTAATGACCTCACTGTTGATGAGACGTTAAGTCCTACCCACATACCTACTAGGGTATGGCACTGTCTTGATACCTCAAGCACGCAGACCCCTTACTCGCCACTTTCATTCATGCAGACACAGAATATACATATGTGTACATAATCACAGTGGCGTTATTCCTGGCTGGCGTTGTACACTACTGGGCGTAATGATCTTCCATGTGAGTCAACTGATTCGCAAACCATGCTACTGTTAAACATTATGAATGGTTGATGTTATAATAGTCGGGCACAAAGATTATTATTTGGCGATAGGTTAATCTTCAAACATGTGTACGTTTGCACTACGTTTGTAATTTGCCAGTACTTTACTTAACACTTCCTGTGTATCTCGGCGCAATCCAAGAAACACTTCATAATAGCGTGCCCGAATCACGTGCAGTCCTGTGATAAGGGGAGCGTCGAGTGAGCGAGTGAAGAGTTTTGGGCGGCTCTTAACAGCGAGGCCTTGAGAGCCGATGAGGGTGATTGAAGTGAATATGGAGCGGCGCCGGAATGAAGGGGCGGTGGAAACGGGAGATCCCCGAGAAAACCCGCCGACCAACGGCACCGTCCGGCACGATTCCCACTTGCGAAAATCCGGTGACCCGGCCGGGATCGAACCCAGTTTGCCTAGATGGGAGGCGAGCGTGCTAATCGCTCAGCCACCATGGCCCCTAAGGAGGATGCATTCACACTTGGGCAGCAGCGAATGAACAATCGACACCGGGTCTAGTATTTACAGGCCTGTGAAGTCTAGCATGACCACAAATAATAACACAGATTTTGCAGGTCTCTACCCATTGGTTGTTATAATGTAACATTTTACTGTGTCGACTTAAGTGCAGCACGCGTCAAAACTTTTCTAATCTGTAACACCTTAAAGACTCCTAGCAGAAGGGATAAGAATATGCAAGGGCAACCTAGGTGAGCCCATCGAATGTTTGATCGACTTTACGTGCGAGATACTGAATTGGCATTTAGTCTTCTCTCGTAAATTGGCCTCTGTAGAACTCAATTGATCACCCATCTTGTTGTGGCGCAATGATAGACAAAGGTGACCTCCATGACCCTATAGTAGGTTTGATGTCCTGTACCAGAAGTTTCATGCCTAGAAATTATTGAGTAAAAACCCGTATAAGTCCTTTTTTGCGCTCTACATAAATTCATGTTAGAGTCTGGAAGAAATACACTAAAGTATTCGGACGAGAAATATTTCTTTAAGGGCCGGCTCGATCGACAGGAACAGTATGCGAGAGATAAGGGATTTCAATGCAAAATTGTAGGAGACATTACACTGTCAGTTTACATGATTTAATCATTAAATCAAAAACCATAATACACGTTTTGAAAACTACGAACGCGCTGCAAGACGAAAACAATATTTGCGTTACTGAAAGTACGTTATATCGTAAGTTTAAATATTAAATCCGCTGCACGTTACAGGCTATTTAGTTTGATGGTTTAAAAATCGTGTAGCGAACTCCGTTACTATGAAACAATGGGAAAAGTCAGTAGTGGCGTAGCTGTATTTCCTATAGGAAGGACGTAATACGTCAGGACGTAAACGAAATATTCGCGGAGTAATGGATGACGTGTTGGAGGGTGCGCGCGCAACTAGGCGGGCTGACATAGTTGCCGTGTCTTTCATAGTGGCTGACAGAGCATGCTCGCGCTCGTCAGTAATCCCAGCTACGCTCCACGAAGTTGACGGCCGCGCGCGAGTTATGTAGTTCCACGTGTGTTTGTCATACAAACGATACACAATGGCAAAAGCAAAACTTAGAAACAACTTCCATTACGTAGCAAAAGGAAGTCTGTAAAAAGGAAAATGCAGCATGTGTGTGTGCAGCTAAATGTGCGAGTTATGTATGCACCGTACAAATAAGGTTATAATGTCTTTAGATAAAGAAGTGCGAAACAGCTGTTGTGGGTTTTACCTCGAGTCAGGTGTACTGCGACAGCGCAGTTACAGTTGCCATATATGAAACAAAGCACGAGCAGGCCTGCTTTGTTGATGTACTGTACGAGAAGTAATGTTAAAGTTTTTGTGTAATACAACAAATACATGCAATGTAAGTGCAATTTGCAAGAATATAAGAAAAAACTATGATGTATGCATGCAATTTGATACTAGGGTAGACTTAATCATAAGGATCCGTAGGAAAATCCGCATTGTCAGAAGGGGTACGGAGGTTTCATACTCAAGGAAGTTTTATTTTGTACGGATGTTTTTTACTAAGCGACAAATAATAAGTTTGATAACACGTGATATTGCATACAACTTTCAGGTTTTGACAAATGTCCACAATAATGTTTGAGCCTGAAAGGACATAAAGAGAGGGGGGAGGGGAGCAGAGCTAAGTAAACAACTAAAAAAGCTTGAAAATAAGACGAATTATGTAACTTTCGAGGTTCCTGCAAAAAAAATAACTTCCGCATACTAATTTCAAACAAATTATGTATTAGGATGTATGCGCGAGATTGTCCTCAATAATTAAACCCCACAGCCAAGCACCGACGCCCGTAGCCAAGCAAGTGGAAACAGTTATATATCAAGCGAGTAGTAGGGAAATGGCGATTGACGCACAAGTGGATCGGATTCGGATTCTGCCGGACGCCATATCGTTGTCACCCGTCCGCCATCTTTGACCCATGACCCTTGACTTTGATCTTGACCTGGTGACCTCTAACCCGAAAACCCAAAATATTCCGAAAAAATCCTTCCAAAATTATTTAAAAAAAAGAGATATATAAATAAAAATCGTAAAAAATATAATAAAAATAATTAAAAATCATTTTAAAGAATTTGCTATTGTATATTTAATTTAAAAATTCCGAAAATATTGGTAAAAATTATAAAAATAATTGTTATTAAAAATTTATTTTAAAAAATTGTTATTAAAAATTTATTTTAAAAAATGGTTGAAAACTTGTTTACAAACCTTTTTAAAAAACTTTTCGCCATGGCCTCCATATTGGTAAACGACTCGACTAAATAGTAGCGTTTAACCCCACCATCTAGATATGTCCTAATTTTGTTAAAAATTATTTTTAAAAGTCTTATTAAAAATCTTAAAAAAATAAAAATCGTTAGAAAATATTATTAATAATTGCTTTAAAATCGTTTTAAAAATGTATAAAACGTTAACTTAAAAAAATAAACTTACATTTCCGGGAGGTAATTAGTCGAATCCGCTCCATCCCCTCCCCGTCACGATCATTCCATCAATTACTAACTTTAGTTCGACTCCCGGCAGACGACTGTCTTTCTTGCTCCTACTCCCCTCACATATACTCAGCCCACCATCTTAATTTTTTCGTTCGTTTTCTTATACATTACTGAAGGCCGCCCTATTGGTAGGCGCGTTCGACATCGCATTGGTAAGCTCATTTGTTTCGAAGTTGGTTAAAATTTATTATTAAAATTGTTATAAATTTTTTTAAAAAATCATTTTAAAATTATTTTAGAAAACTTAACTTTCTGGAGATCACCCCTCACCCATACCCATTCCACCATCTTGGTAGGTGAGCATCATTATAGTAGATGCATCCGGCAGCAATCTTGGTAAGCGATCATTTGCTTCCCCCCCCCCCCCGGTCCCGGTTCATCTATACTATTATATAAAGAGGTAAAGATTGTTTGTTTGATAAAGGTAATCTCTGGAACTACTAATCTTATTCTTATAATTTTTTCACTGTTAGAAAGTTACACTGTTCCCTATGGAAATAGGCTATGTTTAATTTTCAAAAAAATCATTGAGAAATTTTGTAATTTGGGAGAATGCATAGTTACATGGCTGTTTTGTAAGCATCCTCTACCACAACTGCAGGGCCGATTGTTCTAACTCTTTCATTGTTAGAAAGCTACGTTATTCCAGATGGTCATAGGGTTTGTTGAATTTGAAAAAAAGAAGTCGTTGAGAGGTTCAAAAACTTTGTGAACCAAGTCGGAGAAAAATGAGGTACTAGGCTGCTTTCTAAACATGCTCAACCAAAACTACAGGGGCCACAGAAGGCCAAGTGGCTAGAGCGATCCCAAGTGGGGCCGCAGTGGCTCAGTGGATAGAATTATATCACGTTGAGCCGAAATTTTGGTAATAAAAAATATTTTTAAACGGTTGCTCAAAGAGAAAGTGAAGTATAGCATGATAAAAGACAAGGTCGTTCAACATCAAGTAATTTTGGAGTGGTTTGCCGGCGGAAAGATTCCACGCCTTGTTGTGATTTGGTTAAGCGACTTCTGTACAAACCTAATATTTTAACACCAGCTATGTAGTATGGCATCCATAATGAATACACTGCTGTTAAGCGCTTCGAGGCAGAAACATGATTGAGTGTCGACAGGTATGGCATATTTGTGGAGTTGGAACGCTGTTATCTGGGGGCTAGGCCACGTTTAGTTAGAGAGGAAAGTGGTCTGGTCGAGGTGGAATTCGTTCCTTCTGCTAAGCTCCTCGGCCTAATGGAGACTGGTAGACAAAAAAAAAAACTTTTTTTTGGCGAGGACGTCCGACAATATCTTAAAACGTAAGAAGACGCACTACTACTTTTATCAAGTGCAAGAATCGCGGAACATAACTGTGCGCCAGTTCTGCTATTTTGTGGTAATGACAGACAAACAGGAAATTCTTCATACAGAAAAATATCAGCGGGTGAAACATTTTGGAGGCAGGAAATGACTCCGAAACGTGAACAATTTTATATGCATTGCATGTTGCCAGAAATCGTGGACCATTTACGACATACGATTCGAGAATCTGCATTTATAACTGCAGCACAGAAATCAGTCATTCTTAGAAAAGAACAAAAAAAAAAACGCAATACGTTCCACATAGGGAGTGTGCATCATAAGGAAACATGATTTCACTTAGTTGTTTCCGTATATTTTGACGTCCTACTTCCGTAATTTGTGAGATTGCACGAACAGTGTAACATAATAGTCATTATAACAATAGTGTGTGGGTATGTGTGTGTGCGGGCTAGCATCAATTAACTGGAATTACTGGAGATATTTGCTCTTAAAAGATTGTTTAGGCTTATATTACCACTGTCTGAAGTTCGATATCTTTAGTGTGGTATGTAAATGCTTTAAAAATACTGCCTATTTCACTTCTGACAGTTGTCAATACTATTCCATTCTTTTGTTTATTAAACCAATGCCATATTTGATTCACACTACTTACCGTTTAAACTGTTCGCTTATTTTACGCTTATTTCGCTTGAAAGAGACATGCGTTTGCAACGTTTGACTTTCTGTACCAAATAGACTGCATATAGTGTTCACTGTCATTTATTTGTTCACATTTGTTTTTTGAATTACATGACTATTAAATGGGTTCCGTTAATTTTTTTGCTACCATAGCATTTCAACGATATTTGTATATTTAAAATGTGTTTATAGTTATTTACTGTAAATTGTTACGATCGCGTTCACACGAGTGGTCTAAACGCATTTATTGCAAATTTGTACGGCAGCCATGTTTGAACATGTTCGCAAACGTAACTAGTTTCAGTGGTTACCCTTCAATAACTGAATGCAAACAGAGGGAAATCCTAACATCGAAAACACGCTCCCATATTTATTTATAATCGCTTCCACCACTATTAATGTCGAGTATTTTATTAATTTTAACACAATTTGTCCTGTTTTTATTGTAGCAGTATAGAGAATACCGTACTTTACCTGGCTTATTATTTATTTAAACGAATGCACAAATTCCCGCCAATTTCAGACAGTGAAATAGTACTACCTATTACTTCATAGCAGCCGATAAGAGTAGAATACAGAAGAAAAGTCGCTTCGATGTATATACTTACAGAACCTGTTTACTTTGAACAAGAAGTGACTGATCGAAACAAGTTCGGAGCCATTGGAACCGCATGCAGTGCTGAACATGTTTAAAGTGGAGTAGTTCTGTATACCGTGGGACCGCGGCCTTAAATTACTTTGATATTGAATTTCTGTGTTATTATAAAGCAATTATATTCATTTGACTAAATATTGCTCTTTGTCAATTTTGGAATTTTGTTTTGGGTGACTTCGCACGCCAACCCCGGCGGTTACAATACAGTGGCAAATGGTACAGCAATGTAGACGCAAAGTAAACATTAATAGAAAATCAACTTTGACTAGATCGCATGTTAGAAAACCGTTTGCTGGTTTATCTTTTTTTAATTTAAGTACTCTCCCTGCTATGTTTGTCATGATACGCCGCGTCGCTTACGAATATTTTGTCTTTATTTATAGTAAAAACCTACATTATTTGTGATATTTTACACTTACTTCGTTAATCGACACTAACTAGTTACTTTGTTATTGTCTTCCACGTGCTATGGATTCACTGCCCGCCGTCTGTTTTTGAAACTCAAGCTTACATCACCTTGCTGCGTTTTCTGCCTACGTTAGTTGGGTGTGGTGATCACCTGATACAGTATTGACGAAATTCGTCCCAAGACAATGCACTATTTGCAGTAGCACTTGAATGTATCCTATTATACATCGCATACTTCTCTGCTCCAGAGGATGCACAGTAGCTTATTACAATTATACATTCATCGTAACATGCATATTTCGTGGCTCGCGAACACGTGCATGCAAACACGTGCGGGCTTTCGTAGTAAAATTTTGGAGACATATCTGGCACGAAGATATATTATCACTGACAGAAGAATAATTTGGTTGCAAGAAAGCAGTAGAAACACATTGCTTTTTGTCGATTAAACTACCAAAACCACAAATTAAATTTTTGTGTGACCATTCATAATGTAAATTAGCGTGAATGTAACATTTTCCTTTATTGTTTAGGTCAACTTTATTTATTGTTTTACATTTCACTATAAGAATACGTCTGGCATAGTAATCAATCATCTTAGTGACGCTGTGTTGCGGAAAGTATGTTTATTGATATAATTATTCAAACGAGCATAAGTAAACTTCATTACTAATAACGTGGTAAACTATAGAATGTAACTATGTAGTAGGCCTATACATGTTGATTATAGGTGAATTTTGTTGCAATTGATTCGACGGAATGTTCGGTAAGATCAAAAAACAGATAAACGTTTAAACTAGGTTCCTGAATTAATACTGCCTAATATTATGATTATCAAAACAATTCGCCAAGAAAATAATCATCATAAATATGCTCTAGGAGTTAAACACAACGGCTATATGATACTCACGTTTGCAAATATGTACACGTTTTTTGTAATGTCAGTGTGTGTAGCCACAAAACGGTGCGATACGTAGAACATTTCATGCTGCCACGTGAAAAGTATTGAATCTAGAAACGTTTTGTTTACAGAATATTACACTTTCATGTTTTATTCAGATTTACGACGGTTAAATATTACATTTTGACCAATACCCACGATTTAGCATACTTTTTAGTGAGCCATGTAAAATCAGGTTTTTGAGTAGAAAAATTTATTGTACTACTATTTTCTTTTTCACGTCAACTAATGAACGTGCATGGCTATACGAAGCCCCATTATGTGTAGGGCTGGTGGTGAAAGTCCCGTGAATTTTTTTCAAATAGTTTTCACGGACAAACGAGTTGAGTGGTTGGTTGCGTCAGTTCTTCCTGATAACGCGCTGACCCGCGAGTGATCGACGCACAGCATGGTTGTCGCTGGGTGGTTGGACGTACTGTGTTCTCCGCAGGTGCTGACGACTTGGCAACAACGTACAGTTTTCCGCGAGAATGGCGTAGCCCAATACGTCCGAGCGTGCATCGGCTCCTTTCTTCCCCTCCACCCGCCCTCCTTTACACAGCAGCACCATCTAGCCGGCGGTTTCAACAAGCTACGCGCTCAGAGCCTCCCTTTAAAGCTATTCGCGGACAGACACGGCTCAGAAATATTGGGCAATTTTTAAATGACAACTATACGTCTTAATCTCTGCTCTTTGTATGAGGATATAAGCAGACGCCAACCTTATGGTTTTTGAATAATCTAAAATTATTTTCTACATTTCTTATATTATATAATTTTTCGTTATGATATGAAATAATAGTCTGGAAAGGGTACGACAATGGAGGAATGAGACTTTCCAGAACTAACTAAAACAAATATGAATTATACTTATAATTTTTTCGTACTAATTCTATAATCGAACAAAATTTATACCTTAGGGTGGAGCTCGAAATAATTTTTAATAATGTTACAAGACACCTGAGGGGCTTATCTGAGTTTGTGAGTGATGGAGGTTTTGATAAAAATAAAATAACTCACACAGATATTACTTACAGTATTTAATTCTGTATCATCACTATTGCCCTTTTTATTTTATGTCTAATTTAACTCTAATTAACGCCTTTCTCAATGTCTCTGTTTCGTTATAGTCAATTAACTCATACTCATCATTAACACATGCCCAGCCTGTCTGCTGCCATCATTTGTAATATCTTTCCCTCATGCATCCAGTCCAATTGTCCAGCCTGCAATCCGCACTCTTCACTGCTCTGATGCTCGCAGTCGCAGGTTTTCCTCCCGCTGGTCACTTCTCTCGCCGCTCGTGTCTCTTCTCGATCATCGTTTATCGCCTAACGTCGCACAATCGCCCAGTCTCCCGACCCTCATAAACTCATGAACTATTCTACTCCCAGCTCGGAGGCCAGTCGCACTTATATAGTAGTCGCCTCGACCATCTAGAAGGTTCACCGCACCCCGAGTCACGCTGAGAGAAACGAGCTCAGTAAACCACTAGAAAATTCTTCGGATGAACCCCAGAAATTCAATCTGCTGAAAGTCAGGGACGCGCTAGTCACACAAGGGTTATCACAGCACCAGGTGGAATAATGCAGGGTGGCACACTTTATAAGTAAAACCATGATATAATTATCGCTCTCCTGTCATTATTTCATTCTTAGTCTCCTCCCGCTGTTTACGATAAAATGAGCACTTTTTAAATGAACCTTAGAAAATAGTCACTGCACCCGTCTGTATATATTTCAATGGGTGTACCAAATTACATTCGTCCAATACAGTTGGTAGCGATGAATGGAAAATATTTCCATATCTTAACGTCGAATAAAAAGGGTTAGATAACCATTCGTGGCAAATTTTTCCGCTTTCTGTTTTTTTAATGCACCGAAGTGTAAAAATTAGTAGATTTATAAAAGTTTTACTTTCCTAATCATTTCGCAGTTTCACTTGACCGACGCATGAATAAATTGATGACGCCCATGGGGATGTTAAATTTAAGTAAGGCGGAAGAATACACAATGTGCATGCAAGTAGATTGTAAGCAGGGCTTTTAAAAGTGCTCATTTTACCGTGAACAGTCTTTACTCTGTCCTCCACATACACTTCGCTCGCGTGATGCAAAGGAGCGACACGTAACAATATGATTAGACTGCAGTGAAATCGTTTCCTGGGAATTCGTTGTGCCAAAATTTGGGGGAATCAATATTGTGATGTAAGTACTGAGTTCACAGTTCGGTCATTATGTCAGCACTGCTCTGTATCACAGTAGCTATAAGCTGTTCACGGTAAACTGAGCACTTTTGAAAGCCCTGCTTAATATCTACTTGTATGTACATTGTTGTGCATGCTTACGCCTAGTGTAAATCTAACATTGCCATTGGCTTCGTCACTTTATTTACGCGTTGGTAAACTGAAACAGTGGAATTATTGGAAAAGTAAATGTTTACTAAGTCTTAAAAGCTTACACGCACAATAAAAACATAAAAAATTAATAATTTTCAGTTCTCTCAAATGTTAACCTAATACTTTTAATTCAATGTTGGGACATGGAACTAATTTCTTTCCTTCCTTACAAACTTCACTGGACTCGTGCCTCCCAGTGTGAATGTTAACATACACGTAGGGGCCTAGATAAAGTCTGTTCACGATAAAGTGAGCACTTTTGAAATGAACCTTAGAAAAAAGTCTTTACCCCTGCTTATATATACTTGAATGGGCGTACTCAGTGACATGCGTCCAGTAAAGTTGGCAACACAGGATGGAAAGTGTTCGATATCTTGAAATTATTTCTTTCACTTTCTGTTGTTTTTAATGCATCGACCAATAAAATTGAGTAGGGATGTAAAATATTTACGATTCTAATTTCACAGTTTCACTTGACCGACGCATAAATAAAGTGATGAGGTCCATGGCTATGATAAATTTACGTCAGCACGGATGAATACACAACGCGCATACAAGTAAATCTTAAGCAGGATTTTCAGAAGTGCTCATTATACCATGAATAGCCTATAGGGGCAGTGACGTTTTTGAAAAGTTTTTTTCTAAATTGCTGGGTATAGAGGTACTTTCGAATATTTCTTTTTATAGGCTACTCACGTTAAATTGAGCACCTTTGAAAGCTCTGCTTAGGATGTACTTGTATTAACGTTGTGTATTCTTCCGCCTTATGTAAAATTAACATTATCATGGGCCTAATCACCTTATTTATGCGTCGGTCAAGTGAAACTGCGAAATTATTAGAGAAGTAAATATTTGACAAATCTGCTCATTTTTACACTTAGATGCATTAAAAAACACAGAAAGCAAAAGAAATAATTCAAGTGATCAGAAATAGTTGCCTAGCACTTTTTATTTGACGTTAAGATACGGAACTACTTCCCATCAATCGTTACCAACTTTACTGAGGGCATGTCACTCAGTGCGCCCGTTAAACCATACGCAAGTAGGGGCAGTAGATTTTTCTAAGGTTAATTTCAAAAGTTCTTATTTATCGTGAACAGCCTTTTAAAAACATGAGCATATGTCAGAAGTAATGAGAATTCAATAAGACGTTGACGTGCTAAATGGTACAACATGGACTCGCACACAAGTGCCTGTGTGGGGCAAAAAGTTGACTTTTGGGCGGGAAGGCTCTGGCATCCACGAAGCTATGCCAATCCCATCTCCCGCCACATCAGCCCTTGCTGCGTATCGCGTGCTTACCAGCATTAGTCCAGGGCAAGGCGCGCGCGTGCGGCGCGGTAAAAATGCAAATGCTGACGCGGGAGACGTGCGTGATTTGCGGCCGAGGATCGAATACCCTCCCCCACAACCCCCTGATCTTACTGCACCGCTCCCGGGAACTCGCCTGCCATGGTGCTTTGTTTGCCCACGGCGGCGCGGCGTACGCCTCGCCGGCTGGTTCGAGTCCGCTGCGTGTTTGAACCATAGACTAAATATGAGGTACATCGCTTATTCGTCTTCTACGCATGTAGCCAACATTGACATACCCCAGTCCTACACAACTGTCAGTCACATGGTCAACAGTGATGAACGTGTTTGTTTATATCTTAATTTTTAAATGACAATCACCATTATATTGATAAAATAGTTTCACCATTTTTAATATAATCAAATTGGTTAGAGGAAGTATACATTCATCTCAAAGCATTTGTTTATAAATCAGTTTTATAACCTTAAATCCAAACCAAGCCATTTTTGCTAGACGTGGTAAGCAGGTGAGCAGTTCAGTGTTGGGACACGGAGATTGGGTTTTGCGCAGCCAGCGAGATCGGTCTACCTCATATTTAGTCTATGGTTTGCACGGTCGCCGCCGGACTGATGATTCAGTCGACTGCGCCACTTTGATTTGGCACAGCTGCAGGGGTTTGTCTTTGGAGTCAACCCTTTAAGGCTGTTGAAGACTGTTCACGATAAAGTGAGCACTGTTGAAGTCAACCATAGAAAAAATTCACCGCCCCTGCCTGCATATATTTAAACGGGCACACTGAGTGACATACGCCCAGTAAAGTTGGTAACGGTGGGTGGAAAATAGTTCCATATCTTAACGTCGAATAATAAGTGTTTGGTAACCTTATATGATATCATAATTATTTCCTTCGTTTTCTGTTTTTTTTTTTTTCCTTTGTTCATCGACGTACAAAAACCAGAATATTTGTAAAATATTTACTTTTATAATAATTTCACAGTTTCGCTTGACCGATGCATGAATAAAGTAATGAGGCCCATGGCAATGCTAATTTAACATCGGGTGGGATAATACGCAACGTGCACACAAGTAAATTCTACACAGGGCTTTCAAAAGTGCTCAATTTACCGTGAACAGCATGTGCCTGATTTGGAAACAGTGAGAATTTCGCATAGGGAAATACATTTTAATGAAATTGGGTATTTTGACTGGCGTTCCTGTTAAAGATAGATATACAGAGTGTTCGGAAATTGAACGCCCAAACTGTGGGAGGCGATTCACTATGAAAAGTAAAACTGAAAAAATATGAGACACCATATGCCTAAACGGAATATTAAATAAGATACGAGCCTATTAAAATTTGTTTTTGAAAACGTATTTTTGCCGAATGCCTTGTACCAACGCCTACTAAGTCCGCAACACGAAAGTGACTAATGCTTCCCATGTTGCAGAGACTCGTGCGTAATACTGGCCGTCCTCGGTCTGTGCGCACTGTTCGGCTTGAGGAAGTGATACGTCAGCACGTCAACAACATGCCCTCTACTAGTGCACGCTCCATAGCGCGCCAAATGGGCGTGTCCCATTCAACCGTATGGGACGTGCTGTGGGTAAATCGCCACCATCTCTACCGTTGGCAGAAAGTACAAGGCATTCAGCGGAAATACGTTTTCAAAACTCAATTTTCGCATGCTCACGTCTCTTTAATATTCTCTTTAGGTATCTGGTGTACTATATATTTTCGACTTTATTTTTCATAATGAATCACCTACCGCAGTATGGGCGTTTAATTTCAGAACACTCTGTATACGGCCCGTGGCTTTTTTGAGCAGAAAATTACGCGCTTCTTTGCATTCGAAGCCTTTTGTAACATTTTTGAATATCCAGTTTCCTAGAAAAATCATCAAACTTATCAATTAGATTAAAAAATACTAAAAAACAAGTTTTTATATTTGCCTTGATACAAAACTTTAGACTATCATTTCTCACACTTAGGTTTTTTTTTCATGGTTATATATTTAAATAAAGGCTTCAAAAACAAGTATTTCCCTACCACAACATTCTCACTGCTTTCAAACCATGTAACAGACTTAAGGAAAACCTTCCCCAGCAATATTGTTTATATTTTTAAAAAGAAAATTCCGAAGGGCTCGTTATGCATGATTAGCTATTGAACTTATACAGCAGTGCAGGCATTACAACTGAAGTACGAGATAGCACGAGTAATTACTTCACAATATTGATTTCGCCGAATTTATCAGAATTAATATTGTGATGTAATCGTGAGTTTGTTGTTCCCTTGTCTTGTGTTTACTGCAGTGCCAGGTCAACAGTTACAGGTTGTTCACGGTAAACTGAGCAGTTTGGAATCCCTGCTTGAGATCTACTTGAATGCACGGTTGTGAATTATTTCGCCTTATGTAAAATTAACATTGGCAAAAGCCTCATCGATCTATTCATGCGTCGGTCAATTGAAACTGTGCAATTATTAGAAACGTAATATTTTACCAATATGCCCATTTTTACACTTCGATACATTAAAAAAATCAGAAAGCGAATGGAATAATTTAAGTTACCACAAGTGATTAGCAAACACTTTTTATTCGACGTTAATGTGTACAACTACTTTCCCTCCATCGCTGCCAACTTTACTGGGCGTATGTCACTCAGTGCGCCCGTTAAAATATATGCAGGTAGGAGCAGTGAATTTTTCCTAATGTTAATCTCATTAGTGCTCACGTTATCGTAAACAGTCTTTAGTTGGGTAAACGGAGACTTTTGGTATTCTCTTTTTTAAAAAAAATAGACAAGCTAGGGAAACACGGAAGCCGATTATTTACTTTTTTTTTTTTTTTTTTTTTTTTTTTTTTCGCAAGTTGTTTTCAGAGGATTTTTCGAAATATTTGGCACAAGACATGCATAATAATTTTGAACACTTTCTTACGTTGCTATGTATTGACTGTCTCTGGTATTATAGAAGTACAGAAGAAAGATAAGAAGAATGACTACCTAATTTCTTATTTTCCAACAATGCTCAGAGAATAATAAAAGCAGCGGATAGTTAACAATGTAAGAATGTGATCAAAAAGGTTACCCATGTCTTGTCCCAAAAAATTAGATGAACCATTTGAAAAGAAAAAAATATGACCCGTAAATACGCTGCTTTCGTTCCCCATTCCATTACAAAGGTATAATTGGAAATGTTTGATTATAGAACATTTTTAATTTATTATTTGTTCGATACCTTTTTCTCTGTGCGTTATTGACTGCTTGCAAACAGGGAGGAACTTCTTGGTAAACTATAAATACGTTCCTGAATTTCTTCTAAAAACAAATTAAACCCAGTTAAAATTACCCGCAAAAATGTTCCACAAATCGTAAAATGTAAATATTCTATACTCGTACAGTCAGTAATTACTATGAATCCGAAATTATGACGCTAAAACGAAGAATATCTGCAAAAGGGGATGTAGCAAGCTGAATGTAATGAGCGCCGTGTGCCTAGGTTTCCAAACAGCGAGCTGAGGTTCAGTCATTAAAAAATTTCTCAATATTTTTGACAGGCGTCTGCTTGCGAATAGCATTAATAATCCATTCACCGTTACTTCACACTTTTCTGATGCCCTGATAAAGTTCTACTTCCAGGATATTATTCCTCCTCATGCAAACTAAGCTTAGCTAAGTCTAGTAAATTACATCAAAGGACAGCGCACCGAATTCGTGCGCACTCAGTTGTAATAATACTTTTCATAAGAACTATGTGTTAGTAGGCGTTACCAACTCATATTTTTTTCGCTATTTTTATTTACATTTATTAAAAATGAAATATTATAATTTCTAAATAATTTAGGGTCTATAGGTAAACTTAAATTTAACGAAAAATAACATAATTTTATGTTAACAGAGGTATAAAAGCTTGTGATACATTCCATATTTTGTAAATATCTAAACACGTTGCACATGAAGTGATTCGTCAAAGTTTTGATTCCAGAAGTGTGAAGAAACTGCCAATAAATTATAAGAAATTTGTCACGCCCGAAAAGTAGTTTCCGTTATTTATTCATCTTTTTGGCGTGTAGTGGTGGGTAGGTTGAAGCGACTCTTAACATCGCGGTCTTGAATGCCGATGAGAACGAAGCGAGGTGAGCTTGAATCAACTTCGGAATGCAAGGACGGGGGAAACGGGACATTTCCGAGAAAACCTGCCAAGCAGTGGCATCGTCAGGCACATATAATTGACTTTTTTTTATGTGAGAAAGGGATAAAACGGGATTTCTGAATCATTTTTAGGCATGGGATTTTCAGAACCAGCTACTTAGAATACCTTGGATTTATTCAGCACACCTCCTGTCTTTGTTTTTGCACAAGAGAATGATAGGTTCACCGTTGAGAATCTCAAGACACGAACTGACGATAGAACGACTGCATGATGTTAATTGCCACATATTTGAAGACATTTACGGTGTTTTGCAAACAGACAACCTTGAATAATACTATCATAGATACTTGCTAATTATTATTGACAAGTTTCGGAAAAGTCCTTATCTGGCATTGCCTATTCCTGGTGTCATTTTTTTTAAAAGTATTATTTTAAATTTAAAAACACTTAAACACTTCAGATAACCTTTTCTGCTGTGGATAATATGTGGTACGATTTAAACATTTCACGTTCATTTCTTTCCCCTGTAGTTCCAGATCGTAAACGTGTTTGCTGGTAAAGTCACATTAATCTGATTATATGAATTATAGTTTTCGTTTATGAATGTCACTGATCTAACTTGGTTTTTGGGAGGAGGAGGGGAGATCGATTAATGTGCAAACAGTGTGACTGTGTCAATTGAAATCAGGTGCCACATGCAGAAATGTATATAAACGGACCTTAATTTTCCATCATACTGTGGTAACGAAAAGGCTAACGACGTCTCCACGCTCTGATTATAGCGGGCTCCGAACAACGATTGTCTGTTCGGCGCATGTAAAAACTGAGCTATGTCAGAGACGACACGAACCATCAACAGTTCGAAATCCTGGCCACATGAGCTTGACGCCTTAGCAATCATGGGCACGGAAGTCCCTTAGCTTAATACCGGTGTAATACTTGCAACTGATAACTGTTACGTTGGCTACCTTAATTATACTTTGTAATCACACACAGAAAACTATTTAAAGTCATATTTTAAAACATTGACCAAAGAAAAAGTTTTTTATATGTGTAATTTTGAATTTTTGAAAAATAATACGTTGTATATAACTTTAACGGTTAAAAGAGCACTACTCAAATAAAACATTGAATATATCTCGAACCTTAAATGCATATATTTTAACGGTAGAAGTGACCATCATTCTTCCAGTAAAGTTGGCTGCAATGAAGAAAAAATTCTTACGTGTCTCAGCGAGTATTAAGTGTCACGTTTCAATGTGTGGACGCGGAATATTTTTTATTCAGTTTCCGTTTGTTTAATACAAATAAGACCATTAATATTATTTGTTTTATGTTTATCTTCGTAACAATTTCAAAGGTACACTATGTCGACTCGGGAATAAAATAATCGGGTCCATAGAAATTTTAATTTTATATTTTATGGAAGGCTACAAAGCGGACAGGAAATTGTACCTAGATAAGGCTTACAATTAACATTAATGTGCCATATTCAACTCTCGAATGAACTGAGAAAACGTCTTTCAGGCACAAGTGTGTAGTTTTCAAAGTATTTATCCTTTTCGCGTTGAGCAAAAATCAATGTAAGTAAGCCTAGCTATATAATTATGTAGAGCACTGGAACAGTAATAATACCTACTGAAGTGGTATTGTAGGACCTACAAAATTATAGCAAGTAAAAGAGAATTTAACAAATGTCTAAACCATTATCTGTTTTTCTATTCAAAATCCATCAGTCAGTCGAAATATACCACGAGGTGCTCTGGCGGCTGGCGTAATATCTCGAAACAAACGCACGCCATAACTCGGAATTCAAGCACGAAATACGAAAATGACCCAAGGCCTTTGTATTCACATAAGTTTGGTTTTAGCCGTTTTGTGCATTACGTTTATGCGGCGGAAACTATCCCAGTAATCTAGTGCAGCACTTCTGCGCTACAGGGAAACTATTTTAGTGGCACGAGGGAAACTTTTCATACTGCGTGCACCCTGCCTCGAACTGGGCCAATTTATCACCTTAGTTCCGTATAGGTTGGTTCAGATTGTTTAGTTAATTGTGCGGAAGTAAATCCAGATATATGGCGCTATAGTAAAGCATCCGCTGCAGCAAAACTTTGGGATGGCTGCAATATTAACCCAGCTGTTAAATTTGATTAACCTCCTGACCAACTCCTGTGGTATCCCATAATTCGTCCAAGAATGATGAAACCTACAAGTGGAAGAAGACGTTAGCAAGAGAGTCACGCTTTTACAACATCTGTATTGCTAGAAGTCTCGATTAATTTAGTGATACGTCTGTGTAAATGTAAAGCCATTTTTAAAAAACGCCGTGGTTTGTTTGATTAAGATAAAACATATAGAGACTCTCTCTTGGTGCATATACCTGATGTATTTTCATAACATGTGATCTAGGACGATGAACTCTTTCTGACCTGGGGTTTTTTTTAAAATCAATCGAACAATGGTTACTTTAGAGGCAGAGCGTGTGACTGATATCTACCACCAATATATTGATCCTAAATATAACTAAGATTATCACTTTGGTCTATTACTTCTGTGGATACCAAGCTTCTTAATATTTCTGTTGTTCTTAACTCGTATGTAAGAATTCTCGGTGGACTTCTAATTATTATACCCTCCCCAACAAAGGCAATCCGAGATTCGCTCTCTTGTGGATCATAGTGTTAATTTTGGTAAGAAATAATGAATAAGTTGGAGTACTGTATCCCGTCAGATTTCCAAATTCACTCGTGATTTCCTGTGACGATTACAAAGATGATGGCTGCGTACAGGCTTCTTCGGATAAGTGTCGTCGCTCATGAGGATATAGGGTTCCGTATGATTCTGCCCTACGCATTATAAATTGACGGTCACTATATATATATATATATATATATATATATATATATATATATATATATATATATATATATACTGTTAACGATTCATTTGCGGAGGTGCATCCTCCAAAGTGACGGCGGGGTTCGTAGACTGCTGTCGTCTGTGAAGTCGAAGAGAGGCGGGCACTGTCACGGAAACAGGACGGAAGGATTTTGAGGGGTGAACTCGGGAGTACTCCTAGAAAACGCACGGACCATCAGCAACTCTAGGCAAGCTTGATCGCTGAGGCAATAAACTCCTATCGCATGAAGGGCTGATGGCGTAATCACATAACCCCGATGAGCAAGACACGGTAGCCCCGACACGACAGTTAAAACTGAACAGCCAATCAAATATAAGATATAGTTGACGTGAGCCTAACAAATTCCGTCATACATCCAGTAGTTTTGGATTAGAAATTATTTTTAGTTTGGTCGTGTCGTGCCTCACGACGGACAGAGCGCAGAACCTTGCAAAAAAAAAATCGTACGGCAAGCTTTCCCTACAGTGGGGAATACTCGCCATTTTTTCTCCAAAGAGAAAATGATTGGATCTTACGGGGTTTAACTCGTAACAATAAAAATTTTAACTTCGCATGCCTTAGCTAAAAAGAATACAGCAATAATTGTAACCATCATGATTCCAAATTTTCCGTCTGCCCACTCTCCTTTGAAACAAGCTTTGTCAATTAGCACCTTCTGAATTGTTCCGAAAAAAACTACACTTTGTGTCACCTGTTAAACTGTCGGCCTGTAAATTCACGCAGTTACATTATAAATACAGACTAATTATCGGGTCACCGTTGCGGTTTCTGTCTTTTCGTGCCGTGCTTGTCAGGGCTGTAAGAGTCCGGCATTACATCGGCTTCGGTTAAAGCTCGGTTCCTGGCTTGACTTAATTTTTGAACCGGCGTAACGTGGTTCGGATCCCATCGAAATTAGAAGCTCTAGTAGTTTCTAGCCTCTGCGTCTAACCCGGCGACGTAAACTTTTAACTGGATATTCAGGCTACGACCCGCCACTTTCCCTTCAGGAGAACGATCGGACTTGATTGCCATTGTTACGATTTACACGAGTTGTAATCGAGAAAGTGAGTTGCCGCAATCAGAACTCGCAGTGTCCAGACGCCGGTAAGCAGGAATCCCCTCTACCAGCCAGGGAATCAGGCCATGTTGCGTTATGCCACGCCGATATGAGGGCAATGCAGGGTGACTGCAGGGGAGAGGTCTTTCTCCATGTGATGCCGACCGAGATAGACGTAAAAAGAGCCTGCTGTGCCGAACGCCCTAAATCGGCATATTTCATCAGCCCTCGGTTACTTCTCAAGGTGGAATAGTTACAATGCACTAACGTGGCTCTCAATAAGGTTATTGATGTAGTTAACTTAACAATGCTTCCCGTACCATATAGTATTTTATGTAATATCCGGATGTCTAATTATATATAACCATATAGTAACCTGTAGTTCCTTATATTTATTCACCCCACATGCTCTACCATCATGAGATTCCCCCAAATACCAATTGCAATACAAATAAAGTAAAACATTGACGTCCCATGACTTCCCTTCATGACTTGCCCTTTTGAACTGCTAGAACTACACTGATCGCAGATTCCGTTAGGCAGTCGAAATTCATTTGTATTGTGATGGGGGGTGAATGATTTCCTATGCACACACTTTATCAGGAAGAAATGCACGTAGAATAGCCACTGTGGGAGCGAACCTCTGGTCAGGCGAATGTCTCTTGATAGTACCGTCACTGTTCCCTCTACGTTCTGGCTCTGTATTGTTACGTGTTCTGCGTTTCCTCCGCTTGTGTTTTATTTTCACGTTTCTGGATTGTGTATACCGCGAGAGTAATATGGGAATAGAGTGGGCACTATAGTTGTGTAGTAACTACCCCTCTCATCGTTCAGACTTTAAACCAAGGTTACTTCTAATACAGGTTGGGAAGATCAGTGTTCAAAGTTTGGCAACCAAAATCTTTCGCCACTAAGTAAGCGGTAGTGTCGGCAACATACCAGAGTTCACATATTTTCTACGTTAAATCTCCAGATAACTGCAATAAGCATACACAAAATATAAAATAATTTTGTAAAGTAAAATATTTCTCTTTTATTGTTCACGTAGCTTTACATTTTGGTTAAAAGTTTCCTTTTGGAACACTGCGCACCTTGCGGGGGAAATTTATACTACGTCAAACTCTCCCATAAGAAATGGTGTTTTGTTTCCTAATCTGAGTAGAATAAACCTTACTTAAACTGCTTTATTTTTCTACTAATTACGTAACAAAAAACATGATTTAGATCAGAGTTCATGACATTGCTTACGCGAGTACGTACTTTGGAATGCTATATCACTTACTCCGGCTGTTTTTATTGTAATTAAACTGTGTTCAATATAAGAAATGCGTTATTATATATTACAGCGCAGATCTGATGGGAAACTTGGTAAGTTACCGTGTCACGGTTTGATTACGTTATTTTGAGATTACTGACACGTAAGTAAGTAGCAAATTGATCTCGCTCTCCTTAAAGCGTTTGTCTATCTCTCTCCAAGTAGGCAATCTGGCTTACTACAGTCTATTCGCGGGTTCTTCACAGCTTTTGAATATAACCATCGAAAAATCACCACATATGACGTATTTAGTTATTTTCTAAATATGCCATTTATCACAAGAATTTTATACATCTGTTACCTTGGAAGTATTTTATTTTCGTTCAATTGAAGTTTTATTTATAATTTCTTCACAAATTACAGTATTTCATATATAATAAATATGAATAAAATAATGAGAAAACATGTGTGTTGTCACCACCTAGTAAAAAATTGTTCTCATGCAAAATAGTATTACAACGGAGTGCACACGAATTCGGTGCCTTGTCCTTTGGTGTAATTGTCTGTATTTAGTTAGGCTTAGTTTTCACAAGGCGAAGGAATATCCTGGAAGTAGAACTTCAGCAGGGCTTCAGAAAAGTTGGAAGTAGCCGTGACTGGATTGTAGTAACCCGAGAGAGCGCGGAGTTTTACAAAGGCACGCCGCCATGCGTACCGCCATCTCGACAAGCCTATCGTGACTCTTGCCGCTCCTCGCCTTCAGCGCATTGAATTTCCGGGTTTACCTACGAAGGAATGTTCTGGTCATCGCCGCTGCCTCTCTCGGCGATACTCGGGGTACGGGGAACCTTCTAGATCAGGGCCAGCCGCGACGAGCCTCCGAGCCAACAGTCGAGAGTTTCGCTCTGCAATGCGCGCCACGTATCTGCGAGCCTGAATGACGGCTATAGAAACAAGCGTGCTGTTAAATACTGCTCACGATTAAGTGAGCACTTTTGAAATCAATATTAGAAAAATGTCACTGCCCCAACCTGCTATATTTTAACTGGCGTACTGAGTGACAAGCGGCCAGTCAAATTGGTAACGATGGGTGGGAGGTAGTTCCGTGTCTTAACGTCGAAAAAAACTTACATTATTTCTTTCGCATGCTGTCTGTAGGACGTGAATACATCTTTAAATTTGCAACCGTAGTGGGAGGCAATCCAAATAATCCGCTGGTAATAAAATCGGAGGATACAGTTTGGCGTTGCAGCTCCGAATCTATCGTTAGCATTTGAAATTCCATTACGCCACTCGGTTGCCAAAGGATCAAAGGATGTGCTACATTGAGTGAGGACTGCGAAACATCGCGCGCGAGGGTAAAAAGGTGGATGGAGGGGGACTCGCCGCTTCTCATAACTTCCGCGCAGTATAACTTTTGAGTTTAATGTAAAAAATTAAGAAAACTTAACACAATGTCGGCCTATAATCGTGAAAAAGCCAATTCGAAATGCTTAAGTCGTATGCTGTTGGAAAGAGCACCTCAAAAGCAATCCAGCGATATCTCATATGATGGAGTGAAGCGATGCCGGGAAGGAAAAATAAACATCAAGGCGTCCGAGCGCGTCAACGTAGACTATTCACGCAAAACAAACGGCCGTGTCCCCAACGCAGCCAAACCCAATTTTATTCATATGAAAGGGTTTGCATTATGACAATTAAGATATAAATAAACACGTTCATCACCATTGATCATGTGACTGACAAGTTTTATTGGTTTGGGGTAGGTCAGTGTTGGGTACATGCGCAGAAGACGAAATTCTGTCACCTTCATGGGAATTGCTGTCTGACACAAAGTGCCAGATACTTCGTACCAGATACACTTGTCCATCAGTATCAGTCTGGAATAGGTACAAAAAACTGCTGCAACAACCCTTGTGCAGGGAGACCTGTTTTTCGCGAAAAAGATCTCACGACTAGTTAGTACTCCAAAACACGTTACTTTAGAACCATTATCGCTGTTAGATGTTATTTAATCCCATGCCTATTAGGTGTCTTTCCGCAAATCACAGACTTACAGTATCGGAATAACCTAATTCTGATTAGCCAGTCAAGTAAGGAAATGTCTTCTCACAGATACAAGCCGCCAATAAGCAAAACTATACTGACGATATTGCAGCAATATGTTGAACTGTAGCATGCGCGGAAATCTTTTTGCGAAACACAGTTGGCTCTACCCATGTGTACCTGCACTTCTCGCTCTGTGTCTAATGTATTCCAGGAATGGCCAGTGGCGCACGCCTTCGCTGTGACATTTCTCGAGCTCGCAGATACCTGGTGCGCGGTGCATGATATAATCCGTTCGCGGTTACTTGACACTTTTCTGAAGCCCTGCTAAAGTTCTACTTTCAGGACTGCCTTGTGCAAACTAAGCTTATTTAAGTCTAGAAAATTACACCAAAAGACCACGTACCGGATTCGTGCGCACTCAGTTGTAATGATAATTTGGATGAGAACTATTTCTTACTAGAAGCTACTAACATACGTGCTTTTTTTTTTTTTTTTTTTTTTTTTTTTTTTTTTTTTTTTTTTTCTATACATGAGCTAATATAATTTACAGGGCGTTGCACAATTGCATGTCAATACTTCGGGGAAACATTGTTCATATCTGGAGGATGAAAAAATGTTAAATGTACGTAGGTCCGCAAACGCTTCGTTTCTTTACTACAACCCGTAATACATGACGTGCATTGTATGGCCCGCTGGCTGGATCATGGTACTGTGGAATGCCATTGTAGCGTTCGTTTGCATGATACACGGCGCCTCACACTACGGTACTACACCTAGAACAGTAGAAACTGCACAGGAATTAGTTACACGTGTGTGTGAAAGCTTATCGTCTGGTCTAAATGAAATGTTCAAAATGCCTTCCATCAGCACGAACACATACATCAACCCGCCGTTGCATGGAAAACAGGATGTGTTGATGAAGCCCTGAGAAATTCCTGATTGTTTGGCAACCCACCCCAAATCTTGGTTACGGAGGGTGCCCACATCGTCCATTGGGGTTCCATACACAAGTGCATTTAAATGTGCCCACAAATAAAAGTTTCGTGGATTCACATCAGGGCTCCTCGGGGGCTGGTATGGGGCTGCCAATTACAACTGCGATGGCATTCCACAGTAACATGATCCAGCCCGCGGGCCATACACTGTACGTTATATATTACGGGCTGTGGTAAAGAAACGAAGCTTTTGTGGACCTACATTTTTTTTTTCCTCCACATGTGAGGAAGGTTTCCCTGAAGTATTGACAAGCAATTTTGCAACACTCTGTATAAGTAAAAAACAGGTAAACATTCTATTTTATAAAAAATGAAATTTTTATGTTAACATATGTATAAACCGCTTGTGATACGTAGCATGTTTAGGAAATAACTAAACGCGTCATATAGGGGTGTTTCTTTTCTTCAAATGTTTGATTCAGAAAGTGTGAATAAACCGCGAATAGACTATAGCGACCGACCGACATGGAAGACAGAAGCGGTCGCTCGGACGGGTCGACGGGATCAAATCAACTGTCGAGGGGTGATCTCGCGGCCGGCGCGGTACCCGCAGCTCAGCGGCGCGCAATTTACGTCGCGACAATAGGCTTTGTGGCGTCGGGGACCCCCCCCCCCCCTCAAGGTACGCACGATGGCGCCGGGGCGGGTCACGTGCGGCCGATTGCCGGCTTTGTTGCCGCACCCCGCCCGCACAATAGCGCGGAGATAATGCGCAAACCCCCGGCCCGGTCGGGCCAGCGACCGCGGCGATCCCCCCCCCCCCCCCTCCAGGGTAGGCTAGGCATGTTGGAAATAATATCGATATATCGAAACTACGATATTTCGATATATATTAGATATTTTATAGCAATCAAAATTTTCGTCCAGTTATCGAAAATAAATCATTTTAAATACAAACTTTGTTCTGAATACAAAAATTTATTTTAAAAAAAATACGATGTTTACTTTGACAAAATGCACCAAAAACAGGCGACGCTTCCTGCAACGTTTCGTGTCGTCAATATATAATATTCAAAGTAATTTTACATTTGTCAAGTCCCTTGATACATCAAATATCCAATTCCGATCTACAGAAAATCGATTTTCTCTTTCGATCAATCGTTTTGTAAAACTATATATTTTATAATTATGGGTATTCTGCAACTACGCGGTGACCTTGGCTAGGAGCAAAGCGATGCATTATTATGGAAGAGTTTGGGATAGGGAAAATTTCTGACGATAGATGCGCAGTGTGAGAAAGGGTAACTATCTATCAAAATTTTAAGGTAGCTGAATTTAAAAACAGAAAGATTTTACTAAGTTAAAAAGTTATTTTATATTTGATTTATGGTTGTTGCAAACTATCCCGTTTTTATCGTAGAAAATTTCAAAAACTTGTACCATTCCGACACTATCGCTTACCTACAGGCGAAAACTTTCCCTTTGCCAAACTTTAAACGTTATCTTCCCAACCTGTAGTATAAGTATCCTTACCTCGGCTATTGCTTTGTCTCACAAGTACCTAGAGCTCATTCGCGGTCGCCTCAGACTTTTTGCATCCCTGCTAAAGTTCTACTTTCAGGATATTTTTCCGCCTCGTGCATATAAAGCTTAACCGAGTCCAGGAAAATACACCAAAGGGACAAGGCCCCGCATTTGTGCGCCTTCGATGTAATAATATTTCGCCTATAGGCTGTTCACGGTAAAATGAGCACTTTTGAAAGCCTTGCTTAGTATCTACTTCTATGCACGTTGTGTATCCTTCCACCTTATGTAGAATTAATATTGCCATTGGCCTCATAACTTTATTCATGCGTCGGTCAAATGAAACTCTGAAATTATAAAAGTAAATTTTTTAAAAATATGATAATTTTTACACATTGGTGCGTTAAAAAAATTAGAAAGCGTAAGAAATAATTTAAACTATTACAAATGGTTACCTAACTTTTAATTCGACGTTAACATAGGGAACTACTTTCCATCCATCGTTACCAACTTTACCGGGCGCATATCACTCAGTGCTCCCGTTACAATATATGCAGACAGGGGGCAGTGATATATTATAAGGTTGATTTCAAAAGTTCTCACTTTATCGCGAACAGCCTTTATAAAAATTTTTCCTTCCAGCAAGTGTTATCAAAAAAATATTGAAAGTGTTTGAAAATGTGCCACTGTCAAATTCTTTTTCTGGAAGAATCTAATTTGAAAAGATATTTAAAAAATATTTTCATAGCGAGATATTACTTTTGTTTATCTTTTTTTTTTTTTTTTTTTTTTTTTCATTCAGTCAATTACAGTAAGAAATGTAAAGAATGTTGTAGTTTATATTCTTTTCTTTACTAAATTCAGATTTTATTTATCAGAGAAGTTTCCTGCGCAACTAAATTTAACGCATGTGAGTTCGTATTTATATTTTAATGGCAGTCATGCTTAAACAGCTTCTACATAAATAATTATCTTTCATTACCTATTGCCTTTCCAGAAATGGTTCATTATTTTAAAGTTTTTTTTTAACATTCATTTTTGTCGTGCACGATTATGATTGAGACCGTCAAACTTCAAATAAATTTTAGAACCCGTCCAATCTTCAAATGTTTGATGGAAACTGAAACCATCCAATTTTCTCGGACAAAATGGCGGCTGTTATGACAATGTGACATGGGCTTTAACAGCGAGGTCTTGAGAGTCGATCAGGGTGACTTGAGTGTAAGTATGGAACAGCGTCGTAATGAAGGGGCGGGGGAAACGGGAGATGCCCGAGAAAAAAAAAACCGCCGACCATCGGCATCGTCCGGTACGATTCCCGCATGCGAAAATCCGGGAGTGGCCCGACCGGGAATCGAACCCTGTTCGCCTTGGTGAGAGGCGAGCAGGCTAACCGCTCAGCCACCATGGCCCCTCGGGTCAGAAGAGTTCAGTCTGGGGCGAACGCGTGATAGTGTGTTCAGTGCGGTCGGGCGCGAGACTATCTTGTAGTCGCGAATGCCATTAATAAATGGTGGGTGCGGGGCATTTGGCCCCCACCTAGAATCATTAATTTTAAATTTTAGGGTTAATTCGAATTCAAACTAAGCCGGCCGTAGAGCGTGCATTTCTTCGGCGCAACTTTATGCATGCTAATAACAGGAAGTGAACCGACCGAGCCTCAGGCAGGAATAGTTAACTTATTCATTTATTGCTTAAGTATTTTAACGTTACTTGAACTGAAAATTTATTCCGTTGGGCCGCAACCTGCGATGCCCTGTTGGAGTATGGGTTTTGTAGTTACTTCTGTAGGTATTGGAGACACAAAAATTACTCCACTGACTTTCATTGATAAAATACGTGGTTGTATATCACTCGAAAATATTTTACCGTACAATATTGTTTAAAAATCAAAGCTGCTCGAGTCATACGCAAGTTTTTATTTTTTTTGAATTTTTTTTATACTACTTAACGAGCGATGTGACAACTAAACGAATTTTTTTTTAATCGCTTGCTGAATTATGTTACTTATAATGTTTTTTCTTTCCCCCTACGAAGGGCGTGCCGTCAGAGGAAAATACTAAGTGATTAACTTCGGGAAAAGTAAACAGCTACTGAAACACTGTACTGCGGACACTAAAATCCTCCCCCGCGTTAAGATAATAGCACATCTCGCGCCGTTATTGTATTCGACGGCCATTAATCAAAAGCGGCTAATTCTCCTCGCCAGCCGAGAACAAAAGACAGGGGGATCGGGGTGCGTAACCAGCGAGAAGGCGTACCGCCCTGCCCTCCCCCCTCCGCAGCTTCCTCTGCGGAACAATGCGAACATTTAGCGCCCCGCCATAAAGGGCCGCGAAGCTCCCAGCACACGCGCACTTTTATGACGTTTGTTGGCGGCCGAGTTAATGGTGGAACTTCGGTAATTGGTTATTAATTATTAGCGCCCGCCACGAGCTTCTGACGATTCGGAGCGGGCATTATTTATAATTACGCTGGTGCCTTCTTGACAAGGGAGATGAAGAGGAAATTGGGCGGATCAGTTTTCATGGAGTTTCAGACCAGGAACAGCAACCCCACATAATCGACCAGAAAAAAAACAATGGATGTTTTTGATTAACATTATTTTCATCAGGAGCTGCTCTTTGTAGCCAAAAGAGAATATTAAGAGTGGGATGGACCCCCACATTTTTTGTGAAATATTAAAATATTTATTTGCGCGGATACGCGTATATCGGTAAATACATGTTCTGCAAACACGACTATTTGTCAAAAAAAGAAAAGAAAGAAAAACTTATCTGTGCTTTTTTTTTTGTCATATTTAGTATATTCTTGGAGAAAAAATTCCGTGAAAATGGTCAAATATCGCATTTTTAAAGCTTGGCTATGCCGTTTCCTTAAGCGGCAAGAGATAAGTACAAAGATACAGGCGTAGTTTAATCTGTGGCCTTTCATCGCGTGTTATAAAACCCCTATGTTGCATATCTAATTTGCACAGTACAGTGTTACGAAGGAAACACTGCACGCCCTGCGCGTAGGAGCAATGAGACCCTAGGCGTGCGTGTTAATGTCGCCCGTATTGTGCCCTCGCTTCTTGACCGTGGACGCGTGGGTCCATCCCACTCTTAACCTAGCTGAAGGGAGCAACAGGAACTCCGAACATGACAACTGTGTTAATTATTTTTCACACGTTTTATATGAGTTTTATAAACACGGGACATAAAAGCATAAGCATTAACCTCGTTTACATGACGCTTACAATAAAACAATAATAGAAATGGCACAGTAATTCTATATGCAAGGGATTGCTAGATATTATTTTCCGTTACAAATGTATGTGTCTATGATTGCTAGAGCGTGACGTAAAAAACGAGGTAGGTGATGTTGATTCAGTCACAATACGCTTATTTTTATTCGGCGTTTAAATTTACTCTATACAATTTAATTGAATCCTGCAGGTACTTGGAAGCTGACAACACACTGTAAACAATTTTTGTACTTTTCCTAAAAATCTGTCGAAATTTGTTACCTAGATTATTTTTGTAACAATACGAATAAATACGAGCAGAACACTCATTACCGTAAAATACATGAAAGTAAACTTGATTTTTAAGGAGCACATATTGCAGACTTTAAATTTATTATAAATACGAAGCTACATAGAACATGTTTATGTTTCATAACACAGTGCGTTGTAAAGCTGTGATTTTTACTTGTACGATAACTGGCAATGTTAAAGTAATTTTGTTGGAACTTATTTGGCAAATATTTTGCAAAAGTGATGGCATTCGGTAAAGCTGTATTTTAGGCCTTAAATTTGACATTCCACTACAACACAAGATAATATGCTAATGAACTGTATATGTTCAAAAAATCGGCTTGGACAGAGTGTAATTACGGAAGTATTTTTGAACATTGCCTCTTGATAAAATATTCTAAAATTCTTCCTGTTAGCGAAGTTGACAAGCGCTTACTATATGCGTCATAATATGTCCAATCGTAAATTAATATTTGTAGTTAAAATAGTTTCATTCGAAAAATTAATAACTGTGGTGGTTTAACTACTACTACTTCGTGAAATTATGCAAGACTCACATTAATAACTAACAAGGAATAACTTTCCGAAATAACCATAGTTATTCAGCAGTGAAATGTCAATCTTGAGATCTCACTTAGACAGAAGAAAAATGTTTCCAAACCATGCACTGTAATCTATGGTGTGTAGAACGCATGTGGATTTGGCTGACGAAATGTCGTACGTTCATTCCGAAAGATTATGCTTGAAAAGAATGGCACTACTTTACATGAAGATATTCCCTATGACAGGGTATGAGTTTTAAAGTTAATGCAGATCAAGATGGTGAATGGGAACCTTAAATTCGGTATTTAATACAGTTTACTATATACCGAGAAAATTTATAATAGAAGAAAGGTGTGCAATTACTTGAAAACCTAAAAGTGTTCAATTTAATTTGTTCTAGTTTACAGTTTTAACTTTCGTTACCTGTCTGATGCAGAAGCATTGTAGGGTTTATAGCGAAGATTCATTAAACATTTTGTGTAAAACGAAAAAGAACGCTTTGTAATACAAACCTGAACAATTCCGTTTCGAGAAAATTCAAACCACTATTTCAATTCGACGTTTTACAATACCTGGCAGGTGGTAACATATAATATTATTATTATGCTAGTTGCCTCGCTAAATCGGCACTGATTTAGTTTACAGTAAATCACCAAAATTCTAATCATTTGATCTTTCAGTATTCATATTTGATACATGGAGACACGCGAGAGCTGGAAAATTATTACTAGCACCATACCCTATGTTTGAAAAAGAAAAAGGTGACCTACCTCGATTTGTGCAGCAAATCATTGCCCCAAAACAATAACTGATAACTGCTCGGTAATGCATCTACTCTTATCGAACTCAAAAACGAAAGCGTAGGAAGACAAAAGAAAGGAGTTTAGACATCTAAGGCCCATAACATGACGTTCCCCACTACAGAATCATATACGAGTTGCGTATTTATAATTCTGGCCATGCAGGTAATTACATAAAGTAGATTTGCAACATGAAAGTCCTCCAATACACAAAACTTAATGCAAGGTTATATTCACGGTAAACTAAACATTTTTGAAAGCCCTGCGTAAGATCTATTTGTATGCACATTGTGTATCCTTCCACAATATGAAAAATTAACATTGTCACGGGCCTCATCACTTTATTATTGCTTCGGCCAAGTGAAGCTATGAAATTATTTTGAAAAGTAGATATTTTACAAATTTTCTCATCCATACACTTATATAGAATTAAAAAAAAAAAAAAAAAAAAAACAATAGTATTCCAAGGCAGGAAGGAAAAGAAAACAGGCTCGAAATGGCCCGAGGAGAGTAAAAAGATACTTAGTGAGGAGATGAAGGAACAACAAAGGATGAAGCATTGACATTGGTTCGTGGCAACTAGAAGACACTAACGGAAAAAGGAGAAATATTTTCAGTGTTCTCAAATGCATATATAAGGTCGAAGCAAAGCAACTGCCTACGCAGCACTGCACCCGACTATACAACGTGAAGAACTCCTAAAAAAATTTTACAGACATCATAAAAAATTTCAGGAAATTGCGATTTATGCTGTATTGAAAAGAAGATTATGAAATATTTTACTAAAATATACTTAAAAATTAAAAGAATTAATCGATCGATAGTCCGCATTTTTGACAAAATCTAACCCATTTTAGTTTTGGATGCTCCAGAAAGCAGAATTTACAAGAAAATCTGCTTCCTGAAAATCGTCATAATGTTTACTAAGATTGCGTGTAATAAAATCATAGTCATTATATATCATATCAGTTTTATAATTAACTTTATTTACGCCAGTTTCAGCTATAAATGTTAATGGGCACACATAAAATCAACTATAAGATGTATTTCCTACAGTATTATTACAATTTTCTTACATGCACTCACAGTAAATATCATAACGATCTTTCTTGAAGAAAATTTTCTTGTAAATTCTGTTTTCCGGAGCATCCAAAACGTAAATGCGCTTAAATGTTGTCAAAATGTGGACTATCGATCGATTAATTTTCTTACATTCGAAAAGTATATTTTAGTAAAATATTTTTTAAAGTTGCAAAATATATACAATCTTCTTTCATATACAGCATAAATCGCACTTTTCTGGCAATTTGTATGGCGCATGTACTACTTTTTTATGAGTTCTTTAGGTTTTATAGTCGGGTGCAATGATCCATATGCAGTTGCTTTACTTCAACCTTAACGCTTTTAATTCAACTCTTAATATATGGCACTGTTTTCCGTCCATCGTTACCAACTTTACCGGGCACATGCCGGTCACTGTACCTGTAAAAATATATGCAGGTAGGGGCAGTGATATCGCTGAGCACTTTTGAAATCATTATTTAGATAACCTAAAAATACCTAAGGTCAGTGAAATCCCGATCTTCCAAAAATTTCCTGGGTTATTTCATCAGCCATTCTCAAGACTACCTCATGCATGAACTTCTAACTTAAAAAAATGGACGACTGCTTTGAAACCGAACAGCCAAAAAAGGTGTACATCAACCGAATGGATCAGTGTCGCCAACAAAATCTCTCGTCACTGCAAATATGTTCTTTGTTCAAAATATATCACACGTAACTAAACATGTAATTTTGTTGACGAGTTGTAACGATATGTTTGCTTACACTAAACATTCGTTAAACAAACTGAAAAGACGAAATATTTGTTTGGCACAAACGAATTTGTTTTAAATGAATTATTCGGCTTTGTGAACAAATTTTATTCATTTGGATGAATTGAGGTTTGGTTGAACCATCAAAATACACTGAAGCTAAAAAAAATCCACGTAAAGAAATATATTTGGTACACTAAAACTATTATTTTTCTCAGTGCAGCTGATCATGTATCGACACTGTTATGATACACGCTTATATGCAGGAGACTGTTCAAGTGTTATGATATATTTTTAACGTTATATTAATTTTTGTTTTGACGTCACATATCGTGATAAGAGTGAAAATTTGAAGATATTAATTTAAAATAAATTATTTAAATGATTATTTTTTGTGCCAAAAATTGAAAGAAAATGTGCATACGACATATTTTAATTAATCTCAAAATGTGGATTTCAGCAGAACGCTATATAGAAAATATTGACATTCAATTTTCTAATTATTCTGCACTTTTTTCCTCTAATTCATAATACATTTTAGTTTTATTAAGCCAGAAGATAAATCATAATTGCAAGCGATTCACGGTCGTGCAGTGGTTTTGAAAAACACTATCTGAAATCGAACTTTTTAGTTAAATGGAGTGTGTCAGCGTGTTTTACGGGTTGCCTTAAACATATTTCTATTAAGCTTTCAAAAGAACAGTTGAGTTATCACATTCTTTGCGGAGTGTAAGTATCTTATTGGTAGAGTCGTCTGGGCGTTTTCGAGACACGAATTTTGGAATTGGAAATTCGCGTAAGTCGTGTTTAAATGTGCAATTTTTTAAAATGTAAATTTAGGTTACGTTCCGGGCATTAGAATAGCGACGTGAAACAAGTGACAGTGAAAAAAATATATATATTATAAAATTATTGTCGAGTCCCAAATAGTATGAGTGAATTGCACAGCTGCACGTCTGTTCCTTTAAACATATTTCTTTTAGCGTAATCTATCTGATCAGTTTTGTCTTAAAGTACTCAATCTGCTGCAAAACAACGACAAATTTAGTTACAATTATTTAGATTCGCTGCGTGCATACTCTAATATCTTCTGAAGTTATGAAGTTACTTCTATTTAATCGCATTTCCCACTAGGGATGCCTGCAGTTCTACAGTAATATTGCAAGCGTCAATCTGTGAAAAAAAAAAAATTTTTTAACTAGATCCATGAAGGTATTCCTTGATATAGGCTGTTCATGGTAAAATGAGCACTTTCGACAGCCCTGCTTAAGATCTACCTGTATGCACTGCGCGAGTTGTTCCGCCTCGTATAAAATGAACATTGCCATGGGCTTCTTCGCTTTATTCATACGTCGGTCAAGCGAAACTGTGAAATTATTAGAAAAGTAAATATTTTGCAAATCTGACCATTTTTACACGTTGGCGGATTATAAAAAAAAACACAGAAAGAGAGAGAAATAATTTGAGTTATTACAAATGCTTATTTGCCCCTTTTTATTCGACGTTAAAAACTACTTTCCTTCCTTCGCTACCGACTTTTCTGGGCGCATGTCACTCAGCGAGCCCGTTAAAACAAGTGCCGCGCAGGAGCAGTGACATTTTTCCAAGGTTCATTTCGAAAGTGCACAATTTATCGTGTACAGCCTGTAGGAAACAGTTGTGCGTATTCACAATGTGCAGATCGATTAAACAAACATTTGTTGGTAGTTTAGTCCACGGCTAGTTTTTATTTATTTCTCTCTCTCTTTCTTCCCAACCGCAGGTATACAACTCTTACGAATAACTAAAATAGTTCAGAGTAATTAAATACAAACACAGAGATTATTTTTTGTTTATAGTTGCTGCGCGCCAATTTTGTAACTCATAAGCTGTTTGGTTGGACTGGATGGCTTTGAAAACACGTAGATATAAATATCGAGAGCTGTGGGCGAAGTCAATGTTTGTGTTGACCCGCGGAATATATTGGAAAATTCTGCCATTTCAATTCCCCCCCCCCCCCTCCCCCGCTGTGGAATACGAAAAAAATCTTGTCGGGGAATTTTCACATAGTATGATGTATCTACGTGGGATGCGATGCTGGTAGAAACGCCATTCCCATCTCGCAATATATTTGAAGATAGATACACTATAAGTCGGAAACAAAGCGGAAACATTTTTTTTAAATTTGGAGATTATGTAAGAATTTTTGTACGGTGAGGCTGCATGGATTTTTAACGACAAACTTTGGAAAGCGTCGTCAATAAATAAAAACATATACATTTTATAGCATGGCTTCATTGTAAACAATAAATTAGGTCCAGATAAGAATGATTAATAATTACTGTGAGATGTTCATACCGTGGAGAGAGGAACTTCGCCTAAGAATTATACCTTACACGTGGTAAGATATTACAAAATAAGTCCAGGAATATATCTCATGGAAGATTGTTATAGTTATCTGTTTCGGCAGTGGGTACGTCTAACTCTAGAGACATCTTGTCGGTTCATCCCGCGATCAGGAACAGAGCTATTAGTGTTTAAGTGAAATTTGTAGTGTCTTCCTGGCGTAATGTCTCAAATTCCATGATGTGTGGAAGGGAGAATCTTTTATGTGCGAACGTAATATTCCAATAAGTATTGCCTGTCATAATTTAGTGTCTTTCCGAAACTCTGTTTGCCTAGATGCGAACTTTGAGGCTACAGTGTCTTTCGAAAGCTTGTTACTCGTCACAAATATGTTATTGTTGTGGGTAAAAGACTTAACACTTTACAACTTAAGTGCTTCGTAGTATACCCATGCTTTCGAAAACCTTGCGCCCTACCAAATACGTCCTGACTCGATGAGTGATTTCGTTATTTCCGTCGGTATAGGCCATTTAATGTTCATTTGATTTTATGCACATAAGCTGACTATGGCCTTAACGGAATGTATAAGTTATTGCGGAAATTTACAATAAGTAACGTTAGCAGTATCTTCCATGAAGCGTGTTTTGAAAACCACCGTCCTTGCAGTCTCTCTAGATCTAGCTCACACGCTCTGTAATGCGAGTCAATCATACCACCTCATGAATTAAGATGTCTACAGGCTATTCACGGCAAAGAGATCACTTTTTAAAGCCGTTTAATTGGGATTAATGCTCACTATATATATATATATATATATATATATATATATAATTTTAGCCTTAGACGTTAACTTCCAAGTGCGGTGAAATATACATTCTTCGTTTATTATTTACATGGCAATATTTATTTATAAACGTGGTTAAATGATAGAAAATGTCTGAAAGTAAAACGTAACGAGGACCTCAAAAGTTCTCACTTTACAGTAAACATCATATAGTGATAAGAAACGAGTTTTTGAGACTCCGGCCCTTTTGCGGAACTGAAAACCTGCATTTTATTTGTATTTACCTAGCATAAAATTATATTGAAAATGACAATGGGATGTGTGCGACCAAATTCTTTTTATCATCAGTGATGCAATTGACAGGGGATAAGACTCTGCTGTATAGGTATTACCAAGATTCTGGGCACTTCTGATACAATTTTAGGCAAATAAGATTGCAGCACAATTGCGAAAAAAAAAGGAAGTTATTAATATTGGTAACCCGCAAGTGAAAAATGCTATTCTCTTACTATTTTCGTACATTCTAAATCGAAATTTTTTTGAAAATTTATACCAAGTCGGTGAAAATTGTTTAGTCCATAGAGTGAAAGATAACGGATTAATCCAGACTCTCTGTACCACTGGATTGCCTGTTACTGATTTACAGAGAATTAGATTGCTCTATGTCGTTGATTGAAAGTGCATTTTACCGATTTGACAATTGTAAACTGTAAAATAAGTTTTTTTTTTTTTTTTTTTTTTTTACTATGTTTCTGATGTCATTGATTTAAACCACTTATTAAGATTTGGTCAAGCCCCTTTAATAGGCGTGACAACCTGTGACAAATCATGGCCAAACATTGGTCGCCATTATTTGATACGTGTAAGCGGTAACACGTAAGACAAATATGCCTACACGTTGAGAAATCCTTCTGAAAAGGGGTATAATAATGTAATGGTATTAAAATGCGTAGTGATGGATTCACAAGGACAAATTATGAATGACTATTTCCACTTACGATTGTTTCAGCAAAGATTGTGTCAATAATATTATGTGCATGGCTATCGGAATAACAACTAACATGTAGCAATCCACTTCTGAATATTTACCGTGATCACAAATAAAAATAAGACTTTGATTAAAATTGCAGAACAACTTAAAATAATAATATTCAGCAAATAAGTGGATTTTACTGTTACTTCAAGCACACATGATTCACAAAACAATGCAATAACCAACCCTTTAAAATGTACGTAATTATACTAGAACATTGATTAAGTTCCTGTTAGATATTGTTATATTATTAAGTGGAACTTTAAGATTTAACCAGCAAAATATTGTATTGCAAATACCACATATGCTGCACAGCAGTGGAGGGTTTTCATAATGTTGATAATAATAGTAATCAATTAGTCTCTTGTGGATTCAAATCACTAAGTTGCTCCGCGTTAGCTTTTGATCAGTAGTGCAAGGAACTCCTTACAAACGTACCACTGGGACGTGCTGATAATTAATTGGTAAAAACGTTCTCTGAATCTGTAGTTAGTGAATTTTTGAAAGTGATAAAAGTTTTCGGTATTGTTCAACATTGCTCTACAAATCTTGAAAAGTTTCCAATTAAAGTTTTTGAAGTTTAACCAAATGAATTCAATTAAATGGGTCTTGAGGAAGGAAACAAAATAGCTGACAGCAGAACTAACTTGCATAACTCTGGCCTTACTTGGAGACAAACTGTCGGTGGATATGGCAGCTGGATTTCGACAAACTGGAAGCAGTGAAGTCCTCACTTAATTAGGATCTGGTTTCCTAATTCTGTGTCCTCCAGTTGTGGGATGTCGAACCATGCCTCTGCAACACCGGATCAGACCTACTGATGATCCTGGGCGATGCTAGCTGTCTTTTGTGTTATCTCTCCGTCGAAGATGGCCTCCTTTAAAGACTCTATTCGAACGACTTTTTTTCATCAGAGCATTAGCTTGCCCTCTTGCTAAATATTCCTTTTCAACACAACCTCTTTAATGTATTGTTCTTACGTTCCAAACAAATAAAATTCATTAGACAAAAACGTGTCTTCTTTGCCAGAATATCATAGATGTTTTTATCACACTTCTGCACTAACCTGAGCAATATTTATGTAGAACTGTTCGTTTCATTTTAAATTAAAACAAGTTAATATGAATTTATATTTACCACATATGCAAATATTGTGATTGAGCAATGTTAATCAACAACGTAGATTTATAATCCAAAGATATTTTAGTATGAAAATTAGGCAATGTAAATTTTAATTAATATTGGGTAACCTCTATTAAGGCACTTCCTTACACCCCTTGTCATTTCTTTAAAGACACCATATGTTAATGGGACCACGGTGTCTGAACGATTAGCACGCTCGTCTCCCACCAAGGCGAACCGGGTTCAATCCCCGGCCGGGTCACCGGATTTTTGCAAATGGGAATCGTGCCGGACGATGCCGTTGGTCGGCGGGTTTTCTCGCGGATCTCCCGTTTCCCCGGACCCTTCATTCCGACGCCGCTCCATATTCACTTCAATCACCCTGATCGGATCTCAAGACCTTGCTGTTAAGAGCCGCCAAAATCTCTTCACTCACCATCTCTTGATATTATGGAAGGACCAACCAAAGACCTATACAGAAAGCCTCCGCGTATTGTAACCAGTACTATAGAACTAGAGGCAGTTACTTGGTGTGGAACAATTTTTACAATAGCTGGCTGATCAAATGTATTAATTTACATTACACAGATTAATTCCTGTAACGCACTACTATTTATGTAGACGTTACCGTTCGAACATGTGTTTCGAAGGATTGTAGAAGGAACAGAGATTTTGAGTGGGAAGACATGTCAATAAGCTTATCGTCCTTTAAAAAATACAGAACCTGACAATGTGTTGAATCTTCCGCATCAGTTAAGGAGAAGGAGTAAAATTGATTTTTCGGCATTGTGTCCTGTTGTTCGATAAGAGCCGCTCGAAGTGTCCTCGATTGGTTTTGATAAAAACATAATTCCTCCAGAATCGTGTTTTCGTGCACTCACTCAACAGTAGCAAGCAAGTCCGCGGCCAGAATTCGTACAAACAGATCTTCCTTCGAGTGTACAGAAGTCTAGTAAATACCACTTTTCGTATGAGCCCGCATTTGATCTTTTTAACTTGATTCATATCAAGGCACGTTTCGAGGAATGTGTCAAAACTCAAACGTCTACCGAGTCCCTTAAAAAAAATCTTCAAGTTGATAAAAGGAATGCTTGAACACGCACACAGATATGCACATGAAGACAGTCGTGTCTGCATTTATGGCGTATATAAGCGTATAAACATACAATCATGTTTGCTTCAAAGAAGTTTGCCCAACTTGAATAGGTGTTTATCGAGGTAGTGAAATTTTAAATAGCATGTCATCCAACAGTTTCAGGGTTCTTTAAGTGCGAAAATATTATAGACTTTATAAAATTCTGGAGCTCAGTTTTATTGACGCGAATACGTCTATGCGTTGTTAAAGTTAAACTAAGCACTTTTGTATTACGCAAAATATAATCAGTTGTCCTCAACCATGAACGATAGATGTAGAAATCTATATATCGTGTTACAGACATGTGCCCAGGCATTGAATAAATATTTAAAGACATACGGTACTTTTTTAAATGCACACAGCTTATTCACGTGTTTTCTCATGAAATACTATATGTTTACCTCCTATCTTTTCCAGAAACGTTGCGGTAATTTTAACTTCAGTTATATACTGCTCATGTTAAGAAGAGTGCTTTTGAAAGCCCTGCATAAGATCTACTTGTATGCACGTTGCGTATTCTTCCGCTTATGTAAAATTAACATTGCCATGGGCCTCGTCACTTTATTTATGCGTCGGTCAAGTGAAACTGTAGAGTTATCAGAAAAAAGAATATTTTACAGATCTGCTAATTTTTATACTACGAGACAAAAAAAAACGAAAGAAATCAATTAATTTATTCTAAGTGGTTACTTTACACTTTTTATTTGACGTTAAGGTATGCATATACTTTCCATCCTTCGTTACCAACTTTACCGGGCGCATGTTACTCAGTGCGCCCGTTAAAATATATGCACGCAGGGACAGTGACTTTTTTCTAAGGGTGATTTCAAAAGAGCTCATGTAATCTTGAACAGCCTTTGCTTCCATGTACCGTGATATATTCAAATGCAGTTACTAGATATTAAATGGGAATAAAATTTGGGTTTGGCTGTGTTGGGGGACACGGCCGTTTGTTTTGCTTGAATACTTCTACATTGACGCGCTCGGACGACTTGGAAGGTTGCTTCTCCCGATCATATGGGGTTTTATGGGTATCACTGGATTGCTTTTGAGATGCTCTTTCCAAACGTATACGATTTCCGTATTTAAACTTGGCTTTTTGACGAGTATAGGCCGAAATTGTGTTAAGTTTTATTAATTTTTTATATTAAACTCGTACAATTTCATCATAACCACGCCACACAAATAATTTTACACACGCATTCGATTTATATTCACGAGAGCTGTCAATTGAAACTTAAACGAGGGTCGTAGCTTTTTCTAGTCAAAAGTTATACTACGCGGAAGTTTTTGAGACGCGGCAAAACGAACTCAAAATTGTGGTGCCCTCCCCCACCCCCCCAAAAAAAAAACCTTCACCACACGCGATGCTTCGCAGTCCTCTCTCAACGTAGCATATTCTTTAATCCTTTGGTAATTGAATGGTGTGAATGAATTTTGAATTTAGACGAGAGATTCGGAGCTGCAATGTCAAACTGTATCCCCCCGATTTTGTTATCGGATTTTCTGGATTGCCTCCCACTGTGGTTCCAAATTTAAAGACGTATTCACGTTAGAAAGAAACTTTGGAAACGCAATAACTGCCAGTTTGCTTTCGTGCATTCTCATGTTGTAAGTGCGTCGCTGGGTTGTTTGTTGGAGGGTTGTAGAAGCTACGAAAATAAACAACAAAAGTTTCGTTCCAGCACGATGAAGTTACCTTACGCTACCGACAGCAGAAAAATTTCTCGCTATTTGAAATTAACCTCCCAAACCTCCCCGAATTCATGAAGTACTCACAAGCATGGAAGTTTACCCGAAAGTGGTTTTCAGGACCGAGTACGTCACTGTAGAGATTAGAAATATTTCCCTCCCTAAATTGATGAAAATTTCCCGTTCAGAGATTGCGCGTGAATAAATGCCTGAACTTTGGAACATACTTCACACTTAACAGAAGTGACATTGGAACCAAAACTTTCTTCAGAATAACGATGTTTCCATGCACCGCTTTTACTGCGAACGAGCTGTTAAACGTGTTTGTTTGCAGTGAAATTTATTTTTACGTGAAACGGACAAGACGTATGTCGCCAACTTTGCGTGCCTAATTTAGTCGAATTTATAATGCATTTTTGGGAAAAACTCGGCTTTAATTTACGCACAGAACTGCAGGATTTATACTCAGTGTTGCCTCCTAGATATTATGAAGGACGCTGGACGAAAAATTCCATTGAATTGTAGAAATTACTTGCAAGTTATCTTTCCTCGCCTAAAATATTGTAGACTACATAGTTTTTGTATCATGTCATGGGAAAATCACAATTTTATTGTTTTGGTACGTGCAAACAAAGTAAACTAAAACATTTACAAAAAAACGTAACAACGGTGATTGAAAGGTCATGTCTTAATTAATTTTAACGTATACTTAGGAGAATATATTTTGCAAAAAATTATAAGTCTGATGCCAGTACAAAACAAGTGCAGATTTGTCCTTATTTTGAAAATTTTTTAAAATTGCGAAAACATATATCATGATTTTAAATATTTCTTGAAGTAACTAATGTTATGGTATTACAATGCGAAGTCTTTAGGTATGGTAAGTTTGTTAGTTATTATTTGTGCGTCCGGAAATCACAAAAAATTTGATTTTATAATGAAGTTATACAAAATATGTGCCGTTTAAAAATGTTTAAATAGTACTTGTATTAATGTGCAAAAGATGTGCAGTATTTCGTAACAAACATAAAAGAAAGAATGTTTAATGAGAAGCTCCATTAACATACTTGGAGTGCCGGATGTATGTTTGAAGTCAGAAATATTTAGCAGGTGTTGAACTAAGCTTGCAGTAATCAGCAATATAATTATTTTTAACAGCGAAAGCAAAAAACCAAAATGGTATCTTCGATGATATATATATATATATATATATTTGTGTGTATATATATGTATATGTGTGTGTATATATATATATGCATATATATATGCACACACACACACGTAGTATAAAACAGTCGCCCAGCCACGTGTGTCTGTGTGTTCGGTTAAGGCTTCTATACTACTTGATGGATTTTGATATCGTCTTTTTCATCATTTAGAGAACATCTTGAGAAAGGTTCAGGTATATGATACATTAATATTAAATGTAAAGACAGTAGAGAAATTTTGACGTTTTAAAATCAAGTCGAATAAAGTCGCTTTTCGGGCGTTTTCAGGGCTTACGCTGACTAAATCATAAGCGATACACCAAATTAATGTACGATAGAATGGCAGATCTCGAAAGGTCTACAAAAAAGTCTGCGACATCATATGGTTATCTTTTATGGATGATCCTCAGTAAGTATTTTTGTGTTTTAAGATTTGATTAAAAATAGTGGATCACATACGAATACTTTTTGAACAACACAGTAATAATCCTATGTTAGTTACCTTGAGCATTTATTGTGTATATTTGCTGTGAACCTAAACAACGCCGTATTTGAAAATCACACCCAAACGAGGCCAAGGCGGGTCGCTAGTTACTTATAGTTACTCAAATTGGCTATCAATAATAATATTAAGCAGTAAAGGCAGTTCACTATAAAGTGAGCACTTTTGAAATCAACATTATAAAAAAGTCACTGCCCCTGCCTGCTTATATTCAACGGGTGCAAAGAGTGGCGTGCACCCAGTGAAGTTGGTTATGATGGATGTTAAGTAGTTCCATATCTCAACGCCGGTAAAGATTTTTATAAACTAAATTATTTCCTTCGTTTTCTGTCTTATTTAATGCATATGTGTAAAAATTACCACATTTTTAACATATTTACTTTTCTAATAAGTCCACAGTTTCACTTGACCGCCGCATGAATAAAGTGATGAGGCCCATGGCAATGCCAATTTTACATAAGGCGGAGGAATACACAACGTACATACAAGTAGGTCTTAAGCAGGGCTTTCGAAAGTGCTCATTTTACCGTGAATAGTTCATAGTAATATTTTTACTGGTAAAAGTATTGTGTGTGGTAATCTGTGAATAGGAAGCAACGTGTCATAATTTACTTTAAAAATTTTTTTGGGGAGGGTCAATTTGTAGCACCATAAGTGCCATACTATCTAAAAACCGACTGTTTTTTTTTTTAACTGAAAATAGCTGCGACGTCCCTGGACAATTGCGTCGGCCACGGGTGTGTTTAGCCCACGTTGAAAACCAGCTGCAAGGAACGCATGCCGGTACTTGACGCGTGTAGGAAGCTGGTAACATTACCGAGGATCGCCTGGAACCAATGACGCTTGTTGTGGCCGGTGCGGCGAAACGATGCCGACTCCGCCTACGCCCGTTTCCCTGTTCCAGTGGCGTGCTGAGATACAGTTGCGGGAGGAGGTGCGCATCGTTACAATTGTCACCAACACTGCATTAAATTTTATTTCATTGCGAATAACATAACCGAACTCGTGAATTATAGTGGCACATGGCCGGTAGATAAATATTAAGTGTATACGACAGGTTTTACGTCGTCTTAATCTTGCTCTATTGACACTTGTAAGCAATTATGTTTAAAATAAATTAATCTTGATTACATACTGTCAAAATACAAAACGCTTTCTCCGAGAAACTACGTTGTAAGTGTAAAAGAGGTTAAACTAAAAAAGCGATGACAATATCTTTATGACCTTACTGTAACAAGCGAGAGAGCAGGTGCAATATGATACGAACTATGATAAGGCCTTAGCTAGATTGCAGGCGTGATCACACCTTCATACAATAAACCAGGACAAGAGCTGTGATCGCCGCAATACATTGCGAAAAAAAAACACACACCTCTAAGTAGATACAGCGACGGGTTACTAGCCCACCTCTACAATGAAATGAGGATGGAGCGGATAATCGATTGTTCGAACATTCGATTAATCGAAATGCGCATGCATATCGATGAATCGAATGATCGATAAGATGCTGAGAAATGGATTAATTAGGGTAATTGTTTGACATCAAAGAAATTTGATAAAATCATTAAAATTGTTTTTAATTATTTTATTGTTGTTGAAAGGATGGCGGAGCAGGATCGATGTTTATATAGGAGTTCATGTTGGTTTAAGAGTAGTATAAGTAAAATTTCAATTGTGGATGGAGCGAGAGCCAGCGACGGGTTCCTGGACCACTAGGCGAGTGAGATGTGGATTGAGCGAGAGCATGCATGTCACTTCTGTAATACTTAGCGTGTGAGATGTGGATAATCATTGTTCGATTAATCGATCATGAGGGAGAGCACTTGAGCCACTTCTGGACCACTACGATTAACGTTCAATTAGTCACCTGAAATAAGTACCAATCATTAAAAAATACTTTAATCGTGTGATTACCACACGCAACATTAAATCGAATTAATACACGAGATATAGAAAATAACTTAAATCATGCGAAAACCGCAAGTCAAATGCATTAAAACGACTTATCCGAGTACGTCGCACACGACAGAACGGAACACAAAATTTATATTAATGCCAGAAAATATTCCTTACAAATATGTCAAACACCCGTATAAATGACAGGAAACACATTAATTAAATTAAACAATCGCGCAAATAATATAAAATTACAACTCACTTATCGCCCACGAAGCCATAACGCCACACTTCAAAATTCAATAAATACACGATTTACAGTCGAAATTACCACTGCATGCCCAGACGAGCTAAAAATTTCACCATAATTTAATGACCTCCCACACTGATCCATGCAGCCCAAATCTCTACGTGACATAAAAAATTCCCTCCCACACATACTCACACTACGTAACCCTCATCGGCTCTCTAAACACGCATCAAGGAACATAAACATAAATGATCACCCAAACGTCTGTGTTTAAAAACCCGAAAGTATAATCATTTCACAAACGCGTCTTTCATTAGCTCATACGACCGTCACAACACTCGCCTACTGCGAAAACCCGACGAACATGCTTCGTTATATCACATGTTAAAAACTCACTACCGTGATCCTGATCTTACAAAACGTTTTCCCATAGCCACGTAACTCTCAACGATCGCATAATTAAATAAAAACCTAATAAATATCCGAACATGCGAGATAAAACTGTATGGGACGTGATCAATGCTCCAGGTCCTGCAGCCAGCTCGCCTATTCGCCTGTAACTAAAATCTCCGAGTACCGAGCAGAATGCAAGACTCACTCCTTACACGGCGCAAGTCACCCCTCCGACGCAGTCTCCCGACAATTACAAAGAACTCGCTCCAATATTTCACGTCTCAAGACAGCAGAAGGTGCTGGTAGGGGGCGAGGAGCAAACTCACCTGTCGAGACAAGCCTGTCTCGGCGAGTAACGTTCAAACATTAGAAACGTATTCCCAACACGTCTCCAACAAACTACGTTTATTCCTTTAAAAAATATTTTTTAATCGTAATACATTCTAAAAAATTTTACCCAAATTTCAAAGAAATATCCCGCAACCGTACAGATTTAAGATAATTACAACTAGCGATGGAAATATTACGTTATTCAAGGTTCAAACTCATCGCCTCTCAAGACTTTATTTAACTAAGTCTTTGAAAATTAGTTTTCCAGTATTTAAGCATTTTTCTATCCAATCATTTAATAGCCAACACGATTCGATAAGCATTTTAAACGTACGTACGTATATTTTCTAAAATACGTGTTTGCATATTTATTTCTTTACGAAAATATACATTTTTAACCAATCTTTGTATACGCGAATTACTGTCTCTAACAAATAAATATAAAGGAAATCACACTGAAAAAGTATTTCCTCATCGCTACCATTTAATTCTAAAGTTTCATTAACCCCAAAATTTCCTAGATATGAATTTTAACACAAGCTCCGTCGAAAAAGTATCGCAGTGAAAGTTTGAAATTCTCGTAACGAATACACGTAGACTATCTTCGGAAATCTTAACCGAATGACGCACGGATTATTAAAAAATAATAGACGTATGCAAATTTCCAAATGAAGGAAACGATTTTGCACACTATACACTATCGCAATAAAAGAATTAGACCTACAACTTACCCCAATGAAACGTTTTAAATTATTACTAATTAAAAAATTTTCTTTGCTGGGAAAAATAAACAATTCACTTACAATATTTCACATATTTTCCTATCGTGAGAAGACATCTGGTATAATTATGACGAAGATTAACTTAAAAACTGAAATCACACATACTTAGTAAGTAAATACAAGCACGATGTAACCGAACGATTTAAATTTTAAAAAACTCCAGATACTTGCTCGAATAAAAAACTATAAAATGATTTAAAATAAATAATAAATAATGTTAAAAAATAATAAACACACGTAAATGTCTTTACGGATACGCTCTTAACACAAGCTCTCACAGCGACAGTTGTAATCCCACAAACTCTCGTAGATCAGATTCACAAAGGTATTTTACAGGAAAATATTCCCCATAATCGACGTTTATAAAAAGAAAACCGATATTATTTTATTAACACGCGTAAATAATATTGTGGCGCATATCGCATTTGATGTTACGAAAGTTAGGATATGAAAGTACAAATATGTTCCATTTCCAGAGCTGTAACCTCCACCGTCGTCTAACATTACTCAGAACGAGGACAAGCCCGCTAGACTGTCTGCGGGAGGGCGCGCCAGGTATCGTTTCACTCCCCTGACCTCGATTCCCCCTGACCCCCCCCCCCCCCCGTCTTTTAAAACCCGGTGAGTGATGAACTGCTCCAAGCCTTTGTCAAGGAATGATTGAAAAATATTCGCATATCGCTATATAGTGCTATTGTAACGGCTAGTATGTATCGTCTATTACGTTTGATACCTTAGAAGGCAAAGTTTATATCGTCCATGGCTGTAAATTCTTCCCCATAGAAACGACACAGCAAAGCCATCAATACGTCCGTACTCCTCCAAGTCTACTAGATTGGAATCGAAAGGTTACATACTTTTTATAGGTAAAATTTTTGGAAGCAATTGGAGTACATTATTCGTTTGAAATGTACGTTTAAATATTAAATCACTTTAAAATACTATTGTTTAATAATTAACCTGCAAACACAATTGGATTTGATTTTTAAATGCACGTAACTATTATTACATAGTTAGAATATGGGAATATTACAATTAATGGATTCTTAAATTCATTAAAACACATAAATAAGTTTCAAACCATTTATTTCACCACAAAGTACTTTTTCATAACAATATAGGTTTCCAAAATACACACATTTACGACATTTTTCCCCTTTGATAATATTTGTAGTATTTCCATCTGTTTGATTGTCTTGCAATAGTATTACACATTCTGATAAAAGTGCAAATACGTTTCTTCGATCTTAGAGTTGTATTCGGACATAGAACATTTTGTCAGATCTGGACAAGATATTAAATCATTACATTGGGTATTTTTGAAATGAAACAAACCAGAGTCTCCAGAGATGCAAATTGCAGTTGAGTGGAAAAAAGAAAAAAGACACTATAACTGTTACTTTCCAAAACATTTTCTAAAATTTTACTTCAACGTGTAATTAACTTCGTAATATTCAATTTAAATGATTTTTTTGTAGATAAAGCTAAATGCAATTCCGTAAGAAAATGTAATTTCTCTGTTATAAATTATAAATCCATTGGAAAGTATGTTTGTTTAACATACTTTTCGAAAAGGTGTTAGGTATAAATATGAATTAAGTATCAAAATGTCTGAAGATTGTTTGGTGGATGGAAAACGGTTTACAATCGTTACATCGTTATGTAATATTTGATTTTCATGTTAGGTGTGTGTAAGAGTTATATGGTTTTAGAAGTCTTCTGTTTTGTAGAATGTATTCGGAGAGTAAGTATCGATTCAGCCTTCGTTCGGTTACAGCTATTAGTTTCAACGTTGATTTGAAATATGTTCTGTTTTTAAACGTATATATTTAATACGAAATATGTTGTCTCTGTAAATTAATTTTTTGATATTCGAATCTGTCGGCTGTATAATTTATATAAGATATAACTATTTTTTGGAAGTCGGAAATGAATGTCTTTCTTCGATATTGTTCGAATCCAAAATGTTTGCTGTTTTCCTTAAATTTTGCTTAAAATAAGTTTTTTTGGGAAAAGGTTTGTTGAAATATCGTTGATTTTGTTATTTTACAAGTTCTGTAGAAGTCATTTCCGCTCTATATGTGGTATTTCGTTAGTATTTTTTGGGAATGTGTTTTTAAATAAAATACTTTCATATTTACCCAAATATGCACATTTCTAATAAGTTTGATGGCAAATCCTAGAATCTTGGATGATATCATTTGTCAAAGGATTTTGTTATAGATAGTCTTTATTTTTCACGTGTATGAAGATTGGTTTAAAACTAATAGTTTCGTAAAGAAAACGTATTTCAGATATTATACATTCGTTTATTATAGCTCCCAAGATCCTATCGGGAATGAAATTTTTAAAATACGCATTTTGTTGTTGAAATACGCATTTTGTTGTTGAAATATTGGAATTTTACAACTCCGATACGAATTCCTATCGGTTTAATTTTCGATGTAAACCTGATATTGACGTATATTTTCACAAATATACACATTTCTGCCAATCTTAGCAGGGCGTATTTGTAAAAGAAAAATTAATAGAATCATTCATTTTTTCCACATATATGAAACTTTGCTTATAGGGAATAGAGATTAAATTTTGTTTCGTAGAGATATCTAGATGCAGAAACGTATTTTCTCTGCTATGCACAAATATTGAACAGTATGAATATGAACTTTTTAACTACATAAAACCTTTGACTTGTGAATTGCAGCATTTTAGTAAATCGAATGTTACATATTTTAGAAAGAAGTTCTAAAAAAACATAACTTATATAAAACGTCTTTAGATTCCATAAGGTTTATAAATTGAAAATATCTCTAATGTGAAATTATTCGTAGTTGTAGTTTCCTGGAAATACTTTACTTATAATTTATTGAATGTTTAATGGAAATCGGGATAAAATTTTCGGCAGATTATATTAAAAATTTCTTAAAAACGCCATATATTTTCATTGATTAATTTTATTAAAGATATTTGTATTTGTACTTTCATATCCTAGCCTTCGTAACATCAAATGCGATATGCACCACAATATTATTTACGCGTGTTAATAAAATAATATCGGTTTTCTTTTTATAAACGTCGATTATGGGGAATATTTTCCTGTAAAATACCTTTGTGAATCTGATCTACGAGAGTTTGTGGGATTACAACTGTCGCTGTGAGAGCTTGTGTTAAGAGCGTATCCGTAAAGACATTTACGTGTGTTTATTATTTTTTAACATTATTTATTATTTATTTTAAATCATTTTATAGTTTTTTATTCGAGCAAGTATCTGGAGTTTTTTAAAATTTAAATCGTTCGGTTACATCGTGCTTGTATTTACTTACTAAGTATGTGCGATTTCAGTTTTTAATTTAATCTTCGTCATAATTATACCAAGATGTCTTCTCACAATAGGAAAATATGTGAAATAGTGTACGTGAATTATTTATTTTTCCCAGCAAAGTAAATTTTTTAATTAGTAATAATTTAAAACGTGTCATTGGGGTAAGTTTTGAATATTTTATTTGAAATGTTTCGTTGTAGGTCTAATTCTTTTATTGCGATAGGGTATAGTGTGCAAAATCGTTTCCTTCATTTGGAAATTTGCATACGTCTATTATTTTTTAATAATCCGTGCGTCATTCGGTTAAGATTTCCGAAGATAGTCTACGTGTATTCGCTACGAGAATTTCAAACTTTCACTGCGATACTTTTTCGACGGAGCTTGTGTTAAAATTCATATCTAGGAAATTTTGGGGTTAATGAAACTTTAGAATTAAATGGTAGCGATGAGGAAATACTTTTTCAGTGTGATTTCCTTTATATTTATTTGTTAGAGACAGTAATTCGCGTATACAAAGATTGGTTAAAAATGTATATTTTCGTAAAGAAATAAATATGCAAACACGTATTTTAGAAAATATACGTACGTACGTTTAAAATGCTTATCGAATCGTGTTGGCTATTAAATGATTGGATAGAAAAATGCTTAAATACTGGAAAACTAATTTTCAAAGACTTAGTTAAATAAAGTCTTGAGAGGCGATGAGTTTGAACCTTGAATAACGTAATATTTCCATCGCTAGTTGTAATTATCTTAAATCTGTACGGTTGCAGGATATTTCTTTGAAATTTGGGTAAAATTTTTTAGAATGTATTACGATTAAAAAATATTTTTTAAAGGAATAAACGTAGTTTGTTGGAGACGTGTTGAGAATACGTTTCTAATGTTTGAGCGTTACTCGCCGAGACAGGCTTGTCTCGACAGGTGAGTTTGCTCCTCGCCCCCTACCAGCACCTTCTGCTGTCTTGAGACGTGAAATATTGGAGCGAGTTCTTTGTAATTGTCGGGAGACTGCGTCGGAGGGGTGACTTGCGCCGTGTAAGGAGTGAGTCTTGCATTCTGCTCGGTACTCGGAGAGTTTAGTTACAGGCGAATAGGCGAGCTGGCTGCAGGGCCTGGAGCATTGATCACGTCCCATACAGTTTTATCTCGCATGTTCGGATATTTATTAGGTTTTTATTTAATTATGCGATCGTTGAGAGTTACGTGGCTATGGGAAAACGTTTTGTAAGATCAGGATCACGGCAGTGAGTTTTTAACGTGTGATATAACGAGGTATGTTCGTCGGGTTTTCGCAATAGGCGAGTGTTTTGAAGGTCGTGTGAGCTAGCGAAAGACGTGTCTGGAAATGATTATACTTACGGATTTTTATAAAACAGTCATTTGGGTGATCATTTATGTTTACATTCCTTGATGCGTGTTTAGAGAGCCGATGTGGGTGACGTACGTGTGAGTATGTGTGGGGGGGGGGATTTTTGTCAGTGGAAATTTTTTATGACACCTGGAGATTTAAGCTGCGTGGATCAGTGTGGGAGTTCATTAAATTAGGGGGAGATTTTGTATCTTGTCTGAGCTTGTAATTATAATTTTAATTGTAAATCTTGTGTTTTTATTGATCTGTGAAGTGTGACGTCCTGTCTTCTTGGGCAATAAGCGAGTTGTAACTTTGTATTAGTTGGGCGTTTGTTTAATTTAATTTGTTTCATGTCATTTATTCTGATGTTTGAAATATTGTAAGCAATTTCGTTATGGTATTAACATTATTTTTGTGTTCAATTCTGTAGTGTGCGCCGTACTCGGGGTAAGTCGTTGAAATGAATTTTTCTCGTGCTTTTTGCACGATTAAAGTAATTTTCAATATCTCGTGTATTAATTCGATATAATGTTGTGGGTGGTAATCGCGTGATTAAAGTAATTTTTTAATGTTTCGTACTTATTTAAGTTGACTAATTGAACGTTAATCGTAGTGGTCCAGAAGTGACACGCGTGCCCTCGCTCATCGACTAATCGATTAATCGAACAATCCATTATCTACACCTCACTCGCTAAGTGGGTCAGAAGTGACACGCATGCTCTCGCTCCATCCACACCTCACTAGTAAAGTGGGCCAGAAATTTCCCCAGACTATTCTTATGGGACTACGTATAGGCCTTTTCCCAGCTAAGTGGGCCAAAAGTGCTATGCTCCATCCACACGTCACTCGCCTAGTGGCCTAGGAACATGCCGCTTGCTCTCGCTCTATACCACAATTAAGATTTAACTAATACCACTCTTACACCATCATCAACTCCTATATAAACATCGATTCTGCTCCGCCATCCTTTCAACCCCAATAAAATAATTAAAAAACAATAAAAACAATTTTTATCAAACTTCTTGGATGTCAAACAATTATACTAATTAACCCATTTTTCAGCAACTAATCGATCATTCGATTTATCGACATGTATGCGCATTTTGATTAATCGAATGATCGAACAATCGATTGTTCGCGCCATCATAATGTTATTCCAGAGGTGGGCCAGTAACCCGCCGCTGTCTCTACTCCTCTATACCAAATAAACGGGGCCGAACATACAGATCGGCTAGTTCTTACACTAAAATGCATTATAAAAACACAAAGCAAAATAAATAATTTTAATTTGAAGTTAAGACATGGAACTACTTTCCCTCCATCGTTGCCAGCTTTACTGATCACATACCACTCGTTGCGCCCGTTAAAATATATACGCAGGTAGGAGCAGACTTTTTTCTAAGGTTTATTTCAAAAGTGCTCACTTTATCTTCAACAGCCTTTAACGTTATGAACGGCGTCTTTTGTCATCGGGGCACCGGACCAAGAGGAAGTCTGAAGATGGGTGTGCCAGACCGTCGCTAACCACCACCTGAATCAGTCTACGGCAACATGGACAAGGTGGAGACTGCCCAGTTATGTTTCAGCGGGAAAGTGGTGTGACTGCTATCCCTGCACATCGAACGCAAGCTAATACCAGCGGAACGTAAAAATGAAGTTGGGAAAATTGTTGGCCGCTTGGGATGGTCTTACCTTCGCTGCGTCGGAGAACGTTTGACGGACCACCTCGCCTCGCGTCCGCCTTGCTTGACTTCTGCTCGGCAAATGCTTGCTGCGGGCTGCGCAGCCGCCGGCGAAGCTTCGTACTACTCTGCCCCTCCCTTGTACGTCGCCTTGACCATGTGACGTCAACCAGCCAGCCTAGAGCGCACGAACTAAGAATTATTTTGTAACCTTCTAGATGAGTCCTAATAATGTACAGGGTGAGTCCCTTAAAAGAGGCCCCGTTTAAAATGTGTGTAACGGAGCGAGGGAATGTGGAAATACAGACCAGTGTGACAACATACAAAGTCTGCACACCTGCCTCGAGGTCAATGTCGGTCACTTCCAGCACCTACTCTAGGTATTTTGTTATCATAGTGGACTGTATTTCCTCATTCCCTCGCTCTGTTAAACACATCTCCCACGGGGCCTCTTTTAAAGGACTTACCCAGTATATATGCATGGTCTCACTCAGGATCGGGGAGACAGGGGCTGCTGTTCCTATAATATTTTAAAAGGGGAAGGGGCCCCTTGCTGCAATTTTAAGTTAAGTATTATTTAATCAAATTAAAAATATAAATTTGGGGAAGGGATATATATCTATATAGAGTTTATATTTTTTATATAATCTTTAGCGTGGACTTGGTAGAAAAGCATTTTATAAAATGAATTAAGTCTATGTAAAGAAAATAAACTTTTATTCAACCTTTTCACTGGAACCAACCCCAAATCCTTTTTTGACAACATTTGGGGGGAGGGCCATCACAGTCAGGTGTTTATATTTTAACATCTACATTAAGGAAGCACGTAGACCAAGACGTCATCCTGTGTGTGTTGGCACACACCGTCACAGTGGCGTGTTAACATCGTGTTGACTCACAGAAGCTCCCTCCGAACCCCCTTCGCAATTAATATAAACAGCTAAATAATTTTATAATCTTAAATGTTTAATAAACCCCCAATTTATACAGTTGTGCTCTATCTAACGCGGAGTTGTAACTTGCTACGCCTCTAAACCATATGTGTAAATTAACGTCTAAGATTGAGTTCATAAGAAATTACAATACATTATTCTGATACTCGGGAGGTCCAGGATTGATTCCCGTTCAACCCATTTAGCTTCAGTTTTTCTTTTTTGTGGAAATCACTGCATGTGGATGCTCAGGGGGTTCCTTATTTCATCACTTGGGGAGTTCCTCTTCCGTACTTGATTCTCCGATTGACTAATTCCTACTTTTATCACATCGCTGTCTGCGAGACCTCAGTACATATTATACCATCCTTTTGTGTGCCTAGTATGGACACTTACCATCTTGAAATGGGGATGGGAAAACTATTTGTTAGTATCCTCACTGGTTCAGCAAACTGGGATAGAAGCTCCGATACACTTGGTATGTCCGTAACCAGTATAGAGACACTAAAAAAGGGTATCCCGCGAAAACATTCTTGCACAGCACAGCGGTCACCGGAGTTTGTATCTACGGGCTTAACAACTGAGTTTAGCGTTTCAAAACAAGATCGCTATAATTGTACTTACGAAACAGTTTTCTTTCTGAAGTAAAATGTAATCAGCTATAAAAAAGTTAGTAGGTAAATAGGTTTAAAGGCAAAACTGGTGGCATATGTGACTGTTGGATGGAACAAATTACTACAACAGTATTTACCATGTAGACATTAAAACTATGTACAGTATAATATTAAGCTATAATTTCTGGCAGAGTTACATTTTTATTACAAAAACTATAGCGATATTATAATTGCTAACAACGAATGCGAAATAATCGACCGAAATAAGTATGTTTTCAACATTTTTGAGCGATAGTAAGAAAATTCTTCCATTTGCAGGTTTACAGAACCTTCGTTTTGATGCCAGGAGAATAATGTTGAATAGTCTACGCGCTGTATTAACTTTCAATCAATCTGAAAACGTGTGACCCTGAGAAAACCCGCCTTTTCACCTCCTTGGTCAACAGGGCTAAGTTTCTCGATAACCACATGCAATGTCAACGCCAGCAAACTGCCGGCCCACTTTCCGCAATCTTCACAAGATTTGTTGTCCAGTTCTTCAAAAATTTATTTGCAATTTTAAGATTAAATGTTATGTCGGGCACTAAATGAATATCAACCTTGCCAAGGACATATGTGCACCCTACGGAAAAGAAATAAACACTTTTTTTCTTGTTTATTTGACATATATTGACGTATTTTCATAATTACAAAACACGTTGATAGTTTACATTAACAGTTACAATTGCAAAATCTCCGCTCTACATTGGGCATAAATGCAACATTTTGTATAGCATGCTTTTTATACGGGAATTCAATCATAATAGTCATAATCTATACCCCCATAAAATTACCGCTCTATAATATGAGCTTCCATCTAAAATTCCACAACTCTTTCGGTACAATATTGAGCGGAAAATGCTCTCTTTTAAAGTGGTTTTCAAAACCTCGCATAATATTTCACTCCAGTGAGAGGAAAAATAAAAACTGTGAACTGTTTTAAAACTTTACCTTATAAAGGCACGTTATGGTTTTTCTAAAGATCTCAGGGCTTCTTGACATACTTATCTTTTATTTTGAAGTCCATTAATGCTGACGGGAGCCGATTCCTACCAGTCTCGGCCCCAGCCAAGGTTTATAAACCCCTTCCACATAAGTAAGTGGGAAGGATTGCGCCAGAATAGCACATTAATAAACACTTGCGGTCCAACATTTCCGGCCCACGTCGCATCATCTAGGAGTTGCCCGCCAACTGAGCCAACAAGAAAACAGTGACTTCACACCGCAAGCAGCGTCCCGCATCACCGGAGCTAGGGTTAGTCTTTATTCTGCAAACGAACGGCATGGTAATGCTGCTGTACTCGTGTCAGTGTTCAACCATCGCCGGCTACCAGCTACGCCGGGTGATCCACGTATTCGTCCCGGCCAGCCAGCACGGCCGAACAGCAATGAAAATTATCATTCAACGCAGGGATGGACGTCTTGTAAATTTTCTGGTGCAGGCAGGTAAAAAACGTTGTTTTCAGTTAGTAAGGTCGTCAGTGCCAAATATAAGACGACCAGGCGTCTCAAATTATAAACCCATTTAATGCTTATGCGTATTAGAAACCGAAACCTTGTAATTTACCTGGAAATTTGCCTGGCAAGCTGCTCGGGTGGCCCAGTCTGTTGTTCTGATTTCGCCTTATGAGCTAACCAAACAGTTTTGGGGGTGCGTAACTCAAGAATGGTAGGCGACACAATATTATTTCACTACGTCATTAGTTTAATACAATTACTTACGGATACCTTACGGTAAAACTGGGGTAGTTCAATATTAGAATTATTATTAAATTGCACAATTACTTTAAATTTAGCCACGCCATTATCTTAAGTCTATGATCCCTACATGATCCGATGGACTGATATCACCTTGTCTGTTGCCGAAGGCTGGTTCACATCTCGGCTACGGCTGCTAACGGTACGCCATGCGTCGTTCCAGCTCCAGAGTTGGCGGCTGGTGCACGAAGACAGCGCTTCGTGGCCCTGGAGGCGTTTAAGTATTCCCACCGTTTACTAACTATGATGCCATTTTCCAAACCTCTCGCTGTTCGTGGCCTCGCCCTGAACACTGTCTTTTGTCGCCTCTGCGTGGGGTGTGTCCCTGGCAAGCGTTAAGTATATTGCTTGCCTACATCGTAACACTGTGGCTCAAAGTCAACGACTGTAGAAATTAATAGCCCGACTGCAGTGTAAATAAGCCTGGCAAAACACGACGCACTTCAGTGTTAAACATGTAGAGTCCAAAGGCCGGCACAAAAGTTCGAAACCTATTCTAGACTGTGCATTATTAAACAACGAAGAATCGCGTGCCGTACTAATAACATCGAGGGCGACTGCATTTACTGATCCTGCTACCCCGAGTCAGGAACCCGTTTTGTTTGGCAGTGCACAATGAAAGTGTGTTAAGGTCGGTGCTTAACAGAGATGCCCTGAGAGCCAGTGAGGGTTAGATGAAGTGAGAAGCAGCGGTGGTATGCAACGACTGGAGAGACTAGAATGCCCCGACAAAACCCACTAGTCGATAATCCATCACATTTTCTACATGCCAAAATCTTGGTAACCCCACCAGGAATCATCTTTGTGGGAGGCGAGGAGTCTGATTACTGCACTAATATGGCTCCCATGTACATTGAAATAACTACAGTTTTATACGAGCATATATCGTTTCTGTTACGCTATGCTTAAACTCCACAAAAAATATTAGACTATATATATATACATATAAAATTATAAACCTACGAATTTTAAGATGGCTAAAAAGAGATTTTTTGTTTTGGCAGTGTTCGGTGATATACTACCGTAGCACGATGGATAACAATATTTGCTAAGTCCTTATCTATGACATAATTAGTTGGGATACAATATTGCAATGCGGAGAAATGTTGGATATGATACTGGGTAAATCATTAAAACATGTGCTTACCTAACATACCTATAAGCTTAGATTTATTTATACATACACACAAACCTCCAAATAGCTTGCTGGTGTGAAGAGAAGGGAGTTTAGCGATAACAAATTATTTTTTGATTACTGCCAATTATATGAAGAAAAAAAAATTTCCCCAATACCACTGTAGACATAAATTAATTAAATTTAATAAAATATTTCTTCAAACATTTTATAAAATTCTAGTTATGCCTTGTAAGCTGTATATGATCGTATATAAATTCGCAGACGTGATTATGTATTGCAGAAATGTTTTTCGTGGGAACAAATTATTATTTTTTTTACTCTGGCTTGTAGAATTCCGCATCCAAAAAAACCTCAAAAATCATTACTTTTTAACTTGTAGCGTATCAGGTATCAGTGTATTTCGATACTGTGCGGAAAATATACTTTAAGCGAAATACTAAATTATTTTTTTTAAGGCTTCGAAAATCTCTAATGAATGTTCGATGTTCGTTCGATAGCGCTTCAGTTACCTTTATGCGTGTGATGGCCTGCTGCCCTTGAAAGAGCAGAGAGATACAAAACATTAAAATACCCGGGAAGTGCTTCAACCCCCCCCCCCCCAACACATACTTCACGAGCGCTGCGTGATGGGATGATATCCGCCTATCAAACAGTGAAATGGACGAGGGTGATCGCGCATGTATTTTGTTTGCCATCCTCTCCTACCCACCCTCCCTTCTTTCAACCAATCCTATCCACTGTCTATCCCTGTGTCCGCTACGTAGCATCGCACGAATAATGCTGTTGATGATATAGTTCATCCATGTTATCTTCACACTTTTCGAAACAAACCTTTGAATAACCACTCCAGGTGTAGTAAGTTCGTAAATTTTTTTTTTTTAAAGAAATCTTTTAGCTTTATTATTTATTATTTATTATTTTTTATTTATTATTTTTGCTTCCATTGAAGTGCTAAATTTTTATTAAATTAAACTTTTAGTTATATTTTTTTAAAAATGATAATATATATTTTGTAATCAGTATGAATTAAAAACAAAGTCTGCGGTGCTATGTTGGCAACTGCTGGTAAGAAATAGTTTACATGTAAAATATTATTCAACCGAGTTTTCGAATTCTATTTTTAAGTTAAATGTTTTGTATTTAAATATTTATATTTTCATCTAACATTGATGAAAACATGTTACATTTTATTCATTTTTACAAACTTTTATTTAGCTTGCCTTGTTAGTTTGTACGTTCGGGTGAAATCTTGCAAGTCGATTTTAAACCACTTCCCGTTATCCAATTGAACTGAAATTTCGCATACATGTGTAGTTCCTATGACAATACAATATGAAGGTACCACACTGAGCTGATCTGATGATGGAATTACAGAATTGAGTAACATTAGCTTGGAGATTACAAGTGTCACTGCTGTTGTGCGCGTGCCTTTGTTTGCAGCGGCAAATGGTTCTGACAAAATTATTTTTATAGTTTGCTCCTACAGTATGTCCGGTATCGGAATGAAAGCGAACTACTGGTCGATCAGGACACATCATGGGGAGCTTTCTTAGCAAGGGAAAGCCATATCCGTGATACAAATACACGGTTGGAGACTAAAAAGTGAAAAATAAAATTAATGTAAAAAAACTATTAAAACCAACCTTTTATTTATAAATGCACTAAAAAGAGAAAAATAATCATAATAGTTACACAATTTATAGAACTTGTAAGATGTGGTCGAACAGCCATAATAAACTTTACTGCAAGGTAATATGTTTGTGTCAATTTATATTTAATATATCAAAGCTTGGCGCGAATAGTCAAAAGCCTTACGCACGATATGTTCTTCCTATGCTTACGCAAATGTGATATACGTTCTATATTGTGAATAGTCAAGAGCCTTGCGCAAGATATGTGCTTACTACGCTTACGCAAATGAGGTAAACAACCCACACATGCAAAAAATTACCTTTATAGAAAACAAACGAATGTGCTGCCATAATAATGGAAAGAAATTTGCATCACTTTAGACCGATCCGCAAATAGCGACGCATGCCTGTGTCTGATTAGGCCACGCAACATTTACAATATTAGCTTAAGTAATTTGCACGATCCTAACCTAAGCTATTTAGTAATTAATTGCTTACATTTAATACTTGCTTCGTTTCTTGGCGCCAACGATCTACTCTTCGGTTACATGTAAATATGAAGTTCGTCATCTATAAAACGGTTCAGATACATGCTTCGACCAAATGATAATGTTGACATTCTTATCCTGTTAAGAACCAAGCAATAATAAACGTTTTAATTTAAGAAGTACACTTTCGAAAATGACGCTAGGTTATAAAACAAGGTTTCGTTAGGCGCGAGATTTACAGTCGCTGGGTCGCCATTGGCGGCCAAATATTTTAGGCTGGCGAATATAAAATACAGTGAACTTTTGATTGAACGGACTTAAAGCTGGGTGGTTCGTCAGTTGTCTATCGTCGGGTATTGCTGAGTGGAACGCATACAGTTGCTTGGTTAGTAAACGCGAGCATGAGAAACCATCATAGTGATACATTGTGTAATTCTGTGTAACGTACATAACCACAAAATATGTCTTCCCATTTCAGCGCATAGGCGCACTTGGCAACGCATGATGCATTTTCAGAACCATTAATGTAAAAATGTGACGACGAAAGATTCTGGTCTGGTTATTGTCTTCAGACTTCAAATTTCGTGCCCTTCATTACTCGTTACTGTAAACTAGTGTTTTGCTCTGTGTTATATGAAACTACGAGCAAAGTTTGTTCAAGGTTTAGATTGAAAAGTGTTTAAAGAAACGCCGACTAGCTATAGCATTTAAGTCCGCACGGCTGGGAAACCAATTTGCGTTCGTTTGGCAGTTTTAGTTCAATTCCTCCGTCGTTTGTTTTCTGAGCTGTGTGACAGAGTAATCCTAAGCTTTGAAGGAAGCAATGAAACTAGATCTTATGTACTTGCGAAGAAATCAAACTAGTTAAGTGTTCAGATTACGAAAACTTCTTTAACTACGCACACTATACGGAAATTTCGAAATCGATTTGAAATTATTTGTAATTAAAATAACAGTATGAGTATTCCGAGCCGCCATTCATGAAGATAGTCACATAAATAAATTGAATTTATATGCCATATCGCGGGTACTAATCAGTCGACTCCCACCAAATTTTACACATGTAGAATAACATGTTACATATATTTTTTTGATTGGCTTTAAAACACTGTAAAACAAAGTAGTAATTTTTACTTAGAATTTCTTTGTAATTTCACAATTGCTTGCAACAGTACAGAGATTTCTCTTTTAAAACTACTCGTTTGTAAAACTACAAGGGCCGTGTTTCTAATATACCTCAAGAGATGTTTGCTATACTGACCCGTTTCCACGAGCTTAAGCAAAATGGCACACACTCAAAAACGTAAAACCGTATAATATCTGTTTCTGCAAAATCTATGGGTGATGTAAATTGTAGCTGCGTGCAAAAAGAAATGTATTGCATGTTTGGAAAAACTTGAAACACTCAAATAATCATAACGAAACATGACCGTATTGTTCATTAACTGTGTAATGTTTCCTAGCGACACAGAACTCTTAAATCGGGTCTCAATACCTCATTGAGAGCCGTCCAAATCTCTTAACTGAAAAACAGAACTCTTAAAATTTAATAAATGTACCTATTCTTCTTAATTAAATAACTTCATTAATATGTTGTAGGTACTTGCAGTTATATTTACTATAAAATATATCTAAACTTCGTAAGTCAAGTTGGTTTTGTGTATCTTTTTCGTAAATTATGCTCTGGAATATTTTTATTTATTCTCCGTTATTAATCTATCACATTTGTTTTCTAGAAGAAAAAATATTGTTTTATGTACACTTTTCAACAATGTCAATTGTAATTCAAGGTTATCATTTGTAATATTACAAATAATGCTTTGCAGATTATACAAGAAAACTCTTTTTAGTTTTATAAAGGATTTCTTGGCAGCTTGATTTCCAAGGGTTTTTCTTGTAAATGCACAAAAAATAATTTAGACTGTATTCATAATTTAGATTCGTGCGTAATATCTCTTACACGATTAAATAAAATTGAACCAAATATTGTTTGCTAACAGCGTTATTCAGAAGCATCAATTATGCATACTGACATGCTCTTTCACCGGCCTTGTTGCAATATTAGCACCAGGTGAGTAAGTGGACCGTTTTGCCATTTTTCGGGAACCATTCAACTAATTCCCACCATATGTCGCACTCCAAGTATGCTGCAGAAAGCCGCGGAAACTTACATAATTTAAGTGGGGTCAAAGCTAATTTTCAAAATTCCTGCCAATTAAATAATTCAGATAATTTGTTGTATCTATCAGACAATCGAACCAAGTTAAACCAAACATTGTATGCTGAAAGTATCAATTGGAAGCATCGTGTGTAATGTCTCGTTTTTAGGTATTTTTGTAGGACAGTAACAAACGAGAAAATGAAGTTTGTATGCCATATCTCTTATCTCGGGGCACAAATCTATTTCGACGAAATTCTTCACAGAGGTAACACTACGGTAGACAATGTAAACTTACGATCGCTCACTTATTTTCAAAATGAGGGCGTTGTATATATTTCATGTTAATGAAGATTATCTACCAAAACATAACACTGATTATATGTGAAGTTGGTGCTCTGAATCCTAGCTCCGTGATGTAGTCGGCTGCACGCTAACTTATGGTACGAGGTTATCTGGGTTCGTGTGTTGGGTAAGGAACGTGTGTATTTGTAATAGTTTCGCATCTGTTTCATACGTCTCTAGCTCCTTCTCTAAAGATATTGCTGTCAACGAGACATCAAAGTTTACTTACCATCCAGTCTTTTGAGAACTTCATTAAAAGTTGCGCCCATGTAAAGTGCACTCTAAATCTGAATCGGTGAGAATTTCACTGTTTCAATCAGTCAAACGTATCTGACTGACTCAAGAGTCACTTCAGTGAATTTAACTGATGAATCAGTGGAAAAATGGTCAAATTGTCTTCACTTATTTATTCAGTCACATTTTCCACTGATTCGTCAGTAAATTTTTTCACTGTTTACTCATTGGTATATGTTTGATTAATGGATCAGTTAAAAATCGTGTAAGAATGGCCGTCAAGAAAAGTATAAAAATGGCCGTTAAATAGCGCGTATCAAGTAAAATAGTAACGAAAAAACTAATAAGACCAATACAAAATACTTTCTGAAATGCGTTTCGTCTTTTAAAACGCCTTTTGATGAAGTAATAGAAACACACAGCCTTTCATTCCGTTTTTACATCTTTAATTTCGTTTTCATGGCATAACTGCGCTCTGTTTGAAGGTTAGAACGGCATATAATGTGATGAAGAGAGGCCGCTCATATATACTATTCGTTTTAACAATCCTAACGGTACCAATTAAACCAAAAACGAAAAGTAAGAGCGTACAATTTAAATCAAGACTTTGCGGTGCAATTATAAAACACATATTTTCCTCGCACGCTTTCAGCTTGGCGTGGTAGCGGTGATGGTAAGGTCTCGGTCTGGAGCCGACAGGTTTGAGAGTTCAATCCCGGCTGCCTGTGAAGAAATTTTTACTTTTTTAAATGACGGTAAATTGAGCAGTATAAATAGTGAACTATCGTAAATACGTTTATTTCTCGTGATTATTTGGCGGTATTCAATGAAATCAATATTTAATTCGCCACTGCAGTCGGCCGTCACTTATTCAATAATTAAAATAATTTCACATCACTAATTCAGTCAGTGAATTTTTTTTCCATGAAACAATAATTGGTTTTCCCACTGATTCTCCTTGATATCATTCGCGTGATGCGACCTCTTTCCACACAAACTGACTTCACACCTGGCGACAAGAAGCGAGTTACCGAGCGGTCTCGTGCAGGTATACTATCCTCTGCGCCTAACGAATGTGCGTGTGCGTTGAGCTGTTGTCGGAGCGCACGTTCTACGTACGTAATTTGGTTCGTAGGCCTCTATTACTGTGCAGGTACCTCTCGCTATAATCAGTCGGTAATTAAGTTTCCTATAACTTCACAACCAAGTTCGCGTTGCCAAATAAATTGCAAAGAAAACCTGGACAATGATATTTGATTAATACAATACTTCGGTCAGTTGCCTCGAACATTTCCGTAAACTGAAGAATAATTTTTTTGTGTCTCATACTTTTCACTTTTATACTGTTGTTTTTTTAACTCTAACGTGTAGAGGGGCCACGGTGGCTGAGAGGTTAGCCCGCTAACCTCCCACCAAGGAAATTTCGCATGTGGGAATCGTGCCGGCGGGTTTTCTCGGGCATCTCCTGTTTCCCCCGCTCTTTTATTCCGGCGCTGCTCCATACTCACCTCAATCACCCTCATCGATGTTAAGAGCCGTCCAAATCTCTTCACTCACTCACTCACTCACAAGTGTAGGAACAACGTTATTGGCTGTTCACGGTAAAATGAGCGCTTTTGAAAGCCCTGCTCAAGATCTACTTACATACGTGTTGTGCATTCTTCCCCCTTATTTAAAATTAACATTAATTAACACTTAATTCATTCGTGGGTCAAATGAAACTGTGAAAATATTAAGAAAGAAAATACTTCACAAATATTCTCATTTATACACTTCGATGCATTAAAAAAACAGAAAGCGAAAGAAATAAATCACAAATGGCTACCTAACACTTTTTATCCATGGTTACCAACTTTACTGGGTGAATGTCCCTCAGTGCGTGTATTAAAATATATGCAGGCAAGGGTAGTGACTTTTTTCTAAGGTTCATTTCTAAAGTGCTCACGTTATCGTGAACAGCCTTTACACAAATTACAATAAACTCTTCACACAATTTAATTTTTCGTGCGAGTACTCTTCTGAAAAATGTTGCTTCACTTCCAGTTATCTACTGATGTTCGGTATCGCAGAGTAATTACTTCAGCGTCTTTCGGCACCAGTGAGCCGTGACGCGAGAACGTCGCACGAGACCAACTAGCAGTTAGTTTCGCCACGAACGTGGTGAAAACTGAAAAGTAAGAGAGTTCACGAAAGTTAGCGAGTGCAACTCGACATGACAGGTATCCTGACGTGACAAGGTGTTCAGCTAGGAGAGAAACTTCGATAAAGTGACATTCGCGTCGCTCTGACGGAAGTTCTCGCTGGAACGCCCAAGCAGCGCTGTCGCCGATCTCTAGCTACAAATTGTTCAGCTCTGATGCATCACTTGTTAAAGCCCTGCCTAGGAACCATTTTCCCTTTCATTTGGTATATTTCCACTATATATTTTTATTTTATTTTGTTGTTTATTACTTTATGTATCATATGATGTAATGGAATTTCTTGACTGCAAATTTATCTAGAATTATTGTTCGAATTACCATTATTGTTACTTCAAACTTTTCTGAAGCGCTACTGAAGTTCTACTTCCATGATATTCCTCTACGTTATGTAAACAAAGTTTAATCAAGTATAGAAAATTACAACAAAGGGACAATGCACCGCATTCGTGCGCAGTAAATGTGGTTATTTACATTAACTATAAACAAAACATTAAAAAATATTAGATAAAACACAAGTAAAAGTTCAGTTTAACTAAAAATATAAGGTTATTTTATGGTAACAGATATATAAAACGCTTAAAGGCTGTTCCGTATCTTACCGTCGAATAAAAAGTGTTGGTAACCATTTGTGATTATTTAAATTATTTCTTTCGCTTTCTGTTTTTTTTTTTACTGCTACGGAATGTAAACATGACCAGATTGGTAAAATAATTAATTTTCTAATAATTTCAGAATTTAACCTGCCCGACGTATGAACAAAGTGATGAAGCCCATATGACAATGTTAGTTTTACGTAAGGCGGAATGCTACACAACGTGCATACAAGTAGACTTTCAAAAGTGCTTATTTTTCCGTGAACAGACTGTATAATGCGTGTGGTAAATAGAAAACAACTAAACATGTCATGCATGGGGTGATTTTTTTCAAAAAGTTGATTTAAAAACTATAAGTAACAGTGAATAGACTATAATTAATATAGCATGATCAGAACCTCTGGTACGAAACACCACGGATCTGGCAGGTAATAATACAAACCAAAACTTTTAAGTTTTCCATTGAAATAAACGTTTTTCCGTTATCCCTAAGCCAGAAACAGTAATTTATGCAAAAGAAAGCTACGCATTGGTTATTTTTTTTAAAAAAAAGGGGGTTTAGCTGTGCTGGGGACACTGCCGTTTGTTTTGCGTGAATACGTCTACGTTGACACGGTCGGACGACTTTATATTTATACACCTCTTCACTCGATCATATGGGGTTTTATGGGTATCACTTGATTGCTATCGAGATGCTCTTTCCAAACGTAAATGATTTATGTATTTCTACTTGGCTTTTTGACGAGTGTAGACCGAAATTGTGTTAAGTTTTCTTTATATTTTTTTTTACAGTAAACGCTTACAACGTCACCATAACCACGGCTCACAAATGGGGTTTATACACGCATCTTGACGAGAGCTGTCAATTGAAACTGAAACAAGCGTCGTAGCTTCTCCTAGTCAAGAGTTATACTATGCGGAAATTATGAGACGCAGCGAAACGAACTCAAAATTGCGGCGATCCCACCCTTCCCCCTTTTTCCCTGCGCACGATGCTTCGCAATCCTCACTCATCGTAACACATTCTTTGATCCTTTGCCAATCGAGTGGTGTAATTGAATTTTGAATGATGTAGACGATAGACTCGGAGATGCAATGCCAAACTGTATCCCCAGATTTTATCATCGGATTTTCTGGATTGCCTCCCACTATTGTCGCAAATTTAAAGACGCATTCACGTCAAAAAATGTGAATAGTATGGTTAGGTTAGTGTAATAATGTTGCAGAAAGGAAAGAGGTTTTGTTGTTTAGTTGTATTTTGATTTTTAAAAGTGAAGAAATAATAATTACATATTGAAACTAATTGTATCCGAAATTATTTTGCTTAGTTGATAGTTTCAAGTGTTGAATGGCGACTAAAGCTGCCAATGCTCACCCCCACTGTTTAAGGTTACCTAACCAAAGTGACGTGATTAAACTTAACCTAACTTAATCTAAGGTAATCTTACTTAACCTAGCCCAACTTAACCTAATCCGAGTGTAATATTATTTCAGTACGCTATGTATGAAAACTATTTTTCTTAATTTGCTGCGAAAATAACTGGGAGACTGCGTGCTGATTGTGCGCCTGTAGTTATGGGGAGTAAAATTTTTTTTATGGTTGATTTCAAAAATGCCCACCTTACCCGTGAACAGTCTTTATCGACGTCTTCACCCTGTGAGATGTAACTTGCACTCACCTGGTAGAGCGGTCACTCACGTACATATGGTCTGTAACATCCTGGAGGCGAGACTCGTCTCAGTGATTGTTAATAAAACAGTATCCTGCCACTTGCTGTGACTTGGTCCCTAAGTTTTGTACAACCTACAAGACTTTGACAGCAAAATAGGTGGATGGAAAAGGAGAACTTCTAACGTCGTCGCTTTACTCTAGCTGGTAATTCAGTCTAAGAATTGCACGTCTCCGATTTTGCCCATTAACTACGTACATTCTGTTAGACCTTCTGTGACTCATTGTTCATTCAGTCTCAAATATTGAAAATCCCAGGATTATTTCATGGTAGTATAGGTTAGGTTACGTTAGGTCTGGTAGAATATGGCAATTTACATTCAATCTCTATTAAAACACAACTTCGAACAATGGCCGTGGGAGACATTTAAAACACACATAATCAGGAAACTCCTTCATAAACATTTAACAACATTATTTCAACATTCATGTATATTGTGGTTTAATGTTTATCCTAACCTGTGTGCACAAGACTTCCAATATTATTACAAACAATAGTCTAACCTGACCTACGAAAATCACATTTTCTCCCTTTCTTTTAACCTATTTTCACAGTGAACATACCGCTACCCTCTATTGAAACTAGCACCTGAAAGTCGACTCGAAGGCCAATCCTAAAATCGGAATCACTACCCCAACCACTGCGCCTTTCACAGGGGGCGTCGTTATCTTTAGAGACCGTTGCGACTTCGTTTGCCGTAAACGGAAACGGAAAGGAGAAAAATAAATACAATCACATGACACGTCACGCATTATTTTCTATGTTTGTAGAGAAGATATTCGTTTTGTGTATATCAGAGCGAATGTCAGTAAATTATAAATAATGCGGTGGAAAATTAACGCTCTACTTTAACGATATTTGACAGAAAAATTTATATAGAGTAAAGGATATTTTTAGAAAAGCATAACAGGTGACCGGGTGATTTTCATAACTATGTATCATAAAAGAAGAAAAATCAATGTCACTGAACAAAAATACGCACGGAACTTATTATTCATCTCGAACCTCATGTGGTTGTGAAAATTAACCCCTTGCACCCCAAATCATATATCACTTTATTAAAAGTAGTTTGCAACTCTAAGTTGGTAGTTACGACCAATGTGCGAGTTAAGATGATTATTTTCCTTTACAGACTGTTCACGGTAAAGTGAGCCCTTTTGATGCCCTAGCTACTTTTTTCTTTCAGCCATCCTTTATTATTTAACCACCTTTTTAAATAAATACTAGTATGTAAGTAATAAACGTAGTGTGTATATTCCACCGCAATCTGAATTTAACCTCCAAAGCTACAATAAAATATATTTATCGACTATTATTCCAAACGAGAGGGGTTTCAAAAGTGCTCACTTTACCGTGAACAGCCTATACAAGAAAATATCACAAGTATAACATAAATATAAAACATGAGTAATGATAGATCTGACTTCAGTTTCGCAGCTGGCAGTAAAGGGTAAATGTTATTTAAAGAAAAATTACTATAATGATATCCATTTTCTAATGTATAGAGAGTAAAAACTATCATATTTACCAGCTCTACGATGACGAGGAGGTATGTATGTTCTGGGATGCTCTGAGCTGCAAAATACGACGACTGTTTCAACAGCCAGGAAAAAAATAAATTCACAAATGCCGCTCTTATTCTGCTATCAATACTGCAACGCCAAGAAAGACGTGAGCTGTCACTACCAGATTTGATAGACGGAATACGCATCATACACAAATAGCATGACGACTCTTGCAGCTCAGTATGACAAACAAAACATGGGGGAATCAGTGCTGTGTGTCGCGACCATGATGTTAATGTCTTAGTTAATGCGACCTAAGACAGTATAAGTTAAAGATAAAGCACTGCGTGGAAGGGCTATTCAGAAAGAGTAATAATACTCAGTTTGGCTCTACATAGATCTCGAGGAAGGCATACAGTAACTCGGTATAAATCTAACTTTCTCAACAATATTTCTGAACGACTGAAAATGATGGAAGGTTTGCGACCAAGCTGCTGATAAACCCCAACTCACACATTCGACGAGCTCAACACTTACCACTGTATTCTTTATGGAGACATGTAGACAGTGACCAATGGAGGGCTGCCGTTAGGCGCCGGTGCAGTCTGCACGCTTGGCATGAACTCCTGCGGCACGGCAGTATAGGCATTGAATAAAGACGTACCTTTGCCCAATGGTATAGGCTGAGACCTTGCTCCAGTTTCGTGCGTGCCTTATATACGCGGCGTCGTCCTCGTTTCGGTGGCTCTGTTTACCCATGTATATCAAAACACGCACACCCCTTCAGCTCGGGAACCTCTCTGCCGGCTCCGCTGCACTCGCAACAATGGGCGGCAATAACCGCTGCTACGCGACGCTGCATTGCGAGCAAGAGAAGTCCGCCTGGGGCATCTCAGTCCATGCTGGTGCAATGCGTTCGTAAAGCTCGTCCGATGTGGCCGTGGCTGTCCTGTAGCAAGCCAGTCGACGTCCGACCACGGTAAGCGAGAGATCAGGTGATTGCGCAGGCCAAGGAAACGGCGCGGCATTGTCGTCATCCAGAACCGTTGGACGATGTGGTGCCACGTGCGCTCGCTCATTGTCGTGTTGGTCCAAGTCTCCAAGCTACCCTGAAGATAGGGAACGACAACAGACTCGCACACTTCGACAATGTAAGGGTTGACTAAGCACGGTGCCGCCAGACACGTATAAGACCATCGTGGTGTTGCAATGAGAAGCGGGATTCGTCGAAGACAATTGTATTCCGTTCGTGCCTCCAGGCCCTGCCTACCACACACCATGGCAGCCGCAGGCGCCTGTAGTAAGCAGTCAGTAGCTGCCGCAGTAATGGGCACCTGGGAATGATGCCACGGTGCTGCTGCACACGAGGACGAGAAATGTGCGCGGACACAGATTGATGTGCCACGTGTCTGAAATCCGGAGCGATTGTTTGTGATGTGGCTGTACTATTTGCAATCGCCACGCGCACCTACGCCTTCAATCACCTACGAGAGAACCAATTCTGCGGCAACATAACTCGCAATACCCATAGGTCACGATTCTCATGCGGAAACCTGTTCGTATGTTTGTTGTGTTCTTCGGATCGGCGTGCTTACTCCGTCTGTGCACGCGAACAGCGTATTTTCTCAATGCGACTAATAACATGATTTTCCGGTCAAGTCTCTTTGCATTCCCCCCAATGTGAAATCTCTCAGGCGCGTCCTTCTTGGTGTTGCAATTTTAATGGCCAGCCTAATAAAACAAACAGTTTGCGCCTGGTACGCCTGGCAGCTTATGCCGCCCGAAGAAGTAAAGCGTGTGCTGGGTTGCGTGCTTGCAGGAAACTTCTGTCTGCGAGACAAATGTAGTTGCGTGCAGGCGTAGCTTTTACAGCTCTGCAAGACGACGCTAGCAAGTTGGGAGCGAAGAAACCAGGTAATACAAGTTGGTGAATGAATAACCTCCGGTAGGGCAGGGAATTATATCCTCAGAAGACACCACAAAGAGATCTAAAAGGTCCCTATTTATCCATAAGTCAAGGTTTGTATGTAGGCGATGTATGTATGTTATGTATGTATTTATGTATGTATGTATGTTTGTTCCCTACACAATTCCACACCTTTCGACGGATATTGACCAAATTTGTTACTTATACCGCTTTTAGTTTGTATTGAAACTATTAGCAATGTAAATCGACCCTTGGATCGCCCCGTCGATGTCCAACTTAAAACCTTGTGTAGGCTAGAAGGGTCTCCTCCCATCACCCGCGCCGCAAATTGGGCTGGAGACCCCTAAAAGGGTGTAGTATATATATTTCATTGCCCTCGTACACCCGGACAACGCCGGATTGTTCTGCTAGTACTACAATGTTTAAGATTTATTTGTTATGTTAACACACTTTGAAATTAAGTTTTTATGTGTAATGAGATGCACGTAATTGATCAAATACCACTGCTTGATGAAGCAAAACATTTTTACTGTCATTGCTGAAAATAAATTTTCTATTGCGGCCAATAATTTTTTCTACTTTTAACTTCGACAGCAGCATCAAAAGTCATTACATTTTTTAAACCCTTGGGTGTAATATTTGAAGTTATAACTGCGCAATGTGCGCCAAACCACTTACAACTAATTTTAAATTTCTTATCATTATTACAACTTTATAATAAGTAATTAACTATCGATTTTTAAGTAACCAAATCCTGTTGGTGTAAATTTTTGGCGATTTCTAATGGCTTATATTAAGCCGTGGTGCTGTTAGCAGGAGTATTAGTTTTCAATTGCTGTGTACCATAAACAGGTCTTGGAAATTAGCATCATATTCTCAGCTTTTATTTACAACAAAGACAGACATATATCTTATATAAAGGTTTTACAACTTCGTAAAGCGCCCGCAAATCCGAAGCTAGCTTTCGTTTTTGAGATCCAGAAGAAAAGCTGTACGAAATACAGGCCGAGACTGGCGCGTATACTGAATGTCTCATCCGCTCTTTGTGTATTGCAAGGAATTTACGTTATTTATTATCATGAACCGTGCAACCCGTGGTACTCTAACGCTGTGATTTGATGGTTACAAAGTTCGCAGTAAAGGTAAATGCAGTTACATATACGAATTTGAGATATATTCTGTTTGTATTTTGTCTAGCTGTAGCTGCGTGAGAATTAATTAATATGCACTTTGGGGTAGTAAAAATATCCTAAAAAAAATATTTTTAACTGTGTTGTTGGGGTTAAATATTTTACTAAGAAATATTTTCGAAATACGTTGAAGTGCCATGTAACGTAGTGCATGCACTAGATGGGCGAAGCCTTACCGATGCGAGCGTTGGACGAAAACTAACAAATAAAAGCGATACTCCAGAGTGAAACATTTTTCCGTACCCACCCTGCCAACTATACATCTTTTGAGATGCTTTCGGTGCATAAAACGTTGAATACGGAGCTGAAAAATTGTAGCAGGACGAGCAGATATCCCGTCTGGTTCAGAGTAGGGTCAAAGTGGCATAGCCCTAACCCGAAGACGCCAATTGCATTTTAGACTGGGGGAAGAAATGTCTACTTACATTGAACCGCGGGGCATGTTTTGGTCGTGCATCACTAATTATGCCTGATCCGCATTTGGGAGGTTGTGGATTCGATCCTTTCCGACAGCATTGCGGGAGGATTTTTCCAAAGTGGTTTCCTGCCCTTTTTTCCAAGAAATGCCTATGCGGGTATAACACTTGAATTTTAGGGAAACTTTAAGAATTGTTTATGAATATACCACATCACTCTAAACGCTTATAGAGAAATCGCGAATGAAGTTTCTTTCCTTCGACAGTTATCATACATGTTATATATTTCGTAGTGAAGTTTCCATCTTTGTTTGACAGGCGGTTTCAAATTTCCTGTATTTGCAGCCTGCTACACTCTAAATTCTAACCAGTGGGAAAACCACTGATTCGCAGTCAAATGCAACTACTTGAATCAGTGAAAATTATGCCAACTAGAATCGGTGGAAAATTACTGGTTGTTTCAGTGAATGAATTTCACTGATTGAATAAGTTACACAGCCAACCGCATGCGGCGAATTAAATATTGTTTTTATTGAGTCTAGCCAAATAAATACGGAAAATAAACGTATTTCTGATTGTCGCTGCTCATGTATGTACAATTTAACGTAATTAAAAAAAAAAAAAAAAAAAGAAAAAATAACCTCAGTGATCAGTTTTTTGAACCCATAGTTCCCTCGACTCCAGCCCGTTACCCTACCAACTGAGCTACCACGTCGACAACGTGTGACTGAGAGAAAACAATTGTACATTGAAGATATGTAACACTAATTTTAGTGCAATTTTTCTTTTTCAGTTAAATTGGTTACATTCGGATTCTTAATATAAATAGAGCATGTGAATAATGCACTCACTTCACCGCATTCCATGCAGTTTAATCCTCTAAACGGAGCGCTGTGATAGTTAAGTGAAAATAGAATGGAAGACGTGAAAAAGAAATGAAATAATGATTATCTTACCAGGTAATATTATATTATAAAAGACGAAACTCACCTTCTATGAAGTATATTTTATGTGCCTTTATTAGTTCATGTATTTCATTTGATATACCATGTAACTGATCCATCAGTCTGAAATAAAATCACTAAAAAACCAGCGAATGACATGATTAGCATATCGGTGAAAAAGTCACTAAATCAATAAATGAAGGAAAACTGATATTTTTTCACTAATTCGTCAGTTAAACTGACTGAAGTGACTGTTGAATAAGTCAGGCGCTGTTAGCTGATATATTTAGTGAAATTTTCACTGTGTATATGGTAGATTCTCCATTATATGCATAGGTTAAAAACGTATGCCTAAAGACTGTTCACGATAACGTGAGCACTTTTGAAATCAGCCTTGGAAAATAGTCAATGCTCCTTCCTACCTGCATATATTTCAACGGGCGCAGTGAGTGTTATGCGCCCGGTAAAGTTGGTAACAATAGATGGAAAGTAGTTCCATATCTTAACGTCAAATAAAAAGTGTTAGGTAACCATTGGTGATTACTAAAATTATTTCATTCGCTTTCTGTTTTTAATGCGTCGAAGTGTAAAAATGAGCAGATTTGCAAAATATTTTCTTTTGTAATAATTTCACAGTTTCGCCTGACCGACGCATAAATAAAGTGATGAGGTCCATGACAATGTTATTTTACATAAGACGGAAGAATACACAACGTGTATACAAGTAGATCTTAGGTAGGGCTTTCAAAAGTGCTCATTTTATCGTGAACGGCCGATAATGAAGTTTAGTAATTTCGCGGAAAAATCTGTTACATTTTTATTTGCCGCGTGGACGTTGTTGCTCGAAAATTCCGTTATAGGCTATTCACTGTAAGATGAACACTTTTAAAAGCCGTGCTTAGTATCTACTTGCATTAACTTTGTGTATTCTTCCGCTTTTGCAAGATTAACATTGTCATGGGCCTCAAAACTTTATTCATGGTTCGATCAAGTGAAACCGTGAAATTACTATAAAAGTAAATATTTTTACTCATCGATTCATAAAAAAACAGAAAGCGAAATATATAATTTAAGTTATCGTAAATAATAACGTAACACTTTTTGTTCGACGTTAATATATGGAACTACTTCACATCCATCGTTACCAACTGTACTGGGCGCATACCACTCAGTGCGCCCGTTAAAATATATTCGCAGGTAGGAGCAGTGATTTTTTTTCTAAGGTTGATTTCAAAAGTGCTCAATTGATCGTGAACAGCCTTTACCTTGGTGTGCGTGGCTTGGGCGTTCGCACCTGGCTGAACGTCGTTTGGGCGCGTGAGTATACTGCACGGAATATAACCGTTACTTCGGGCGCGTGGAGCAGTTTGACAGGGCTGATAACGCAACTCGCTGCGAAGTGTAGCGTGAGAAGGAGAAAGAAGGGGTCGGGTACTCGGTGTTCAAGGCGTCTATATGCCTGGCTCGATCGTCTCGTGCGTAATTAATTAAAAGAAACTCGCACATGTATCTGTTTTAGTATTTCATACGCTTGAGGACTGGGTGAACTGCCGCTATGCTGGGCCTCTGTAAGCTGAACAGAGGATGGATCGAGACCCTTCTGGATTGTGCATACGCTCCAGCAGCGATATCGCTATTTTATGCACGTCAGTATATTCCAGTGTTTTATGCTGTGTATTAAGAAAGATTAGAATAGTGGCAAGTGGTATGCAAGTCCCATTTGGGAATGCCAAGGCCTTCTAACAAAATGAATGCCTATTTTCTGTGTTGATGAACGATTGATCTATTTTGCGGTTATGATGAGAATAATCATATGTTGTCAAAATATCTCTTATGCCTATGTTACAAGTTATCCTAAGACCTGATATTTATAGAGTTGATGGTTACCTATTTTGCCTAGTTGACTTTGTAATACAGTCGGAGATAATTTATTATAACATTTTACAGTTTATTAACTCAATTATTTGACATTGAGTTAAAGGGAAGGCCCGACCCTCAGTAGAGGACGAATTAGGTGACTATATATCATATATATTTAATATTTAAACTATTAGTAATGTAATTCGAACAGGAACAATAGCACTACAATTAGTTGCAAATATGTAAAACTGCAACTCATATATCGTGATAAAATCGTACCTGTTGAAACAGTTATTAATTGTAATTTTTATATCATCATACATTTCTGCTAACCGATTTTTGTTATATGGAATGTATGTCTACTTTTACTAAGCCTACGTCACTGCGTGACCCAATCCTGCATTTCAATGAGATTAAATTAAACGGCCGTGCCGAATACATGGGGCGCAGTTGGCAGTAAAATCCACAAGTGCCATGAAAATAGCGCCAAGAGACTCTCGGTTGGTACAACCCGAGGCTCTGTGGTGACCAATCAATAGAGGTTGCACGTCTGATGGCAGTGGTTTAAAACCAGTCTGCTGGAGGAGACCTGTGATAGACACCTTAGAGAGTTGGGTCGGTGCATTGAGCGACAACGCCAGCCCAGCGTCTATCAAAGACAGACGATAAGTGTGAGGGAACCGTGTGAGTTTTCTAGAGTGAAGAGTCTCGACAATATTTCGAAGAGCACGGACGCCACACGACCTCTTCAGTTAGGGACTCTTGTGGTTATCTGACATGACATGTTAACTAGACGTGAACTGCAATGATTGAGTCCTTGTGGTTTTCGAAAGCCCTGCTAATGCACTACTTTCAGGATATTCCTCCGCCTCATGCAAACAAAGCTTAATCGAGTCAATAAAACTACTTTGAAAGGACAGTGCACCTCATTCGTGTGCACTCACTTTAATAATACTTCCCACAAGATCTATATCTTATTAGACATTACCAACACAATTTTTCCCCCCTCTTTTATTCACATTAGTCACAAATGAAATATTATGATTCATAGATAAAATATAACTATCAATTTTAATTGTCAAATAATAAGATACTTTTATGTAACATTAAAATGAGATGCCTGTGATAAATGACATATTTGTCCGTTTCCTAAATGTCATTTATCACAGGCGTCTTATATTTCTGTTACTCAAAAGTTTATTTTATTTTAATTTTTAGTTACATTTTAACTGTAAATTATAGTACTTAATTTATGACTAATATGAATAAAAACAGAGGGAAAACATGCGTGTTTGTAATTCCTAGGAATATGTAGTTTTTATGGAAAGTATTACTAAAGTAAGTGCGCATGAATGCGGTGCAATGTCCCTTCGCTGAAATTTTCTTGTCTTAATTAAGCTTTGTTTGCACGAGGCGGAGGAATATCCCGAATGTAGTACATTAGCATCGCTTTTGAAAAGTTGGAAATAACCGATAACGGCCTACATAAGGGGAGTAATTGCCAACAATGACATATACATTTTGGGAAAGTTGGTTTAGGTGGAAATTTTTTTTCATAGAACGGGCAAGTGTATAAGAAACATGAAGTTATGTAGTAATTTTGAGAGTAATAAAAAATAATTTCAACCGAATGTAACCACTCGACAGAGACAAATGCGCATCCGGAAAATATGTGAACCACACAAGGTCGTAGTGACCATTAAGTTTGAAGTGAAGCAACTGCCTGTAGAGCACTGCACCTGAATGTACAATGCGAAGAACTCATAAACAATTAGTACAGACACCATAAAATTGTCAGAAAAGTGGGATTTACGCTGTATATGAAAGAATAATGTATTTATTTTGCCACATTATCGAAATTTCTTCTAAAATATAATTTTCAAATCTAAAATTTAATCGATCTATAGAGTCAGCTTTTTCGACCAAATTTGAGCGCATTTCCGTTTTGAATACTTCGGAGAGCAGAATTTACAAGAATATTTTCTTCAAGAAGGATCGTCATAATATTTACTGTTATCGTGTGCAATAAAATCATAGTAATAATGTATCATATCAATTTTATAATTAACTTTATTTACATAAGTTTCAGCCATGAATGTTTGTGACAAATGGACGCACATAAAATCCATTATAATAATTATTTCCTACAGTATTATTACAAATTTCTTACACACGATCATAGTAAACATCATGACGATATTCCATGACGAAAATTTTCTTGGAAATTCTGCTTTCTGAAGCATCCAGAATAGAAATATCCTTAAATTTTGTTAAAAATCAGACTGCTTTAATCTATTTTTTTTCATTTAAAAAGTATATTTTAGTAAAATTTATACACATTCTTCTTTCATATACAGCATAAATCGCACTTCCTTGACAACTGTTTTGGTGTCTGTACTACTTAATTTTTGTGAGTTCTTCAGGTTGTATAACCGGGTGCAGTGCTCCATAGGCCGTCGCTTTACTTCAACCTTAAGTTGTGGCACTGTGTTGAATAATTCGCGATGCCGAGTGGATACTTCTGTCTGGGCTGCAGAAGTAGCTTGGGTTCATGTGGATAGGTGTACACTTGCTTGCGTGGATTTCCCGTACTCTCGCTGTCCTCCTTCCCTTCTCAGCATCTGCACTGTCGCTAGATTCCCACCCATCCTCGGCTGCACGCTTAGCTTGGCCTCGAGTCGTACATCACCACCTGAGGGAGAATTAACCCAAGTGTTTAACACAAACTTCAATATTCCGAGCAGTTTCGTTCTTTCATTTATATTTCGACACAATATCCAGCGAACAGTAAAAGTTAAATATTTTGAATAGTTCCAGCCAGCAGGACTCCTCTGTGTTGCAAATCCATTGTTACTTCGTGCCTGAGCTTTGCTAGTGTAGCTATTTGCGCTGCACAGAACACGACGGGGGGGGGGGGGGGGGCATTGCAAACTGAGAACGCCCAACGTAGATCAGAGAAAGTAGTTGGTAGTGGAACAGTTTTGCCCTTCATGGCGTTGTTTATGATTGTCCGTTAGAATTGGAAGGTAGTTTAAATAGAGAGAGACTGCGTGACGACCACTGGTTGCCACTCTCAACCCTTGCACATAACTGGTTGGTTAGTTGAGAAGCTCAGAGGGAAAAGTTTGTAGACTAGAACTTATAAATTGTATGCTGGCTCTTTATATTTATAAATTACAACGTAACATTGATATCCTCGAGTATTAAAGGGTCTATTAATATTATTTAACTTTCCATAAAATCATTAATCTCTTATGGGGTTTTACTCGGTACAGAATAACAAGTTTTTTTTTGCATTTCAGACTCCTTTGTTAGGTTATTACTTTGCCATAATGCTTGCATTGCTTTGTTAAACTATAATATATCTCGTTTCATCGGAAAAAACAGCATCAGTTACATAACTCTTTGAGTCTACGATGAGTTTCCAACAAAGAGGTGAAGTGCGAATAACAGCAAACTGGTCTAGCAAGAGCACAGTTTAATATACTCCTTAGTGAACAGTTTCAGTGGTACTAGTGGCTTTTATGAATCTTTTGTATGGTTGAAAACTGCTTAGGGCGAAAATAATAATAATGTTTTATTGTCAGAATGCAATTTTACACATTCGCGGATGTTTTCGATTTGCGTCGTATTTTATAAAAGTATTTAACCTGACAATGTCATGATATTACATTAGCTCCAATTAGGTAGTAGTTAGTTTTATGCTTGACATAAATAATATATATATATATATGACACACAAACACCAAAACATTTTTTGAGAATAATTTTCAACTCAATTTGTCCCCCGTTTCAAACTTACTTTATTGTAATTATTTGTGATTTTAGTGTATATTAGCTCATTTTCCTTCGAAAACAAGTCCTTCCTCTGTTAGGCCTGCTAAAAGGTTGTGAATTTTTAAAAGTACCATATTTTAGGATTTTATTTACATTTCGCTTCTAGAATATTTCCCCTCTTTTGCAGCCTACCATATGCGCAAAATAAAATTATATTTTTAACCCGCGAGTTATGTAGTTTATATGTACTATCATATCAACAGAAGTTCAGCACAGCTTTCTTTCTACAATTGTGCTTATATAACATGTTTACTTGTGATTTTTTTTGTTCAACATAGTCAGTTTTTTTTTTTATGTGACGCGAGAACTACGTATAGGAACGTAGAAGGTAACATTGGGGTTATGATAGCATGACTAACTTTACAGAAAGTAATTTTAGAGTGAAATTTCCATTCACAAACCAACAAAAACGGTTTCAATCGTCTAAGAAAACGACTGAAAATTATTAGTTCGAAGGACGTACCGCTTTTTGACCGACATACGTGGGATCTGTAACGCTACATCTTCGTCTAAAGCAAAATGAGCAGATTGAGGTGTTACCTCTAGCTATTCTGAGCTTACCGTGTGTTGTGGAATCCATTACTGTACCATACAAGTTGTTTCCTGAAAATAAATAAATAAATAAACACATGCGTGTTCACGTGTGGGAAGCTTTATTAACTTGATCGTTCAGTCGAGTAATAATTAGGTGTGTCAGCCCAACGGAACTCCTGCTAATGTATTTAAACTGTACACTCTAAAAATTTGTAATTTTACAAGAAAAGTACTTGCAAATCCAGTTGCCAAGGAAATCTGTTGTAAAACCACAAACAGTCTTCTTGTAAAATCTGAAAAACATATATTTGTAATATTACGAATGATAGCCTTGTATTACAATTTACACTATTGGAAAGTGAACATAATTGTTTTTCTAGAAAATAAATATTTTAAATTAATAATAGAGAGTAAATATAAAAAAATTCAAAATATAATTTACGAAAAAAGTTACACATTGCCAGTCATGGGGAATACAACCCACACCTTTTGTGTTACTAACCCGCACCCTTAACTACAAGACCAACTTGACTTAAGACCTTAGCTCCTATTTTTATAGCAAATATAGCTGCAAGTGCCTACAAATTAATATGACGGTATTTGATTAAGAATAATATATTTGTTTTATTTTAGGAGTTCTGTTGTTGAGTTGAGAGATTTGGGAGGCTCTTAACAGAAAGGTATCGAGAGCCGATGAGAGTGTAGCGAGACGAACATGGAGCAGCGCTGGAATAAAGGGGCGGGGGGAAATGGAAAACCTCCGAGAAAACCGGTCGACCAGTGGCATCATATAGCACGATTCCCACGTGCGAAAATCCGGGATTCAAGCCCGTTTCGCCTTGCTGGGAAGCGCGTAGTCTAACCACTACACCACTGTGACCCCCCAATTCGGAAATAGTAAAGACGCGCGTTTGACGAATCATGTTTGGTGAAATAGCATGGCCGAACACATTCAGTAAGATCAAACATGCCCGATAGTAAAACACGATGCGTGTTCAGACATTCTCAGTCTTGCTAAATTCGTTCACTTGAGCAAATTTTTTTATAGGTAAATAGATATTTAGATGATCCTATGAAACTCTTTTATACGCTCATGTGTATTTTGTTGCGGTAAAAATTTTAATCTAGCCACCAAATTATTTTGAAACTATTAAGGTGATTATTTACTAAGCCTTATAACAAAAATTTGGTTTCTTCAGCGGAAACAAAGGTATCCTTCTGTATACACACATTTTCAGAGCGTGAATACAATATGCAAGTATGTAGTTGAAAGCAAGAAAACTTTATTTACCAAACATTTTTCACTGGTAGAATGGACGATGCTGGGCGCCATAGGGCACCCAAAACACGCTTATCCCATTCCGATTTAAAGTGTTTATTTAAATTTTATAGACCTAAATTGAAACGCATTTTGATTTGTCAGCTGTAACAAACGTATCTCTCTTTTTATATTATATTTTTAGTGCATGAAGAAAATATTCAAGTTCGTGGTTCAGAGTAAGAAAACACTTCATTGCAAATCTTCTTTACTGTTGCAAATCAAGTGTCTGAAGGAACTAATTACTCGCAACAACTTCGCTCTAGTAGAAAATATTTGCAGTAGTGTGTTCTCTTGCTGTGAACTACAAACTTGAATGTCTAGAATTTAAGCACCCTGAGTAGTCGCCAAGCACCAGTGTTCATGGAAAGGGGCGTGGCCCGGAGAATGCTTTTTGCCCAGCTCGTAATATTTCACTCTGCGTAAAAATTTCAGATTAACACTTTTAAATTGAATCATAGTCTCTGTAAAAGCATCCGTCACGCTTAATTTTCTGATTTAATTGGAGTGAACAGAAATTACACGCATTTACGTCAAAGAAAACTAATGTTATATACGTAATAAATTTTGTATTCATTTCGTATGACTCCGGAGGTATGATCTGTGGTAGCTTGTTTGCAGATTTTCAAGTAGCACGAAACGCAGTGGTTGAACTGGCGTTTCGTTAAAAAAATATATGTATATATTTGAAGCTTTGGCTGAAATTCAAATTATCTTTCGGCTTTCACAAACACAAAAATTGACGGTTTGTCAACTATGAGGATGTATGCCTAGGTTTCTAGGAAACTATTTTTAACACAAAATACCAGTTATCCATAAACATTTGCCGCCACACATACCTATAATCATCAATTATTTCAAAATTGTTTCCTCTCCCCTTGAGAACTGTGACACGAGTAGCATAAAGAAACACGTGACTATGATAAAAAGTGTTTTATCAGTCGCTGTTTCTCTCCATTTTACTTGACTCGGCGAATTTGAACTCATCTACACGGCCCACAAGTAAAGGCTGTTCACGATAAAGTGAGCACTTTTGAAATCAACCTTTGAAAAAAGTTTCCGCCCCTCCCTGCACTGAGTGACATGCGCCCAGTAGAGTTGGTAACGATGGATGGGAAAGTAGTTCCGTATTTTAAAATTGTATAAAAAGTGTTAGGTATCCATTTCTGTCTTTTTTTAATGCCTTGAAGAGTGAGAATGATCATATTTGAAAAATATTTAATTTTTAAAATAATTCCATAGTTTCACTTAACTGACGCATGAATGTTGTGGTGAGGCTGTTTGGAATGTTAATCTTGCATAAAGCGAAAGTAGATGCATACAAGTAGATCTTAAGCAGGGCTTACAAAAGTGCTCATTTCACCGCGAACAGCCTTTAACTATGTGTGCCTTTCTCGGCAAGCGTGGGTGTAATGATATGCGTGGGTGGATTTGCCCGCTGGCGTGTTTCACATTTATTTAATCGAAGAGAGAAAACCAGAAGTAACTGACAACAAATGAGCCTAATTTCCTCTACGTGGGTGCAGATAAATTTTATTGAATTTCTCGAACGCATAGATCAGGGCTGTCCACCTGGAATCAGGCCGTTTTGTATGGCCCTCGATGGCTTTACTGACTTAATAAACATAAATTTTACTTAATGTATTACTTATTTTATTTGGTACGTATATATTTACCTACTTTTATTTTTCAATAATTAAACAATTAAACATTGTTTTTAATAATAATATTAAATTAAAATATTGTTTTTTTTTTTCAACTGTAGCCTAGCGGCATAGCATAATTTAATACCTTGTTATCTTTGTACAATATAAGAAATTTTCCAAAATTATTGAACGGCTCGCGACTTGGCAAGAATTTGAGTTGTGGCCCACGAGCCCTTCCAAGTTGGACAGTTCTGGCTTAAATATTAGATAAGCATTGGCGTCTCATTGACAGCAATATCGTAGAGACGAAACCAGAAACATGTGAAACAGTAAATAGACAATTAAAATACACGAGTGACTTACCCGGGATTCGAATTTTTTTTAAAAACTCGTATAATTAAGCTAGCTTGCAGTCAACTGCATCACGGACGTAGGATTCGGAGCAACAACTTCGGATGTAATCTGTCTAATGTTTTCAATGATAAGGTTCCCTAACCTTAAATATTTACTAGGGACATCATTTTGAAAATACGTGTCTCAGCCATTAAAACACACATGTTTACATGACCTACCATAACGCTACTACTGTGAAAAATTTGATGGAAATCAGTTTATTGTTCTCCGATATATGGCATGAAAACATTATTTTCTTACATACAGCTATCTTAAAAAAATTGCATAAAATAGGCTTTATAGACGATGTTTGTAATAGATAATGTCAGCATAAAAAGTTTGATTGAAATTGTTAAATATATATGCGAGACATGTGAAAATAATATGGCCGCAATTTTTGAAATTATTGCCTTGACCCCATTTGAATCAGGTAACAATACTTGGCCTTCTGTAGGTGTGCAAAAGTTTGTGGAAATTTGTCGAATTATTTCGCAAATACGACGAAATGTTCATTGACACTACTTGCAAAAAAAATACGGCAAAGAAGCATCTCTGTCTGCATATCGGTTTATTTTTTCATGTGGCGCTATCTTCCAAAATATCTGGCTAACAACAATATTCACCTCTGAATTTAATGTTTACAAATTTTGGTTAAAATTGGTTGAATGGTTTCCGAGATATGACATATCGCCCTAAATTTTAAAATGACCGCTATTTTGAAAGCAAGTGCCCATCATGGTCGAAAACTATAAACGTCAGGTGACCTTAGTATTATATGTGTACCGAGTTTGGTTCACGCGTTCAAAAAGACACACATTTCACTCACCTACACGACACACACACACAGAGTGATCTCGTAAGCCTTTCTTTCTCTGCGGAAAGTAGGCTACAAATTAGTCAAAAGAACTGTATGGCTTTGCTTCAATTTTTATGTCGATTTTTTTTATCGAAATCAGATTATTGTGGATCAGCTCTCTGGGGGCGTGGTTGCCGTGGTTAATGCGGCGTGACGTCTGCTACATCAAAGCCAGTAGTCAGGCAGCCATTTCGTAATGGTCTCATCTGTTTCATCTGAAGTGCCCATCTCCTGCACTTCGCTAATGCATCCGTGTGTTACAGAGGCTTGTGTTAAGTCGCCTACCTCGAAACGGCCTGTTTGAGTCTAAAATGCAGGGGGAAAAAAAAAAATTAACTCTTTATGGGTTTGATGTTAGCGTAAAAGAATTATTTTCGTGAATGATCGACAGATAAAATTAAGAATAAATAATTAGAGTTATGAAAGAATATAATTGATTTTAGACACAATTTATTATGAATGTGTGTCTGTTGTTTTATGTATGAAGTTTTATTGCGTAATATTTTTTTACGGTGTGTTAAATTTATATTATTACTAGCTTTTACCTGCGACTTCGCGCGCGTGTTTATAGGGATAAATAATGAAGTTTTGTGACACTAAGTCACTATTGAGTTACTGTGGTCCCACTATTTTGTGCTCCAGCCCCTGACCTGTTGCGGCCCCACTATTGGGTGCTCTACCCACTGAGCTTCTGCGGCCTCATTTGATATACATCTATCCACTGGATCACTGCGGCCCCACTTGGAATAACTCTACCCACTGAGCCCTACGGTTTTTTGGAAGGAAATGTTTACAGCCCATAGACAAAAAAGAAAGGAGAACTGACGAATGGTTTTTTTTAACAATGCTTTTTTTTATGCAGTAATCAATCCTAAGAAGAGCTTAATCCAGTACCTATTTACAAAAGGAATTTTCCTGAAGGAATGAGGTATTTTCCTGGAATAAAATGTAGCCTATGTCACACTCTGACCCTTCAACTATATCTGTGCAAAAAATCACGTTGCTCCGTTTCGACGTGAAAGGACAAACACACACACACACACTTTCGCATTTATATAGTAGTAAGGATGCTTAATTCTGCGACGGTGGCGTAAAGGCTGTTCACGATAAGGTGAGCACTTTTGAAATCAACGTTAAAAAAAGTCACTATCCCAACCTGCATATATTTTAACGGGCGAACTAAGTGCCATGCGCCCAGTAAAGTTGGTAACAATGAATGCAAAGTAGTTCCATGTCATAATGTCGAAAGAAAAGTGTTTTGTAACAATTTGTGATAACTTAAATTATGTCTTCCACTTTCAGTTATTTTAATGCATCGAAGTGTAAAAATGAGCAGATTTGTAAAAAAACATTTTCTTTTGTAATAATTTCACAGTTGCACTAGACCGACGCATGAATAAAGTGACGAGGCCCACGGCGATGTTAATTTTTCATAAGGCGGAAGAATACACAGTGTGCATACAAGTAGATCTTAAGGGAACTATGCAACTGCACGTCCAAGGCCAAGAAGCGAGGGAGCGATACGGGCGACAGTTATACGCACGCCTAGCGCCTCATCGCTCCTACGCGCAAGGCGTGCAGTGTTTCCATCGTGACGCTGTACTGTGTAAATTATATATGAAACAACGGGGTTTATTACACGCGATGAAAGCCCACAGATTAAACTACGTCCGTATCTTTACTTTTCTCGTGCCACTTAAGTAAACGACATAGGCAAACTTTAAAATGCGATATTTGACCATTTTCACCAATTTTTTCCTCCAAGAATACGCTTAATATAACAAAAGTAAAAAAAAATGACAAGGTCAAGGCGAACAACGATTTCTCAGAAAACGTTTCAGTACATAGGGCTCTTAAGCAGAGCTTTCAAAAATGCTTATTTTACTGTGAACAGCCCATATCCGAAAGCTTAGCGTAGAGTGCAGTGGAGAGATTTGGGCGGATCTTAAGGCCCGACTTCAGCCCTTTAGCAGGAATTCTTCGTTTCCTTGTCATAATTTCGGATTCATAATTACTGATAATGTATGAGTACAGAAAATACATTTTACTAGTTGTTAAATATTTTTGTGCGTTATTTTGTGTTTTATCTGCTAGTTATAAAAAGTCGAGAATATATATTATATTTCATTAATAAGTTCTCGACTTTTTACAACAAGCAGACAACACGCAATTAAAAATTCGTAAAAAAATATTGAACAACTCGTAAAATGTAAATTTTTCTATAACCGTACATTGTCAGTAATTAATATATACATAAATCCGAAATTATGACTCGGAAACGAAGAATTTCTTCAAAACAAGTGAAGCCGAACCATAACATTGGGGTCTTGAGAGCAGGTGAGAGTGAAGTGAGGTGAGTATGGAGCGGCGCCGGAATGCAAGGGTGGGGGAAACGGGAGATCCCCGAGAAAACCCGCCGACAAGCAGCGTCGTCTGGCTCGATTCTCTTATGAGAAAATCCGGGAGCGAACACCTCCCCTCTTTTTTTCACTTTTCGACCGGGAATAGAACCCAGTTCGCATAGATGGGAGGCAAGCAGTCTAACCACAACACCACCGCAGCCCCCGAGAGCTTTACGACAGTTGTAATTGTCCTTGAAATAGGGTAGCGATAAGCCATGCGCAACTAGTGAACTGGAAAATTTTAACTCTTACATATTACTTTGTATAGTTTTAGCTACCCTAAACACCTCATATTTCGTCGTTCATAGCATCATGATGGGAGCCAAGCTTTCAGATATCCTGTGCGCAATCTACAATATTTTTTATTTCGTATGCACAGCTGGAGTTGTTATTAGCTTTACATCTTAACGTGCGCTGGGCACTTTGACTCTCCGACATCAGTATCAGTAACATTGTTATCGTAACACACGTGATTCGACGCTCACGATATCCCGAGTTTCTCTGTTGTTCGGTACCGCTGTCGATAGACTTTATCCTTTGCGAAGTCGTGCCAGTTTTCGTCATAGATTAAAGATGAGGCAGACCGATCTCGCTGGCTACGCACAACCAATCTCCGTGTCCCAAAATTGTACTGCTTCTCTGCTAACACGTCTAGCGAAAACGGCATGGATTGGATTTGAGGTTAGAAAACTAACCAATTTGTAATGTAGTTTGATTAAATTCAAACTGGTAAAAATATTTTGTTCGTATACTAGTGATTGTCATTTAAAAATTAAGATATAAACAAACACGTTCATCACTGTTGACCATGTGACTTTGACAGTTGTGTATGATTGGGGTAGGTTAATGTTGGGTACATGCGCATAAGACGAGTAATCGGTCTACCTCAGCTTTAGTCTATGATTTTCGTAGCCCAAACTTCGTTCGTAACGTTGTGTTTTGGGCTACGGACAAAGCACTGTGCAATTTAATTTAGGTTAAAGTCAACCAATAGCCTGCCGAATAACAGCCAAACTGCAAGTCTCTGTTTAAAAAACATTATACATTATAACAGAATTATTCTTTGTATAACTACTCGCTGAGGATGGCGTCATATTTGGTGGTTTTTACAGTAATGAAAGTGTCCATACTACTCTAAACACATTGAATTCAATGAAATGGCGAAATTTATAATACTTATGAAATACGAATGCTGTAAGCGTCTGAAAGTCCAACCTGTACTCATGTATGGCTTGAGGTGTCGAATATTTAACAAGCGAATAGCATTCATTCACAGGTAAATGATTAGTTAGTGGTAATGAACTGGGAGAAATGCGGACTTGACAGGACAAAAGGACGATGTCACAAATATTTGTTATGTATTAGTCATGTTTTGTAGATCAAGTAGAAGTTTATAAAATAACATCTTTAATCAAAGACGCACCCTGCAACTAATTATACAAACATTATCATACAGTATTTCATCAATATAATGCATGCTTACAGCTGTTTAAAATACTTAATAATTTGGTGATTAATTGGAACATTTTCTGAATTGTACTTAATTTTATAATTTTTACAACGCCACAACTCTTCACGACATAAAACCATGAACGTAGACAACTTCCTGCCGTTATAGGTTTTCACTTATTTTGCGTAATTAATACAGACGTGAAAAATTTAGCTTTTATGTATGCCAAGTTTTATTATTTCCACACACTCGAGTTTCTGCAAGGAGAAAAGTAATACCAAAAACTGTACATAAGAGACAAACCATTGTTTTAAAAGAGACAAACACAGCCTAATTTCCATATTGTGCATGACTTTACATGACCTAAATGTGAGGGATCTTACACACCTCTGTAATTTAGTTTCAGCTAAGGACTATCTGTTCACAAGAAAATGAGATGAATCCACATAAATGGAAATCGGCGAAAGAGTAACATAATTTCATCCTAAAAAATATACAATTTGTAATGTTATCCTTTGAAAACACAATCAAACCAGTGGCGCAACCCATTTCCCTGCTACTTTTATTTTTCTAAATGAAATGTATCGTATATCCATGCAACGTGTTTTAACCGTATATCAAGTTCGCACTCAGTTCAGAAGAACAAGCTTACATGTTTTCCAGGGATGCTATAAATATTAATTTCGTAAAAAAATAAGCATGTGGCCATTTCATACAGACAACGAACATAAATTCATTGAAAGGCCGTGAAAGGAAGTAATTTAGCATAGAGCATGGCATTAAATTGCTTTTACTTTTTCAGTGGCTTACTATTAAACGAGACCTGTGTCTGTCTCTTCGGTATATTAGCCTGCTTCACTTAGCGTGCGAAGTGAATTGTTTTTTATGTGGTTTAGTTCATTACTGAGTTATATTTTGGAAATGCCCATCCTTATCCACGAAACAATATATGAGCAGGTTTATTTTTAGTGAGGCAAGATTTCGTACATTCATGAAACATATATTTGCAAGGGAAAAAAATACGCGTGTTCGCCCTATTTTACGTTCACGAAAATAAATAAATAAATAAAATGAAATAAAAACTCACAACGGCCGAGATTTGTAGTTTGATACCGGCGGAAGTGGGGCGACTAGCTTTTAGTAGAAACAAAGCCCCATAACACGTGTTAACCCTGTTGCGTTGCCGTCTGTCTGTTTCATCCAGTTATTTTTATTCTCTTTCTGCTAGATACATAGCAGTCGGTAGTTTTCCAGCCAGCGGAGGCAAGCAAACGGAAAACGAACAAATACCCGGAGTTTCACATGTTCCCTAAACTCTGCATATATTTCAAAGCAACATATTTCGATGTGTAGCGATTCTGTTTGCTAATCACGTCTATTCGACATGTAATCCGTGAGCCTTTCTGAGTGTGGTTTGTTGTTTTGTCGCTAGGCCTCTGAAACGATGGTGACAGCGGGAGCAAGTCACCACACGAGTGCTGACAAAGGCCTGAACCAGCACTCGGTGTCCAAGTTTAGGTCCCCAGAAAACGACAGCCGAACGAAATTTACAGAAAGGAAATAGCCTAGCTGAAGGCCGCCCAACTCAGCACGAAATGTCCCAGAGGAGTACATGAACCTAAAAATTCCCATCGGTACACAAGTGTGGGCATTACTCACAACACACTTATCATCAAACTCAAATAAAAAAGGAAAATAATTATCATGTAGCAATGTCAACCATTGTAAATGAAACAAGAATGTTTCAGAAACAAACCATTTTTTAGCTGTTTATTATACCCTTTTTTGTATAAAATCTCATTTGATTTGCTAACATGTATCCCAAGTTCCGGCTCAACAAAATAAATAGAAAAACTAATTAAATTAACAACCAACAGTGACACAATACATAAAGCAATTTCATCTTGGCCATCTTATGCATATCCTAGACATGAGAATCTTTCTTTTGTTACATTTCTTTGTAACTTTAACTTTTATGAATAGAAGTTTTAATTTAGAAAGAGAAAAAAAAAAAAAAAAACGAGTGCACCCAACTATCAGCAACATTATAGTTTTATTGAAAGAAAAGGCATTTATTTATGAGACACGTTCCCACTTAAGTGGTGAGCTGAAAGGCATTAGTTAACCCAAAACATTAACTTTTTACATCTTTTGTAATATGGTCCAACGGCACAAAATAGCCACTTGCTATTATATTTTGCAATTAATTTTTTTTTTATTAAGTTTGTGTGTTTCGGTTTAACACACATTCAGTCTCTGACCAAAGATTGCTATGTTGCTTCATGCAGGAAAGCAGAGTGAAAACATGCTGAGAAGATTAAAGATCCGACCGAAAGTCGACGAAAACTGATGTGTGCAGCATCACACCGAGCTCGCCTTAAAATTGGTACCTGCTGCTCTGGCCGGTGCCGCAAGGGCAGGTAGGATGATCAGCTCATGAAGGGTAGCTGTTCTAGGCCAAGAGGGCGTACCGCGCAGAGGCGGTCTCGAAAGGAACTTAAATCATAATGCTAGTAAAAATAATAGCGTAAGAAAATGATGATCACTACATGTTCGTGCCCAAAAATGAAGGTCGAGTCAACAAATTCCTTCGTGCACGAAACAACTGGGAATATACTCCGAAAGTCATGACGTGATAAATCGATGCAAATCGAAATACCACATCGCGCGTACAAAAACCGAGTGGAAAATTCCATAATTAACACTTGAGTTTAAAACATAATTAACGTAATTAAAAACACGAGAAGAACACTTGGCATAATAAATAAATTATAAGAGTGCGGCAAACAAGAGTAATGCATTATAGAAACGTAAAGGAAAATCTGATAAATTACACAATAAATAGCGTCATTGCGGCAACAGTGCTGTTATCTCTCGTGACTGCAGATAAACATAATCACAGAAATGTAGAGACAAAATGAATATACTTTCTCGAATTTTAACATTTTACAATAACAAAGTAGTCATTTAGTAATGATTACATCATTTACAAATAAACCATAGTGGATAAATTGAACTGTTTTATTTAATACCAATTTATGCCGCTTTTCCTTATTAAATATCAATTAGATTTACCTACGCAATAAAAGAAAATATACCTTTTAAACAATAATAGTGTGCCGAAGAAAAACAAGGCGGGAGAGTTAACAATAAACATGCTTTGCAAAAAAAAATTGCTAGAAAAGCAATTAAAGAAAAATTAAAAAAGGAATGCCAGAGTATGGCACACCTTCCCTCCCAAAGCAGTTACAGCAAGACAGCAATTAACGTTATTTTTTTCTAAAACCACTTATCGTTATGCTATATAATCATTTAGAGGACAAATAATACTTATGTTTACGTAAATTTTGTCATTCAGGCGGAATCGATACTATGGTTAATTTATAAAATTTGAAACCCGACGTCACCGCAATAACGAGAATGCCACTTTAAATTGCGACACTTTTATTGTAATCAATGAAAATGTGCTGGTTGACAATTTTCACGAATGCCTTATATTTCCAGGCTTTACATACGTGGTAACGTAACAATTGTGTTTTGGTAAATCAACCTAACTTGAATTAAACAGTAATGGGCCTCCGCAGTGAAGGACTAAGTATGACTTGAAGATGTGCAAGTCTAAAAGTACTTGGCGTTTAAATAACACTTCTCAGAGCATTATTACTTTCTTAATGGCTTAACATCTCGCGGACAGTGATTGCTCGGACAGTCATAAACGGACAAAGAAGTGTTCGTGGAACCATCCCACACATTAACCTTTTTCATCTTGTTGGTAAAAGAATCCTAAGATTAGAATAGTTGATTACATAAATATTTAAAAATTAAAGTAAAAGGTAAAACGATATCTTATTTGGTTAATAAACTATTTATAAGTACTCTAAAATACATTTTACACGTTTTCACTCTCGTATAGTTTGAATTTTAAAAAACCCTTTAATTTATTGTATAATGTAGCCAACCTATGTGTGCAAAGACTATAATTATATTTTATCGTATTAATGACCCATTGGGGACTTCCTAAAAAAGGTTTGACACCTTTTCGTACTCTTAAAATACTTTGATATTTATATAGGCAACGTATTGAAGACAACTACATAACGATTTCTCATTGGGTTTACGATCTATTGGAGACTATTCGAAAACTGATTTCACACATTTATCATCCTCACAGGCGTTTTTAGCGATCAGAAGAGGTAGCCCCTTAAAGCAAATATCAGACACATCTTAAGGGGTTAGTGACGTATTGGCTGATATTCTAAAACATTTTATCCCTTTTCACAATAATATCAAATAAATTTAAAAAATAATATTTTTGTAGTTATTTATAGAAGTTGTAATGTTTTTCGGGGTTCTATAGTTTATTACAAGAAAATTAATAAGTTAACCAAACAGCCAGTGGACGAAACAGGAATTACAAAGGTTTATTTTTACGCTTACAAATGTTCCATATGTGCATTACGGTTGACGTGCCACGTGCCGACACGATATTCTAGTTCTTGCAAAACCCTTCTATAGTGGTTACTGCAGAGGTTACGCACACTTCCAGCTTGTCGACAAATATCACGCGACAGCGATGGGACGAACACTTGTTTTTTTATCTAGCCCCACCAAAGAAGTTGCGTCGTGTGAGGTCCGGTGATCGCGGAGGCCATAGCATTAGATAGTGGTTGCGTCCCGCCCCACGTTCTATCCAACACCCTGGAATCTGTGTTCAAGTAGTGACGGACTTCATGTCTGTCCTGCAGGGAAGGCGAGATGTGGGTCACCATGTGATCGGAACTTAAGCCACAACTGTAATAGTTATAGGTGGACTCGCAACAGTCCGTCGCATCCGTAAGTCATCCGCCCGTCTGGTAGTTATCCGTCTGTGTTTTCGTCCATCAACTGAAAGCGATTCACAACAATCCGTCGTCCGTAAATGTTTCTGAACCTCGAAAGTTCACTGTGATACTTGACATCGCGATATTTCTTTAGCTGGAGATACATTTTGGTTGGAAATACATTTTCAGGAAAAATAAGTTTTGGGAAAATAATTTATTTCACGTGATAGGAATTTATACGGAATTTTTTTTTACATTTGGAATTTCTGTATTTAGTATCAAAGAAGAATGTACATAGATCCAACACCTCACATTTCATTTCGAAGTGCGTATTCACGTGTAAGTAATGTCGTCAGAAGACGGTGGTTCATCCGTCCGATTTTCTAAAGTTAAAGTTTGGTCAATATGTAACGGATGGAAGGTTAGAAAAAAAAAGGTTGCCCTGCGATTTGTTGAAGGTCATACAAGTGACAGTTGGACGAACGACTGACGGATGTGACGTACTATTTCGAGTCCAGCCTGTGTCTGTTTCGTCATGTTTATTTCCGCGGAACAGAATGGCGTACACGCGTTCAAGAGAGATGGCACATATATGACGTTCTTTTTTTTTTGTCTTTTTTTGGTGAATCACGCGTTATGTTCCGTGGAAGCACGTGAATTTTCACTTCCCCGTACATGAACGTTACGACCGTGACTTTGCTACTGGTAAGAAATCTAGCTTCATTACTGAAGATCATCGTGTCAAAAAAAAACTTCATTGGCAGCCATATTGCCCATGAGCTATAGGCCCTGTACAAAAGTCAAACCCAACGCTCGTGTTCAGCATCGTATAAATGTTCCAGTAGTTGCAGTCCGTATCGTCTGAAGCGCAAACCTACGTAAGTTTAAAACATGTTCAGCTCCTTAGCTGCACGTATGATATAGGCTGTTCACGGCAAAGTGAGCACTTTTTAAGGCCCTGCTAAATTTTTCCTTTCAATTAATTTATGCATTTCGGCCACTTTTTAATGTAAACATTGCAATATGACTAGTAAACACAGTATATACATTTCATCACTCTCAATAGCCAACGCCTGAGACAGCGATAAAATATATTTATAATGGATTAATGCAGTTTGTGAGGGCTTTAAAAAGTGCTCACTTTACCGTGAACAGCTTGTAGATTTGTTTGAGCTTCGCAGAAAACGCTTCGGAATGCATTCCACGTCTTCTTCTGAGGTAAGAAGGACGACTTGTTGATTTGGTCGCACGCAAACATTTTGTTCCGCTAAACTCTTTACACCATACACGAAATGAATTCTCATTTGGCGGGACCTTACTAAATTTAAACGAAATGTACGTCACAAAGTGATTAACGACTTCGTTGCATAGGGTTCCTACATGCAGTAAGATTTCTCGACTGACGTAGCAGCAATTTTCAAAAAAATACGCTACTCATTCTCCGCGTAGCAGTAAGCAGGTAAACTACGGTGTTGTGATTGGAGAGAAATAAACTGTTTGAGGTACGTTTCGAGTAATGCTACTTTCTTTACGGAGAATGCAATACTTTGTGGGAAGTAATTTATGAAAACTCCGAAGAACATAGTAAGACATTCAGTAAAAGTAGTCTTTCAAAGCAAAGAGAAAAACGATATCATGTCTGGTTAATGAGATATTGTGGAGTCCCCGAAAACACATGTTACTCCTTTTCATCCACTTAAGGGTTGAATTTCGATAAACCCTGTCTTATTGGGGGTCTACGCCCTGAAGGTAGGCCATTCCTAAATTCTCATGCTTTTGCGCTCCAACAGTTTGGGTTGTGCATTGATGAGTGTGATGGTTCAGCCAGTCAGTTGAGACACTTAATTTATATATATATATATATATATATATATATATATATATATATATATATATATATATATTACACATACATACATATATGTTTTATAAAATTGTAATAAATTATGTACTTGTCGTGAAGATAAATTTTTCTTTTTTGCTTATAAAGGCCGTAGTCCGCCCCCCCCCCCCCCTTCTCATGGAGCCTGACCGGGGGAAATATAACTTACCTGAAGGATATGTTGATGAAATTAGTTTTAGTAATGACTGACACACAATCATATCTTCAAACCCAAAATTTCGGTCCGAGGATACGTTCTGGGCCTCCATAGGTCGGCAGGGAATCTTGAAACTGCGGGGCAAAGTGAAGACGTAAATATTTAGCCTCACGTGAAGTGTCGTTGCTTAGTATAGTTAAAGCAGAGAGAGAGAGAGAGGGCGGCTCTAATTGGAGCTTGTTCGCTAACTAAGGAGTCCTCCTAGTGGCGGCCGCAAAACCGCGGGCGCCCCTCTTCCCGGCGCTTCGCCCCTTTTCGTCTCATGCTAATATCTCGGCTGGCCGACGAGATGCAGGGGGGGGGGGGGGTGGTAGAGGGTGGAAGGAAGGAAGCCCTGTGCGATAATTTATTAACGGCAATTCCCCCCCACCCCCTTCACAAAACTGTTCCTCGCGTTGACTCACGCGCATGCGTGCAGTGCGCGGGCTAATGAAAAACATGAAGCACGGCCTGGTCTGGGCGAGCGTATCTCTCTCCCCCCTACCCCCCGGTGGAGTAGGAGGGAGGAGGGGCAACCAAGGGCCCGGTAATTTTTCTCACTTTGCACGCTTGAACTTTTCTACTCCCGCCGACCTCGAACTTCCACCCTTCCTTCATCCCCCCGAACTCTGTCCTCGCGACCCCGCAGGAGCGTGGCTGTGCCCCTCCGTCGCGAGCCCGGAAATGCGTTTAACGTGTTTGACGTATGGGGTACGACCGTGGGTGAGGCTAGTCCACAATGTGGTTAGGAAGTTCGTTGCTAATAGTTCGGCGGATACCTTTTTCCAACAGATTTTCTCCGTTGTTACATGTAAATAAATGCGATGACTGGAGAATTCATAAAATAAATGTATACAGGTTGTCCGAAAAGTCTTTCCCTGGTTACAAACTTCACTTATATCCGCTATATCTAAGATAGAGAAGTGAAACTAGCGCCAAAATGTTGGCAAGCTAACCAAGTTATAGGCTATTATGGTAAAATGAGCACTTTTGAAAGCCGTGTTTAAGATCTAATTGTATGCACGTTGTGTATTATTCCGCCTTACGTAAGATTAACATAGTCATGGGCCTGATCACTTTATCCATGCATATCGGTCAACTGAATCAGCGAAGTTATTAGAAAAGTAATTATTTAACAAATCTGTTCTTTTTTAAATTTTGATACATTAAAACAAACATAACGCGAAATAAATTATACAAGTAATGACATTCGACGTTTAGGTACGGAACTACTTCCCATCCATCGTTACCAAATTTAATGGGCGCATGTCACTCAGGGCGCCCGTTTAAATTTTACAGGTAGAGGCAGTGACTTTTTCTACGTTTGATTTCAAAAGTGCTCAATCGTGAACAGCTTTTAGTAACGGGGCTGGCGTTTAGCAGTTGCATTGTACAAGATAATTGTACATGTTCACAATTAAGGAAAAAGCTCAATGTGTCCCCTGGTACCATGTTAAATTGTGTTACGGCCACATAATTTGCGATCACGTGGTTAACAACTGCCAAGTTCGTATCTGCGCCATCCTTGCGCTTAGCGTGTTCTTGTTTGTAATTTCATGTGTACCATTATTTTCTCAGGGTTTATGTATTGTTTCATTTAAGGGTTCTTGTAATTGTTCCACGATTGACACTTTTGTAAATATATCCAAAGAGCTATTGAACTTAAATTTCAGTAAACAATGCAAGGAACTTTGTACTCATAAGTACGTCACAGGCTTAATTCTGCCAAAATTTTATTAAATCAATACTGTGATGTAAATATAAAGTTCGTTATTCAGTTGCTATGTCTGTATTGCTGTGTAACGTCAATAGCTAGTTGGGTATAGGGACACGTCCGAAATTTTCCTTTTAATAATATAAAAAGTGTGACAGTCTCTTCCGGTCACTTCTCTTTTCTATCTGTCTCCAGGATCTGCATTGCTGGCAATTGTTATAGGGATTGTATGTCTCTACTGAAGTGATCCCTACTGTCAGGACTTTGGTGAGTGGCAGAATAATCCTGCTCGCGCAGCTGACTGCTGAATGGAATCGCAGAGATGCAGTTTTTACCTTGGAGTGCCCCCACCCAACTCACACTTCCGCTTCGCGGGTTGCCGTCTGCTATAATCTAGGGGCTTGTGTTGCGCACCAAGCAGTCTCTTTCCTAGTCGTATGTGACAAGCGGAGAATGATGCAATGTTTTGGCATAGAATAATGTGTAATATTATGGCCGTATGCACAGACTCGCCTAGTAGTGAAGCATCACTAGCACTTCTTGTAGTGGAGATTCCAAACGGCACTAGATTTCGTATGCTTAGGCAGTTTTAGTTTTGACACTAGTGCGGATTCATGAAGTTTAGTGTGAAGGATGGTCACTAAATACGAGGATACACGAGCTTGCCCGAAATTAATGACGTCAGTAATCTCAGCCAATAGGAAATGCCTGAAACTATGACTTTTGCTTCTCGTAGGAAATAAAATGGAGAAGTTTACTCCTCGAAATACGCATGTTAATCTTGTACCGTTTAAAAATTTAATTTATTTGTTTGGGCCAATATAAACAACATGTAAAACTTAATGTAATGCAAATATACAAATATATACATGGAATGGCCATTTATAGGATACTGTTAACAAAACATTATGAAGTGAAGTGATTTGGGCTGTTCTTGACAGCAAGGTCTTGAGAGTCAATGAAGGTGATTGATGTATGGAGCAGCGCTGGAAAGAAAGAGCGTAGGAAACGGGAGACCCGCCGAATAGCCGCACCGTCCGGTACGATTCCCACATTCGAAAATCCAGGGAGCGATTACCGGGAATCGCACCCGGTTCGCCTTGGTGGGAGACGAGTATTGTAACCGCTACACCACCGTGTCCCCGCTGACATGTGAATGCTGGCGAAATGCGCATGATACTGAAATTGGTCTCCCAGTGACATGGGACACCAAGTGACAAGAGAAGTGACGTCGCACGTGGTCGGTCACGTGAATCGATCAGAACGCGGTGTCAAAGGGCACAGCTTGGGGAAAATCGATCAATTGTAGCAGGATCCGCACTCACTTAAAAATAAAATAAAAAATTCACATTTTGGCCCGCATCACGAATTTGAGATCGGGATTTGGCCTCCGTGAGTAAAAAGTTTTCTAAAGGCAGTTCACGGTAAACTGAGCACACCTGAGAAACGTTTTTTAAGGTCTATTTATATTTACATTAAGTAGATATTTTCTAACCGTATGTAAAATTATCATTGCCATGGGCATTATCACTTTATTCATGCGTTGGTCAAGAGAACATGTGAAATTATTAGAAAAGTAAATATTTTACTAGTAACCTTATTCTTACACATATGTCCATTAAAAAAACAAAAAGCAAAATATATACTTTCATGCAATAACAAATGTTTACCTAACTCTTTTAATTCAACGCCATAGCACAGAACTAAATTCCTCCCGTCGTTGCCAACTAAACATGACGCATTCCAATCAGTGCACCTGTTGAAATATATACAGGCGGGGAGCAGTGAGAATTTACAAATGTTGATTTCAAAAGTGCTCACTTTACCACGAACAGTGTATAACCCCTGCTACCCTGTTGCGTTGGGATGAGAGACCCGGCGCGAAGCTTACTAGCGGGGTAGTTCAGACACTTCGGTGGGGGTGAGAACGTTTATTTGAGTCTAGCGGGGGATGTTAAATAAACATCCCGACTTCAAACACCCGGTATCCGTCAGTTTTAATTTGTGCTTGTAGACAAAAAAAAATACAACCGAGTGGGAAAACATGTCTATATTTTTTTATTCACGTTTCAGACATTTATTTTGGGGTGGTGGGGGGAATGTAACGTTTTCCTGTAGTTGTACCAATAACAAAATCTCGTAAATCCTCTCCGGTGGTAAATATTTGCCTTGGCTCGAGTAAATAGAACACAGACGTAGTTCAAAAGTACGTTTAATTTAATTTAAATGCTGCTTTTCATCACCCCTCTGTAACTGGCAAGCATGTAGGACTTTTTTTATTATTATTATTTTTTTATATAAATTTGCACTTATAAAGGCACCCACACAATTATGATTCCGAAGTAGAAACAGCAGGCTATAAACAGGCATGCCAATTAACTACTTACGGGGATCGATTTACGTGTTGAAAAATCAAAGTACTCACCTTACACTTCACAGTAAGCCATTTGGATGTTCGTTTCGACTAGAGTAGGGTCGTATACTGTCTGCGAGGAAGTGACCGGTATTCAGGAGCACATCCTGCTTTGTGTGATAGCGCGGTGGGAGGGGAAACCTACAGAAGGGACCGAGTGCGTGAATAATGAAGTCGAAACTAACGAGTGCCCAAATATTTAGTTATAAACGTACGCAAAGTATAATACATCCACTGTTACTTCACACTTTCTGAAGCCCTGCTAAAGTTCTACTTGCAGAATTTTTAAATGGACGTATTTAGTGAGAGTTACAGTATCTCGTCGTATTTTAAGCAAATAAATGAACTAAATATTTCAAAAATCTATTTTAATGTTGTAAAATTTTATTATAAAGAAGAAATTTTGATGATGGCCAATTCTTGTGACACTGCCTAACAAATCGTGTTCAGTTACCTCTTGTAGTACATGTATCAGCGACTCTTATGCTGTTCTGAAGAATACATTCAATATTTTTTTTTGTGATATATTACACGTTGGTACTATGAAGAGTGTACCCGCAAATTATTATAATTTTTAACTAATGTTAGCTATTTCAGTAGCTTCTGGAAATAGTGTGTTTTCGAACCACGCCGAGGCATTTTCGCTGCAGACATTATCTTCTGTTCTAATCACTCGTGACAGTGATGAGGGTGTGGTGGGGAAGGGGGGATATTGCTTACAGGAGGAAGTTCATAGTACTAGGACAAATACCAGGCAGGCGAATCTTCTTCCCCCCCCCCCCCCTTCTTATCATCCTACCGGCCCCTAGTCGCCCGAAGTTTTAACATCTCGCGGCTTTCACGCTACCGTGTCACGTAATTTCTCGTGGAACACTTGCCACTTCATTTCACCGCCATTCCATAGCCGTTTAGTCAACGACCCGAATTCCTTCACCACTGCATACATATTTTTTTTATTCTGTCCTTGCATTTCGCTTTATCATTTGACAATAATATGAACATTTTGTGTTTGCTGACGATCCTCAATTAATAAAACTTGCAGGAAATCCTTTGTATACAAAGGAAGACACGAAATCAACAACAGTTGTTTAATACCTCAAAGCATGAATTTAAAATAGCTACTAAACTAACTCAGCGCCACTTGGATGTAGTAGGCTGTGGAAGACAAAAGTCACACCAGCAGTAATGCTATTTTCTAATTCAGTTTCTACAAACACATATTTAGGACAGTGGCGGATGCAATTGTACACGAGATTGGGAACCACTTGCCATACGAAGTTGTACAATGTTTACTTCGAAGCCTAACATTTATCAAAATTAGGAACTTAATACTGCTGCAGAAAACTCCTGGAATGAAAATAGAAGAAAATAATTAAGAATTAAAAAAAAATTGCAAGTTAATACTATAACCGTGCAGTTGTTACTGTCGTATGTTGTGGCAAAAGTTTTTCTATTTTAAAATGTTATGTGCACTTCACCTATGCTGAAATGCTATTACCTCAGTTAAAACTTGTTACATTTATAGGCTGTTCACGGTAAAGGCCCTCCCCCCCAGCCATTAGCCACTAATAAGTATGTTTCATTGCAGACCCAGACATTACCTTGTGAGAGTGGTGAAAGTATACACCGTATTTATCAGTCAAATGGTAATGTCGATATTAAAAGGTGGCGGAAAGACAAAAATTAGCTACAAGGAAAATTTTGGAAGGGCCTTAAAAAGTGCTCACGTTACCGTGAACAGCCTATAACATGCATATTGTAATGAAAATAAATTGAAATGTAGCCATTCCTGTTTGTCACAAGCATTCATTGTTACAATGCTTACAAGCATGTATTCATGAATAGCGAAGTGTTTAAGCATACGTGACACTTTCTACAAATATGGTGCTACGATTTACGATGAGTTAAATTAGATAAACGTTATTTCCAGCCAATTGGAAGAGAGATTGTCTACTTTAAATAAGTTGACTTTCCAAAATCTTAAATACTGAGTCATGTGCATTACGTTTTGTGTCCTGAATAAACATATTTCATTAAAACAGGCCAATATTTTGTAATTTGTTGTCAAAGAACAAAATTTTGCATTAATTTTAGATCTCGTATAAATTTAAATTGCCCTATGTAGTACTTGACAGTTCACTGTAACAATATGTATTTCAATTTTATAAATGTGTAGAAAAAAATAATTCGAATATTGACTGTCACAATAACTTCAAGATAAAACACCCATTGCTTCCCAAGAGATTTTCATCTCTTTCTTATAATCGTAATAACAGATACCATCATAAACTTTCAATATTGCGATACTACATATTTTACAGAGTTGGAAACAAATAACCTAAAAATTATGAGAGTTAGTTTTTGTTCACAATTACATAAATCAAATAGAATTACGTATTTAATTTTGATACAAGTCGTGCATATAGTCAACAATGTATTACTTGCAATACAGCCCATGGTAATATACATCTAACTAACATCACTCTCCTTGTTGAAAAGAAGCCAGTGCTGCTACATGAAATCACCTATTATTACTTTGTAATGTACATTGCAAATGTACAGTAAACCAAACGTTTGGAGTTACACCTCAAAATGATACATAGTTTGCAAAGCTAAGACGTAGACCAAATTCAGAACTACACAACTGCATGATCATTGTTGTAAAGTCACATGTATACAAATTCCTAAGATTTGTATTTTACAGTTACAAATGTTAAACGATTTTAATATAGCTGGATTTTCAGTATTACAAACGAAAGTTGTGATGTTGTACCGGAAAGTATTTATTAAACTGATATACTTCTACTTCCTTGCAACAAAAAAATTAGTGCATTGAAAAAGGTTTTAAAACATTGTGTACATTAATTTAAAGTTTCATACATGAAACTGAACTTAAGAAACTATCAGAAAACTGAAGTCTTGCATGTAATGACATGACATGATGATAAACTTTCTTACTGTGAAGGAAAAGAAAATCAGTACACTTCAGTTTGCTTTTATGTTTTTCCTGTTCCTCGAGAGTGTAATTTGGGTGTCTGGTTATCATGTACCTAGCGTGTCTTGGATCAACCAGTTCAGATAAGTTTTTTTTTCAGCTTCGGAAACAATCTAATCTTTCGAAAATCATCATCTCTTTCGATTCTCTCTACTACAATATAGATTGGCGTCCAAACACAGAAAATACAATATTTTCTCCTTGAAAAGTGGAGCTGAATTTGTATCTGATAACGATATGGGGGTAATGAAAAAAAGGAAACTACACCATCCTATACTGGCAAGAGTCGGGTTTCTCCCACCAGGAAGTGACTTCAGTCACAATGGCCCTAGTCATGGATAATCAGTGCAAAATAATACTAACGACCATTCACTTTTTGGACTCTTCGTTGGGAAAGATCGTGGTTTTCCGCTCAAGGTAGGCCCGCTCTTAAGAGATTACAGCAAAGGACAACGCACCGAATTCGTGCGCACTCAGTTATAATAATATTTTGCTTGAGAACTATTTCTTACTATAGAGCGCCTCACTCTTAGATTGCGGTGTAATCGACATTCCTTCTCTCTCTTTCCAATACACTATTTCCATCGTTAACGCTGTCCTTGTTCCTGGGTGCGTTGTTGCCCCTATCAAGTTATTTTTTGCAGCCTCGAAAAAAAAAAAACGATCTACGTTTCGTGCGCGCCATGCAATCACAGTGATAGGATTGATCACAGGTTTCAGTATCAAAGGAGCCGCTTAGCTTTGCGTCGCAGGATTGAATTCTCTTGAGAGTTTCCAGGGAGGTAAACAGACAAAATTCTCTTAATCAGGCCGTTTCCTTCGCCACCCATTTGTTACTCAGCCAGCCAGTTACGTCGCAAAGCTGGAGTAATCTGGCAACAGCGCATGCCATTCACACACTACTGCAATTTAAGAGTGGAACGCTCTATAGGCGGCACCAACACGCATGTTTTCTCACTGTTTTTATACATACATTATGGAAAATGAAACATTACAATTTATAATTAAAATATTGGTCAAATCCCAATTTATCGGAAAATAATATTACGTTAACAGAGTTATAGAAAACTTGTGATACATGGCATATTTATAAAGTAACTAAACACGTCATACATGGGGGGATTTTTCCAAGGTTTTATTCAAAAAGTTTGAAGTAACTGCAAATAGACTACATATCGTCTCGGCAACAGTGAAATCATTAATACAGATGGGGTCAGTTGTTCGGACAAGCATGATCGGGGAACGTGTTAGTCATGACCTATATTGTGGAAACATCTCAATATTCTCCTGAAGTGACTTCTGTGAAACAATGAAAGTACAAAATCGGGATGGCCGAATCTGAAATATAGTCTGTTCATGTTTACTTCCAACTTTTCTGAAGCCATGATACAGTTAAAATTCCAGGTTATTCTTCCGTCTCATGCAAACGAAGTTTAACCAAGCCTAGAAAATTACACAAAAGGGACCACGCATATTTTGCATGATAACTATTTCTTACTATGCATTACCAACTACATATGTCCTCTCTCTTTATTCACATCCATTATAAATGAGATATTATGTTTTATTTACTGATAGGATGTACTGTAAGTAAAATATCGCTATAACAAAAAATAAGATACAGTACCTTTATGTAACAGAAGTTTCGCTTGTGATACATGGCGTAGTTATTTTGGCAACAATCAAACACGTCATAAGGTTAGACTACTAGCCTTCCACCAAGGCGAACCTTGTTCGATTTCCTTGGCCGGGAAGGGGGGGATCGGGAAAGGGGGTCACCTCCGGATTTTCGCACGTGGGAATCGTGCCGGACGATGCCGGTGGAGATGTAGTTTTGCCCACACATGATGTGCCTCACTAATAAAGGCTGTTCACGATGAAAAGAGGTCTTTTGAGATCAACCTTAGCAAAGTCACTGCCCCTGTCTGCACATATTTTAACAAGCGCACTGAGCGACATGCGCGCAGTAAAGTTGGTAACGATCTAGTGAAACTAGTTTCCCATCTTAACGTCGAATAAAAAGTGCTAGGTGGCCATTTATAATGTCTTAAATTATTTCTTTAGTTTTTTTTTTCTAATGCACCGAACCGTAAAAATGGGCAGATTTGTGAAATTTTCCTTTTCTAATAATTTCATAGTTTCACTTGACCAACTCATTCATGAAGTGATGAGACCCATGGTAACGTTAATTTCATATAAGGCGGAAGAATACACAACGTGTATGCAAGTAGATCCTAAGCAGGGCTTTCAAAAATGCTCATTTTACCGTGAACAGCCTATACAAGTGTTCTTTGTAATGAAAATGACCACTTTGGATCCAATTATTTTACTGAACCCACATGTTCAAATGCACAAACACATTTCCAACGAATATTTCCTAGGAATAAGCAGCTGAACAGGATTTTCAAAATGCTTAACTAACTGGGTGTACACAGTGATGCTTTTCGAACGTTAAAAATATTTTTGCAACGTATTTTTCATTGCGGGGTGTTGTGGTAGGCTGTCGGTTAATATAGAAACATTTTATACTAATTAATATACCTATTAGTTATTGTATGTATTTCCAATATTCTATTAGCCTACACTGTTTAAGTCGTGGGAATACAATCGGATGTTAACACGATAGTTCAACTTTTAAAGAATAAGTTTCGTAATTTATTACATTTGAGACACAAAAAAAAGTAATATTCCGTGACTAATTGTCGTACAATTATATGTATTGTGTGTCGAACACATCACTACACTAAATAATGATTTCAATCAATTACGTAATGGAAAACTTTATTAAAGAGTATGACTCTCCTTTTCGCCAAAATTCCATAGAATACAGTCTTCTAAAAATATATGCGTTGTTAAACATCCCATCCATCGTATTTTCTAAGCCTAAGTATTTCTTACGATCGTGTGAACGGTTTATAATATTTGATTATTTTCTGAAAAACAGAACATCACTATCTTTACGCCAATTTTTCACTTCTTTCCGTGACTCTATTTGATAACATTTTTTAAAGAAGTTCGTATTTTTGTAAAACAAATCAGCATTACGAACATTTTACGAGACCAAATTCTCATTGTACTCTATTAGGCATTGAAAAATCATTGCATTTATAACGTGTGGTTATTATAATAAATTTGCTTACTCCACACATTTTCCACTTCTACTATTTTTCTTGTGCTTAAGATACTGAACATTTTTTTTTCATTGAGCTTCATGTAACAATGAAACTTTTAACGAAATTTCGAGGGACTGTCGCATGAAAAATTGACCGTTTATCTAACTGCCAGCTACCTCACTCAGAGTAAACTGTAGCACAGAGAAAAATGAGACTTAAATAGTTATTTCGTTTGTCACTCATCAGTTCTCTATTCCGGCTACCAAGGCAAGATGTTGACAGGTAGTGTATGGTAACATGATACAAATGAAAGTAAGAAAACGCCATATAGAAAATCCTGTATCAGCTGATGCGTGAATTGATGGAAAAGTATATATAAAGTTGGCTATTCTGAGAGCCGTGCTCACGGAGAAATACGCGGACAGGAAAGAGTTCATAGACAACTGTTTTGATGTATTTTATTTCGCATGGTCACAAAACAGCGGGAGTGATGCGATAAACTAAAACAATCTGCGTGCTCAAATTGTAATGTTAGGTGCTTGAAACAAAATTCAATTTAACTGCGTGATTATTTCGCTACGCTTTTGCTAGTGCTAACGTCACCACGCGAAACATTTCGTATTAGTTTGACGAGGCCGCAGGTCTGTTGCAGGAAATGTTTAAAATATATCTACATTAATTTGATGCAGTATATGCTATCAAACCAGAGTCGTTCCGAGCCAGTGCGAGGCGAAGGCTTTTAGAAAGACGTAAATAATACTTTTGGGAGAGTGTAGCTGACTGTGTTCGTGCTGCGATCTGTTGCCCAACTCGCTCCAGCGAGTTTCCTAAACGACGCCCTCCCACGAAGCGACTCGTGTTGCACGTGTAAAATACAAACATACCAACAAATACCCGGAGTTTTTATATTTCTCGTAAACTCCGCATATATTTCACAGTAAATTACTCCGATACTGTACGTCTCTGATTCGTGGGCAAATACTTACGACGCGTAACGTCTATATCAACTAATCACAAAAGTGGATCTGAGATAAAAGTATAGTGAAATACAACTGGTCGTGAAATCTTTTCGCTATAATCTACATAGACATTGGAAAGTCTTTAATAATAATTTAAATAGGTATTAAATATCGCTCTCACTATGAATTGTAAGAGCAGTTTAATGCTGTAAATAATAGCTGTGAATAAATTAAAAATAATATATATATATATATATATATATTCATTTATTGCGACCTCCATCCCTCACGAACTCAGATACGACCCTCTGGCAACTTGTAACATTATCAATATAAATACATTAAATCTCAGAATGTTGTACACAAATACCCATACTGCGTGTGTGGATGGCAAAGGTGAAAGCGCGTCTTATTACACGCGAAGATGTCCTTATCGCCCTTTCTCTCTTTGAAACACCTGAAGTCCAAGAAAAGCACAATTACTATTTTCTTGTTGCAGCCTGACTACAGCTTTTCATCTTCGTCTCTCGGTGTATCGCCTTTTCGAGGGCTCGTTTTAATCACCGCCCCCTCCCCCTTCATCATCCGACAAACCAAGTTCCCAAGCGTGCAAGGCCCTTATCGCATCCTTGCCCTGTCTTCGTGCATTCTAGCGGCTACGTCACGCCCGCCTCATAATTCAAAGCGATTAAAAAGCAGATCACGGTGTAATATTTCATCCTGTCTCCCTCCCGCCATGGGCCCTCCTTCCACAGCGGGAATGTAAGCAAGCAGTTTGCTCGCCTCCCTTGGATACCATCGGGCGAATCCATCCATCCCAATGCCCGGCCCTTATCCGTACCTTTTCCCTCTCGGGGCTGTCGGGGGCTGGCCCGAGATGTCGTCGTGATTTGCGGTCGCCGGGAAATAAACGTCGCAGGACTGCGGCCAACCGGCAAACTCAACAACCGCGGGTTGATTTTGCATTTTTCGCTCAAGTCGCCTCAGAAGTTAAGCATATTGGCCACCTTCAACTTTATATACGCTGTTCACGCTAAACTGAGCATTTTTGAAACCCTGCTTAATATCTACTTGTATGCTCATTGTAAATTCTTCCGCCTTGTGTAAAATTAACATTGCCATGTGCCTCGTCTCTTTATTCATGCATCGGTAACGTGAAACTTAAATTATTAGATAAATAATATTCTAGAAATCTGCTCATTTTCACCCTGAGATGCAATACAAAACGGAAATCGAAAGAAATAAGTTAAGCTATCACAGATGATTAACGCCGACCTCCCGTGGCGCAGTCGTTTGGTGCGCCAGCCATCTGGGGTGCGGGATGCTCTGGGTTCGAATCCCGGGCAAGGCCTGGGTGTTAATTTAAGTTAGGTATATAAGTTAGTCTGTAAGCCGTCCTCTGCTAAGCTTTCAAGCATAAAACCGGGGTACGTTAAAAAGCCCTATACAATACCACAAAAATGGTTAATCAAAAATTTTTATGATACGTTAAAACATGGAACTACTTTCCCTCCATCGTTACCAACTTTAGGGTACAGGGCACATGCCACTCAGTGCGTCCGTTAAAATATACGCAACTCGGAGCAGTGACTTTTTTCCAAGGTTGATTTCAGTAGTGCTCACTTTACCGTGAACAGCCTTTAGTTCGATATATCTATGCAAGCATACGCGCACTAGAGTTATAACAGTGTTGAAAATCATGCCTCTAATTTTATCTTCACTGATATAATAAAGAGGTAAAGTTTGTGAGTTTGTTAGAGGTAGTCTCTGGAACTACTTAACCGATTTAAAAAAATTATTTCACTGGTAAGTAGCCTAGACCTTCTGGATGAACATAGGCTATATATCATGACGTTATGACACCAGGGAAAATTTAAAATACAAAAAATCATATGTAACCATTAATTTAGTATTTTTGTATGTGCATTAATACTCGATACTTAAGATTTACGAAAGAAATGTTCAAATCAATTCATTAAAAGTAGTGTTAAAATTAATTTTCGTTTTTTAACTTACAATTACGGTGAAATAATTATATGCACGTAAAATTTGTTGTAGAGAATTGTTTAGCTACTAAACTACATTTTTGCCATACCTGTATCAGTTTTGCAACAATTGATAATTTTTTACACTTAATTTTAAATGTAAAGTTGAAAGATTTTAATTTAAAAAATATTTTCAAAATAATCAATCGATGCCCGGCGTATGGTTCTGTTAATGATGATGTGATTATTTAGAGATTATTTTATAAACAAGAGATTTTCCATTGTTTGTTTGAGCATTAGCTTCACGATTAACTGTTATTAAGACATACTAAATAATATTGGATTATCGTTTATTTTAATGGTACTGAAAAATAAAATTGAATTTACAAATTTTTTTAAATATTTATAGATTACAAATTAGGTGTTTTATTTTTTATTTGATTGTTTGCCATATATAATACCAATGTTGATTTGGTTAAATAGCCAATTTCAAAAGATAGATATCTTACTTCATGTGTGTGGTTGCTATTAAGGATAAAATATTATGTAAAGACATCATGCCTAAAATAAATTCGCAAATTTCTAGATACGTCCGTGGCAAGGGCGGCTAAAATATGTTGAATTAGAGAGTCTATCGCAGAACACTTATAGCAGCTTGCCAAGCAAAATATAACAACCTCATAGGCTCGCGCTAGAGAGTCTAGCACTGAACACTCGCAGCAGTTTACTGCGCAGAGGCAACGCGCATTCTCATTTAGATTGCATAATCGAATTTCAACACATGGCAATAGAAATTTGGATCATAATTGAAAGCCGATCTATTACGCTCAGCAGAGAAATATGCAAATTAGGTAAATGAGTGAAACATGCTCGAAGTGTTTCGCAAAAAAATACAGCGATGAATCCAATGGTATGTGCTGTGCTGCGGGAAAAGTTGTTCTTCCCGAAATTCAGCGGACCCCCCCCCCCCCCCCCCCAAGAACAATAAAAAGTCAACACTCTAAATCGGAATCAGTTATTTTTTTACTGATTGTCAGTTGAAACTGCTCCATCCGGAATCTGTAGAAAAAATATTACTAATTCGTCATTTAAAAGAAATCTACTAATTCAAGCAGTAGAAAACTAGTTATTTATAGTTGTTATTAATAAATAAGCACAGAGCATTCCTATGTGATGTAAGATAGGTACGATTTATTTTGTCGTAGAACACAAATATTGTCTACACAAAAACGTTTTAGGAGGTGGTTGGGCTCGAACCTGCGCCCATAAAGCAAATCATGCTAAAACTTTCATGATCAGCCATATCCACTGCCCTACTTTACCACTACCAAACGTGTGCTCGTATTATGGGTACTGAAGCACGAAATTTAATGTCAAATATTGCTGTAAGTTTTGTGATGCGAAAGTAATTCTTGTTGTCTAAATATATAGATGTTCTGCGCAAGCACATGTCTGCAAAGTTCCACTGTCTAATTGGCACAGTTATTACTAGTCAATCTGTCTCTTCAAAATAACAGTTACGTTCTGTAAAATCTCGTTGCATTGTAAATTGGCAGATACAAAGAAAACACCGACAACACCGTTAAAACCAATATATATTTGTGTTTTAAAGTACACAATCTGGACTAAACTTAGCTTAGAATGACTTTCCAGCCTTACAAAGACATGTACCTACGTAGGCATAATATGTGTATATTTCGACCACATGAAGTACTTTCACATTACGATACTTACAGCCGTTCGCCATTGTAAGTTTTTGTTACTACGCAAATGCGAGACCGTTAATCCCAGTGGCGAAGTAGCAGAATTGGTAGAACTTCAGCCAAAAGACACAAGAGAATGTGTTGCGTTTTGGGGTGGTGGTTCGATTCCAACCACTTCCAAAATTTCCTTGTACACTTAATAACTTTGTTTCGCGACAAAATAATTCTACTTAATTCATTTCAAACCGTAATGCACGTTTTATTTCCTTCTGATTTTTATTGATCGACAATAAATAACCGATTCTCTACTGATTGTATTAGCGGATTTCATTTAACTGAAGAGATTAATAGTTCTCCTTTTCTACTGATTCCGGATGGAGCAGTTTCAACTGACAATCGGAAAAAAATAACTGATTCCGATTTAGAGTGCATTGACAGGCAGTCATCCATTATCTACTCATTTTTTAAAATAATATACGAAGGTATATTACGAGAAAAAAAACATCTGATTGGCAGTTTACTCGCACCGTCAGGACAATGTCCGCAATTTTTACAAATTTACTTAATTTCTGATGCCGATCAACTTTCCTTGCTGTCCAACATGGCCCCATATTTAAAAAGTGAGTTGATTAATGAATTGCAAACCGTATTAAATAATCACAATATATACACTCGCAGTTTTAAATATAATCTAGAGCATAATTCTCTATCTGATAATTTAAAATTAATAATTTACGCCGATCGTTTACTACAAAATCAACATCGAGGGCGTTACAATTCGCCTACAGTAAACGAAGTTGCGGTGTTGTTAGCCGATGAAGACAAAGGACCCAGGAATATAGCGCTGCATTGCAAAGATGGTCAACTAAAAAGAGTGCCAGGATTGTATTGTGCCTACGATCCGTTACAATATCCTTCGATATTTGTACAAGGAGATGATGTCTATTATCTGACCATCCCTCAGCAAAATTCAGATAGAAATTTAAACGGTTTCATATATACAATTTTATGCATACAGATTAATGGTCGGCGTTAACTCTTTTAATACTATACATTATTATAAAGAATTGTTCAGTCAATACTTTGTTGACGTTACGGCAAAAATGATCTCGGAAAGATTAAATGATATATTTTGAAACCAGAAGATATTGCGAGCTGACGATTATGTAAATTTAAGAGATGCTTTAAATAAGTACGAGAACGTAAGTGCTGCAAATATTGGACAACACATTATTTTGCTATCGTATTTCACGGGTCCTCCCCGATATATGCATGAAAAAAACCCAGGATGCTATGTGCTATGTTCGAAATTATGGTAGACCCAATTTATTTGTAAAATTGCATGTAATCCTGAATTGTCATAAATCAAACAAAATCTTTTTCCTGGCCAGAGCTGTTTCGACCGACACGATGTTATTTCTTGGGTTTTCCCATTTGAAAATTAAAATAATGATTAACTTAATTAAGTTATGAAAGAAGAAATTTTTGGAAAAGTCAAATGTCATATGGTGAGTGTTAAGCCCCAGCGACAAACTGTCAAATTTGTGGGAATAGATCTGAGCAAGGGATGTTTTTCTCATGTCCAAATAGGCCGTGTTATCTAGAATCGGAACTCCAGAATACCAATATATTTTGCTACCAGGAAATAATAGAACAATAAACATAGTATACAGAGAAGCTCTAACAAGTTAATTTTTTTCATGGGTTTTATTAAATTTACATTAACTAAGTCGCGGAAGGTTGCTATTTATAATAATATTTTGAGATTAATTTTCTTACTTAAGGTTCTAACTACGGAGAAAATTTTTAAATTACTTTTAAAATGTAAATTAAAAAATTTCCTAATAAAAATATGTAATAATAAAACCTATATATGATATTATTAATAATGCATATAGAATAAAAAAATACATTCCCAGCGAAGCGGGCGAGGGTACTACTAGAAAACAACAAAAAGGCAAAAGTTGTATTCCCAAACAAAAAAAGTAATGTACAAAAATTCCGAAGATCTCTAAAACAGATGCAGAATGTAAGAAACTAACCAACAATTCATTTTAAAATTAAAATCCTTAGCGATGATTATGGGCATACCTAGTTTAAAATTGCAATTAACTTAATTATTCCTCCAATTTAGAAACGGATATTTCCAGAAAAGCACTGAATAATTTCAAGCTTTATGAGGTACAGAAATAAAACACTAAGATTAATATACGTGGTCCACAAAAGTCGTTCAGTTATATTGTGGAGCGATGATTTTATTGAGGGGTTCATTTGCACCGAAGTCTGAAGTACGGTATTTGATTATAATCGATGCAAGGATTGGCAATGGATTCGTGTCCGATACTGTGGCTAAATGTAAATGTCAACAGGCAACCACAGGTTACCATGACAGCACAAATTTCCGTTATGGAGAAATGGTTACCGAGAAGCTTATCCTAAAATTTTATCACGGTGACCGTTGATATAGTGAATAACGCACAAGATCGTAGCATTAAGCTGATAGGCGTCGGTGCGTAATATAATAAGGCAATGAAACAACAGCTATGGATTGAGAACACTGGCTTCACAACCGATATGTCGAACCCAATTTTTTACGAATATGAATTTGTGTTAATTGTTAGGGAAAGCAGAGAAAGTATGCTGTTTACGGTTAAGCGAGCAATTTTGAAAGCCACTTCCAGCCCATAGGTTACGTATCTTTCTGCAAACATGTCAATATATACACTGCCATGTGAATTTCAGCTGGTGTTCAAACCAGCTGACTTATAAACGACATACTCATTAAACAGCGAAAAGTAATAAATATTATAATCAGCACTATTAACACGTACACGTTAATTTCAGTAAGTAATATAAGTTTGTGACAATTGACTGATATTCACGATTTATTTTATGTTCAGATGTAATAATATTATGTCTTTAACTGTGGTCAACGCTTCCGATGCCACAAGAAAATATGTTTCGTTAAGGTTGTCAACAGAATAGTAGGATATTTAAACGTTGCTCTTTTTCCAGTTGTAAAAATAATGCCAAAGGAGTTTTGAACGTTTACCTTTAAAAAATGCGAATGGCTAAAACTCTCGCTCGCTATCCTACGTACGTGCCATAGTAAAGGCACGCTTTTAGATAATACGGTGTATTTATTCCTTCATACAGAATACAACGTGTTTTAAACAATAAAATGACCTTACAAATTTGTTTAACAATAATTAGGAGTAGAATTACAGTGCATTAATACCGCACAAATCAATATACAAACTACACACAAGCAAACGGCGGATGTTGCTATTAAAATACGAGTAACGGAAACAATTGTAGGGAAACTGAATGGTTGAACAGAATTAATCCAAACTTTCACGTAATATTTCCACAGTAATATTTGTCACTTGATGCGAGTTTCGCAAAAATTCGTCCAATCTCACAGTTTTTAAAGCGTGGAACACTAACATTTGCTAATTCCTACTTCTTTGGTTACGAAAAAAATCACTTTTCGCGTATAAACTTTGAATGCCTACATTGTTATGAACCTAGCTTCACAAAAAAAAAAAAAAAAAAAAAATCAATGCCTAGCTGATGAAGTATTTCATGAAACTGCACCCTCACATTTAATGCAGAATCTAATTTTGCCCCAAAATACTTAACCTTGAAGGCTACTTGTGGAAGCTGTAGTATTTACTGTTTGATATATCGGCTCATGCAAATTAAACCGTTCGGACAGGCGTTAATCCTTATTCCTAACACTTAAGGAATGTTTCACGTGCAGTATAAAACATTTTCATGGCATTATTGTTTTAAAACGAATAACATACGCCCGTGTGATTGACTCGTAAACTGGGAAGTGCGTAGATACTAAATAACACACACATTTATTTAGGCTAGTAAGTTTAGGCCTAAATTACACCCAGGTAAAAAGTTCTACGATAAAATTGTAGACAATTGCGGAACTGAGCAATAACTGAAAGCTATCCAAATCAGCATATAGACAAAATGAAATGCTTTAGTAACACTTCGGGAAGTCAAAAAAGGGAGACATAAATTATTATGGCCCACGTAACTCCTAAACTCGAAGTATTCACAAGCCTAATTAGGTGTCAGAATATTCTAGTCACTGCTGCTGCTTTCAGAGAGCAGAGCACACCCATCGTTACGTAAGGTGCACAAACCACATTTTGAAATGTTTCCCTTGTCGCAAATATCGTGGTACCACACTTTACACTCCACACACACTGGATCCACGGCACGTTCATAGACTTGTCGTAGTAGTTTCAGCCACAGTCTCCACAGTGCACGTCATCATTATTCTTACGAATTTTCACTTCTCAGTTTATGCACAGGTGCAGTAGATGGCTGGTCGGCATTCCTTTCAACACCCTTGGAAAACAATTGACGAGTCACCAGAGTAGATTTCACATTTAAGGAATGGCGAGTTTCCTGTTTGTTTCGGATAATTTTAGGAGCGGGAATCAGACTACGCACAGTCGCTAATGATGTTGATGTAGTTTGAATGTTGTTGAGCAAAAGCCATCTCTGGGATTACTTGTGGATTGAATGGGAATATTCCTGAAGCTCTAAATCCAGACATTGCATTCTTAGGGGTATCTGCTTGTGTCCATGATTCAGTAAATAGTTTTCCGAACTGTAGTTTCCCTAGTGGTCTTCCTGGATTTTTCCTCCGGAAATTGTCCACTGCGGAGTTCCAATAAACTTTCAACGACTTAAAGAAACTCTTATCTAGGGGTTGTAATTAATGGCTGCAATGTGCAGGCAAACAGAATAGCTGTATCCCTAAACTTTCAGCAACGTCAAGCACACTGTTATCTAAATGACTGTGGTGACCATCAAATATGAGCAAAGTTTTTCCCGGTATTCGGTGCGAATTGAAGTGACGCAAGAAGTTACAAAATTCCTCTTTCGTAATATATCCCTGCATGTACACGTTTACAACCTTTTTTCAGCTAGAACTAACTGCGAACACTTGTAGCTTAACTGTAATCCATTCTCATCGACATTGTAAATAAGGTGGAGCTGATTGCGAAGATTCGTATTGTCTAGAATTTTTTCCTAATAATTCAAAGTGTGCTAACAATTTCCTTATTGAACCTCATGAGCAGGCTATAGCTAAGATTCTCAGCCTTTCTTACCACAGTATCATTATTTATTCTCACGAAGCCATAAAACCAGTCTTTGCCCGCTTAGTTGTTCGAGAAAGGATGGGAAATTCCTTTCTCGTCGCATATCTGGGAAGCAAATGAGCAAATCTGAATCCTAGCCAATCCAAAACCTACTTGCTTCAATCTAATCACCCTTTATTTTAATTCTTCCTCTATATCAGCACTTAAGACCGCGTTACACCCAAGTTTACGTCTCGGTGTTCTGTCACCTCTTTTCAATCAATCCCTCAGTGTTCTTTTAGGAACTTTATATTGCCTTGAAGCTGCTGCCTCAGACAATCCTGATTTTACATTTTTTTTATTGCGTTCTGTAGATCTTCTGTTTTCCATTTTGATCTTATATTTTGGCACTTTTTCTCCATTGCAGCAATATTTACATCTGTAATTTGGAGAAAAAATGTGTTGCACTCTTTGTAAACTTATTAACGGTACAATGCCAAATTTAAATTAAAACTGCTACGAATACACCGGTGTTCTAAACATTCATTACATCGTGCATTGTTTCATACGATATAAATTTAGTAATAATTTTTGGTGTTTTAAAAATATAAAATAATATATCCCAAAATACCTTTAACCGTAGACCCTAAATACTATCGGTTTTAGCCCTTGATATAAGAGAAACAAAACGTGGCTATTTTGCCCGAATGCCTATAAGAGAAATTAAACACGGGGTTATTGCCCGCCATGCACGTGGTGATATTTCCCGAAACAACATTTTCTTTTCTAACCTAAACTTAATATCCTAACATGCCACAAAAAACATTGTTTTACGACCTATAAATTTTGGCTTTTAAATGCTGAATTACGCTGACGTATTACACTTATCGTGTGGAAATTGCTTTGTAGAAATAAATGGGCTTACCTAAAATGGTACTGAAAATGTTGTTTGGTGTTTTATTTCCTCTCACATGCACTCAGAAACACACTAGCAAAGGCGTTGAAACGAAACTGCTGACCGAAAGTAGAGGACAACAACAGTGACTGGCGAGGGAACAATGAGCTTCGTTTCAGGAAAGATACATAGTATAGCATCTATCGGTTTTTCTGGAAATTGCGTGTACGATTTGAAATGGCGTTATTGCCCGCCTGGCGCTATTCGACGAAGTTACCCTATATGTTCGGTAGCATACGGGACTTTACTGATGTGCTATCAGAATATAATTATTTAAAAATGGACATCTCGGTACGAGTAATATTGATTTTATCCAATGGGAAACAATCAGAAACTACAAACACCAAACAAGACACATTGAAATTACAAAAATGTAACCTGTAAAATTTTATTGATCTAACTACTTGAATTCTACACTTTGAGACATGCGTTAAAATTAACGATGAATTAAACAAGATGATGTGGTCTATTGCATTGGGCTTATCTACGTCTCCCAGTGTTATGTCTTAAGGCTTATCAGTGACCGACTTACGAAGTAACAGATGACCTAACTTAAACTAACACCCATTCCATACCTGGGATTCGAACCCAGAACCTCCCGTACCACAGACCGGCGGCGCACCAACCGACTGCGGCACGGGAGGTCGGCGATGTGGTCTATAATCGTATAATTTATTGGGAATTATTTATAGAGAAAATAACAGCAAGTCATTCTCCAATGATCATATATTGATAGAGGATAAGACATTTTGTCTACTCTGATTATGCCATAAGGGATTATTAAAAAATAACTAGCAAATGCAGTGATGTAATCTGTCTAACTTAGAGTTTCCAGTTTTGACAGATCTTATCAAAGTAGCACTCTGTAAACAGACTGATTACATAACCTTCCGTCACTATGAGCTTTCCACTGGAATCTCAAGCTACATTAACTAGAATAATTTACAGTAAGCCTATTTTAAATTTTAGAAGGGATGTTTGTGTTTACTACTGGTGTGTATTTTTAACCATACGCCTAAACCCTATAAAAATATTTTTTTTTTAAATCAGTTTTAGTGCACTGTTTCATTCTCGGATGACTTCAAACACGCCTTTGTCCAAAACGTACTGTGAAGTATTATGCATTAAAAGAGATTTATTTTATTTTATTAAAAAGCATCAACAATAAACCAATGGTGAATGCAGTATGCAATCACAAGCAAAATTATTTACCCAGCTATATAAAAACATATACTAGTGTTTGATGGGAAACACACTTTTTCTCGTTTAACATGTCTGCGCGGAAAAAACTGCGTGTTTTAAGTGGCAAAAATTAATATTAAAAATAATTTATGCTTTCTAAAAATACTGTTCTGAAGGTTGTAAGTTCCTTTTGTGTGTCCAGAAAACTGCGTTTCAAAATTCTCTTGCGAATTCCTAGTAAAAGTTAACATTGGTGGTAAATGGAGGCAAAATGACTCCCACCGACTCTTAATGCCACGCCTCCGTAGTCCAATTTAGCTCGCGGGGCGCGGTTAGCTTCAAAATCCATGACGCGCTTTCCGCATAGCGCGTCATGATGCCCGAGACGCGAGCCAGCCTGCAACGCAAATAATACAGGCTGTTCACGATAAAGTGAGCTTAAGGCCCTTATTAATTTTTCCTTTCGTCCAATTTCCATCTTCCTGCTGCTTTTTAACATAAATATTGCAATGTGATTAATAAACACAGTGTATACATTTCACCACCATCAAAAATTAATGCCTGAGGCTGCATTATCGTGAACAGCCTATAGAAGAGCGCGCGTTCAAGTACACTCTGCTGTGTTAGAAGCCGGAGTGACCGGGTCAAAAGGGGGGTGGGGGAGAGGAATTTGCGTCATCTTCTCCGGGGCAGTAATCAGCGGCGGAGTGGCCGTAGCCATTTGCCGCCGACCGCCGCCTCAGGCCGCATTTGTTACCGGGAGGTTGGCAGCCCGAAGGCGAACAACTCTCCCCTCATCGTAGATCTTGTCTACCCCTCCGTGCTTTCCCCTCCTATCAACACTATGCAACAAGTAAGGGCGTATTCAATGAAACAATGCTTTTTCACACCAAGAAAATAAAACTGCAGCAAATTAGAATGTCGGTGGTGTGTTGCAGGATTTTAGGGTAAGTAGTTAACATCCTATCTTAATATGACAATTTTCAATATCTACATTTGTCTGCTCAATTTAAACTGCTTGGTTACTAGCCTACTATGTTAGTATGTTTGTGATGAATCGATTTCCTTTCCAATGAGCATAGGAGGTGCTGGAAGATGGTAGTCCTATTTTCTAGTGCTGAACGATATCCCACAGACGTCAAGCACCTCGACAATTATTTGCAAACCTTTTTAGCTCATTACGTCCTGCAAAATACACCACCAACATTCTGATTTCCTGTAGTTTTATTTTCTTGATGTGAGTAGGCATTGTTCCATTTGAAAAAAAAAACTTTATTCAAGAAATACACACTCTAATACTTGTTAAAATCAGTGTCTGGGCTTCAATTATAAGCTTTTGCCTAAATTTCAATTCTGTGAAACCAGCACATCAATAGCACCTTTCATTTCCGAAATATTTGCGGTTCAAATTTTAGGCGATTCATCCATTATGAAGACCACGCAGCAAAAACCCAACAAACAAACGTCGCTCTTAAAAAATAACACACATTGTCGCTATAATCCATTTAAGGTTACTTCGCAATTTTCTGAAGCCCTGCTAAGGTTATACTTCCAGGATATTCCTCCGCCTCGTGCAAACCGTGCTTAACTAAGTCTAGTTAATTACATCAAATGACAACGCACCCAATACGTGCGCACTCAGTTAAAATATAATTTTTTTATAAAAATTATATCTTACTAGGCACTACCAACACGTCATACGTGGGGTGATTTTTTTCTAAGGTTTGATTCAAAAAGTTTGATGAAACCGCAAATAGCCTGTGGCAGCGGTTTGTTCGGAAGAGCTCTCGGCAGTGAAGAGCAGTGCTGCATCATCGCTTCGCCAGCTGAACTCGCTGGTAGCCTGCGGAGACGGTAATCTCCTTCGCGCATATCACGTATCCTTTCGCCCGAGGACGCTTTTTATAACTTTGATCCCGGTATTTACTGCGCGCTGTGCAAATTACATTCCTTAACCTCTTACATTCCGCGGCGACTCCTGCTCCTTAATGTATCCGGAGCCATATGCGTTCCAACCCTGCATTACGCTTGTCTTCTCGCAGGGCCCCGCTTGAAATACTGAACCACGGAAAACTGAAGAAAATAAATTAGGTCCATCAACACGTTATGATATTATTTATGGCTAATCATCTTACCTTAACGAGGCTATAGGGGCGTAGTAATTTATTGATTATGAATTATGCAATGAAGACTATATAAAAGGGGTTTATTTAACATTAATTAAGGTTGTGCAATATTATTTCAATATAAACATGTTTGAATACGCGCGGAGGGAGCTATACGAATATACTGAAATATTAATTTATATTAAATTGTAAGGATTTAACCTAATACATTCTGAGTTAAAGTATAATTGGAGAGGGCCCACCTAGTTTTTATGATTGCGGAGGCTGATTAAGATGGCGGAAGTCGACGGCCGGACATACCCATCTTCAGTGGTCTTCTCGTCCCAGTGGCCCGAAAGCAAAAGACACCGCCCACGGGCTACACTGCCCTATATCGGCTGCGTTGTCCCTGTTTACTGGCCGGAGAAGGTTTCTGTGGTTTGCGATTTTATAACTAATTTCAGCAATTACGGCCCGTGTCCTGGATAAATAATAGAAGGTGCCGTTTGTCGGATGGTTTTCTCGGGAATCTCCCGTTTCACCCACTCTTGCATTCCGGCGCTGCTCCATATTCACCTCGCTTCGCTCTTATCGGCTCTCAAGACTTCGATGTTAAGAGCCGTCCAAGTCTCTTCACTCGCTCACAGCGAGAAGCCTTTTGTAGCTTTCGGGATGAATTTTTATTGGTTCGGTGTATGCATCTGCAGCCCTTTGTTGTTGGGTGAGAGTTTGGAAGGCGAAACGGATGAACTGCAGGCCAACAATAAATTTAACGCGAATGCAAAATCTTATGGTATCTTGCTCAGCACTAAATGAATTAGCCACATGTATACGTTTTAAGGCATCTCAGAATGACTAGTCGCTAGTTATCAGAACACGAAGAGCAGGAAGAACGTGGCTTGAAGGAAAGAGGAGGTTGAGAAGTGGACGTTGACTCGATGTACCACTCTAAACGACCTTTTTTCACCCCAAAAAATATTCAAAATAAACTGAAAAAGAAAGATATTTTATACTTAGTAGTGAGTGAAGTCATTTCATCAAGATATGAAGTAACTTCCTACGAGAAATGACGTTTTGCAAGCAATAGCTCTTAAAGATATCAGAACAGAGATGCAGAAATTCGTTAAGATATCTTACGTAAACAAATTTCAGGGTTTAATTTTTAATTCAGCTAAAAAGTATGTTCTGAAGCTACTGTTGAAACGCAGAAGATATTAACAGTTTTGTTTTGTGTTGCAAAATATAAGAGGATGGACAAGTTGTTCTCCGATTCAATCATGATGCAAGATATTCATGTAGCAGTTTTAGGTACCGTATCCATCAAAATACAGCGAGAATTCGAACCAGAATGTTCGCATGTCGTGTGAGCATGTTTTCTGAATACATTAGTAGGAAGACGTACCACTACCCGGATTAGAATTTGTAATTCACGTGTCATGAAATATTAAGAGAAAAAACGTGACATGTTGAGTTTTAAATTTTGAAAATATCACGGAGTGACTTGAGGATTTGAATTTATGTGGTTCATTAAGTCGTTTGAAGTCCGCGCTGTAACCAGAATTTCTCATTGCGTTTCACATTTGCCGGTTAAAAATTTACTGAATATACGTCAGCAGAAGAACATAATCACTTATAACAATGTCGTGAATTTCTTTTTTTCAGAGCCCAATGCTCCTGCTCCTGCTTTTAGCATCATGACTATTGTGGGTTGGTGTTTCGTAAAGCTTACCTAGTATTTTACTAACTTACGAAGTAACATGTTGTTATCAACCTTTCGCTAGCTTTACTAAACTTATAGGTTTGAAAGGAGTCGTAATATTTACCCAGGACGTATTACTCGATAACCCAAGTGTAGCAAATTTCAATACACATCGTCATCACGTGCACACGAAGTAGGTTATTTTGCTGTCTAACATGGCGAAACGTGTAGCAGAATCCGTTTCTCTACAGTTACGCCACAACGAGTCAGGCCAGTACACTTCCAACAAGGGACAGTAATTGTCTTCCCCTCCTGTCGGTGCGAAAATGACTGCTCCCCTGCAGATCCCCTTTATTCCATTATTCAGCGCGGTAGTTTCGGGACGAGTTTTATTAGATTCCGGGCACTTCTTCAGGGGAGTTGTTCAGGAGCCATAAGAAGTATAGAGGAGGGGGGGGGGGGGAGGAGTTGGAGTAGAAAGATATAAAGGAAACGAGGAAGGCGGGTGCTGAGAGGCACGGGAACGTGTGTGAATTGCCTAGAGAGCCTCTTTCGAGCTTCAGATAAGATGATTTGTTTACCCGGGGCCCAGCGCCAGTCCTGCAAGCTCCCCTCGTCGGCTGTGTTCTCCACGTCGTGTGTAATGCAGGCCCGTACGCGCACGTCGCATTGCGCATGCGCAGCTACGAGGAAGTGTGACGTGCCTGGAATGTGTCGGCGCGTGACGCCTGCCCATACATGGCCAAGGGAAAGACAAGGAATGGAAGACGCGAGACGGAGTGTGTGTGTGAGATAGTATAGAGAGTTCGAGGATGTCGAGATTTTTCGTTAAAGGCTATTCACGGTAAAGTGATCACTTTGCCCCTGTTAAATTTTTCCTTTCAAATCATTTCTGCTTTTCCGCCACTTTTTAATGTAAACATTGCAATATGACGAATAAACACAGTGTTTACTTGCCATCGCTCTCAAAATTAACGTCTGAGACTGCAATAAAGTGTATATATGAGGGGTTAATGCCTTTTGGGAAGGCTTTAAAAAGTGCTCACTTTACCAGGAGTAGCCTATACCTCGGAGCGCTCTTACTACCATTAAAAAGTGTTCACTGAGAGACGTTGCAATTCACTGTTATTCCCCAAGAAATATTGTTACCATCCCCAAGTAGAAAGAAAAACAAGAGATGGCTACCTGATAAGCCCACTGTAAAACAAACTTAATACGTGTACATTGTTAAGAGAAATTTTTGTATTTTATTTTCAACCGATTTCCGCGAAAACTTGGAGAATATCGCCAAGCATTTAAGGCTCTACATCACCGACAATAGTGGATCTTTTTTTTTTATTTCCTGCTGATTTTGGTATTCGTGAAGTAAAATAAAAAAATGTCATATTATTTCAGCTATTTGCCTTACTCTGAAATCCGAATTATCAACGTAATTGTTTATGACAAATAGTATTATAAAAAACTTTGAAATTTCAATATGTTCCTCTCTTTCTGCAACTACTGAATGACACATGGTAACAAAGGATTTAAAAAAAAAAAAATTAAACAACTCGTAAAATGTAGATTTTCTTTACTACGAAACTGAAATTAAGCTTAAAAGTCGAGGTCGATGCTTAAAACTTTGAGTATTTCTAGGGATAACATGAGAGAATAACACAGTCGCTGTGCAGATGTAGCGCCATCTTTCCCAGCATCCAAATAAATCCTATTTCCTACATCAAACGAAAATCTAGCATGTTTCTGGAGCTGAGCGAATCTTGCCGCAGAAACTGGGATACGAAGACGACGACGACGTAACTGAAGCTCAGAATAATTACAGGAACTCTCGCCAGTTTAGAAGTAAGGAATTTTGAGTTAGCCGAGGCCACTTACTGTCAATTTGTTAAGCATCACATCTGGTACATTAATAATTACGAACTGGCATATCGTCTTGGCTGGAGCACGAAGTGGCATTTCAGATACATCAAACACTGCTGCCGCAATGCTGTGTGCATAGAAGCGTCTGGTAAAGGCTGTTCACGATAAAGTGAGCACTTTAGAAATGAACCTTAGAAAATAGTCACTGCCCCTGCTTGCATACATTTTAATGGGCGCACTGAGGGACATTCGCCCAGTAAAGTTGGTAACGCTGGATGGAAAGTAGTTCCGTATCTTAACGTCGAATAAAAAGTGTTAGGTAACCATTTATGGCAACTTAAAACTATTTCTTTCGCTTTCTGTTTTTTAATGCATCGAAGTGCAAAGTTGAGCACATTTGTAAAGTATTTACTTTCTTAATAATTTCACAGTTTCATTTGACCGACGCATTTGTATAGTGATGAAGTACATGGCAATGTTAATTTTACAAAAGACGGAGGAATACACAACGTGAAGTGAAGAGATTTGGGCGGCTCTTAACAGCGAAGTCCTGAGAGCCGATGAGGGTGATTGAGGTGAGCATGGAGCTGCGCTGGAATGAAAAGGCGGAGGAAACTGAAGATCGCCGAGAAAACTCGCTAACAGCATCGTCCGGCATGATTCCCACTTGCGAAAATACACTACGTGTTTACAAGTAGATCTTGAGCAGGTATTCCAACAGTGCTCATTTTCCCGTGAACATTATTGACCAGTAACTCGCATACCTGCAAAGAAACTGGCTGCCGCTATTGTATTACCTATTGTATTCTAAAGTAGTTAGGATGATTTTTAGAAGTTCCTGAGATGTCACACAAAAGCTCTGATTTAGAGGTAGATCTGTCAGTAAGAAATGTCGGCGAAAGTAAGCTATGAATGAGTGATTTCAGTACTCGAAATAATTACAACCAGTGTACCAAGATTGGTTGAAAAGGTCTAATGGTTCGTTGGTGTACTTATATAAAACAAATTTCGTTCCGCTATATATAAAAATAATTGCGTCGGAACGACTAAAGTCATGCCATCTTAAGTGGTTTAAAATTCCCCGATTCGTATGCTAAACTTGGCATAAATTGGTTGAGTATTTATCGAGATATATGAATTTATTTTTCGGGTGGTTCTGCCTTATACAGTGACAAACGAAAGACGTCGTGAATAATCTTTTTTAACGTTTGAAAAAGTGGCTGCGAACATACCGTGCTGTGTTTGATGGCTCAGTAGGAATGGTGCATATGCGAAAAAATTTTGCAAGGCCACCAGTTTGAAAATAGACACTTGAAATACTTAAATCACGAACATTTTAGTGGTCTGTCTTAACAATACATTATGCCGAGTTTTGGTGAAGGTTTGTTCAGTAATTTTCAAATTGTAATCTAAAAGCTGTATTTTGTCAGGTTCGATAATATAAAACGGTGGACATATGAGGGCGATAAATAACCATATTAATTACGTGATCCGGGTGCTATCAGCATACAGAGTTTGGCTGAAATAGATATAAATGTTTGACAGACACTACGTGTAACTTATCTAAATTATTCAGAAGATCGCCATTTTAAAATTAGTTTTCAGATATACCATAGCGAGATTTGTAATAGTAATACTGGTTTCCAACTTTTGGGGTAAATATGTTTAGACAGTCGCAAGATATCATTTAAATAGTTAACAATGTAAATGGTTCACTTCCCAGTCAATTTTTAGACCGGTTTGATCATTCCTAAGATTTCGCTATAACTAGAGCACCGAGTGTTTCGCGAATTGAGTTGGCAGTAAGCTAGGCTTGACAGTCCTCTATACACTCGAAACATTGTCGTTTGCTTATTGGTTGCTGTGATCAAGTGAGGCTTCTGTATAGGACTGTTAAACACCTACTCACACTATTGTTTCCTGCTTGTTACTGGATCACACTAAAACGGGGCGTGTCTAAACAACTTTCGTCCAATCACAACAGTAGGAGAAAAGAATAAGTGTTGGAGTCTCTCTCGCCTCCGATTGAATTTGCGATATACTCGTGGCTCTAGCTATAGCTCTAAATTCTAAGTGACAGCGAAATTTTGAAAGGGAGCGTCCGGGATCGTTGAAAACTATGCCGGGCGTCCTTTCTAATTACTGAAAGTGATTTGAGTTCGGTGAAAACCGGCACGCAGGTAGAAAAGTTTTTAAGGAAATGCACAAACAGAACATGACGCACAGACAAGATGGCGCTCGGAAAGTAGGCCAACAATAGTTTACAAATAAATTTACGTCGAAACTTTTAACAAGAATAAAGTAGTAAATCTTGTTTGAAGAACATTCGGTGTTACGCAAATAATTTACCAGTTGGTAATTTGTGTGTTTAAATTTCGAAAGCCTTTAGTTAGATTGTTATAATAATTAATATCCATCAATAAAACTTAAGTTGGGAGTTCTTAATTTTTAAAATGAAATATTTGCTTAGAAAATAAAAAACTTAAATTTGTTCATAATACTGTGTAAAATAATTTTACATCCTAACATTTTAATATAAAAAGTTTTATTTTATTTTTTTTGCAAAATACTAGGCAGAGACAGCTTGAAATTCGATACACACATATGTTTTCTAGACGCACTATAATTGGTTGTCCACATTGTTTTTATTAGTGCCGTAATACAGACAATTATCTGTGAGTAATTCGTTTACGATTACCGCGTGTCCAACACAGCAGACAGGTTGTGGTAGTAAAAGAATAGCTGTTCACTGCGTAAGTTAGGTCTCTCCGCTCATTGTACGAAATACTTTGACAGTAATTCAGCCTTAACCTAAAAGTCACAATGGTGAATTAATAAAAAAAAAAAAAAAATCTCCACTTAACGATAATGAATGGGTTGGAAGGATTAGAACAAGATATGATTAAAGTATTTTGAATTTAATAACTTCACCCTCTCTAATTACTGCGTAGACTGCAAATAACTGTCCCAATGAAATAAATTATTTTTAATGCAGCTTTGAGAGCTCTGCTACTGATCTCAGCCAGACGTGGCCTGAACACAGTTTTTGCAGCTGACAAATACGAAAGTATAATACGTAATTTTTAAACAAATTTGTTCCGCTGGAGTTACAAGTTATTATGCTATAGATTCCGTTAAGTGTAACAGACATTTCATTAAAAAAATAATCACTATGTAGAGACTCTAAGTACATTCGAACAAACAAAATTCCTGAAAAACTATGGTAGCAAAAATAAAAGATGTAACGGAATGAAATTAACGAACTGCGACTTCAATATACTTTACAAAAAAATGTTTGCCAACGCGTGTAAAAGTTTTTCGTCTGAGTAGTTCAGGTTCTTAAGTGTTGAACTGGAGCTAGAGAGTAGTAGGGCGTGTTCGTCCTAGATAAAAGGGGATGCCGCCTTTATTAACCGGATTATCGATTTTATTGATTGGGTTAATCCTTAATCCGATCGATCCATTTTAAATCCGATCTTAATCCGATCAAATTTTTAATCCGATCTTAATCCGATAGAATGTGACAAAAGAAATTTGATCAAAGTTTCTCCATCAAACTTGTTTGATAAAATTTCTTTCATGTAATTTTTTTTTTAATTTTGTGTATATTGTGTATACTTTGGTGCAAAGGTGTGCTAAGGCACTTTCTTTCTTTTTCTTTTTGGAAACGGCATGGTACGTCCTCAGCCTTGGAGCTCTGGCGTTGGACTGAGAGCGTGGTGTGTTGCGGAAGGGGTATATATAGGTATTGTGTAATATTAATTTTTTTTATGTAATTAAGTTTACCAACTGGCAGGCGACTGAGGTAATGGCGTATTTCTGCGAAATGAAATGATTAGGAAATAGCTATTGAATTAAATTAAAAGAGAGGTGAATACAATTTACTTCTACACCGTGATTTTTACTAACCCATCCTGTAATTTAGTAATGACACGTCTGATTGTTTCCTGATTAGATATGCGAAACAGTAGTATTCAAGCAAACGAAATAAATACGAAACATTTACTTTAATCCTTCGATAACGTTACAGAAGTCGCAAAAAATACGAGACAAAATTATAACGAATGGACCAGAAAATGAATATTACCGAAATATATTTGAAACGGCAGAATAAACTAACACAAGTTCATGACAATGAAAAATTGATAAAAATTATGTTAATGATGCACGTACTAGATGAAACAAATATTTCCCTACGAAATAAATAAAAAATGTATCAATATATAAATCACACGACTTTAATTAAACCGCATTATTCCCAAACACAATAACAACGAATTAAAAACACGTAGGAATAAATAAATGAAACCGCACAAGCACCTCTCCCAAAACACGGTCGCTCGGCTGTGAGGTTGGCGAAGCAATGACTGCAGTGTATGACACGCGCCGACTTATAAGCTGTGTGTCGTAGAGACGTCTGCGTCGAGCGCCAGTTGCCAGGCAACTGAGCTGTAGATACGCGAAAAACTCGGAAATGAACGAAAAGAGAGGTGAATATACAACTACATGAATGGATAAAAATTATGTTTACGACACATGCACCAGATGAAACTACGCGCTTGAAAAAAAAAAATACGAAGAAAACTTTTTTTCAAATGAATTACAGCCATATGAGTATTTCCGCGTCAAAATGAAAACTCGCTTACCGCCCCCCCCCCCCCCCCCAGCAATCCTGATGTAGTATCCTAACTTAATGTCCAAGATGAAAGCAAACAACTTGAATTAAACCACACATTCGAAATACGCATACTTAGTAACGAACTGATTGAATACACTACGTCCTACAACAGACAACGAAACGATTTACACACTAGTCATACGCATCCTGAATTATATTTAGAAAAAAAGGCGAAAAGGTATATTCCACGTAACAGTAGCACGGACAAATAAATATTCACACGTATACAACTGAAAAAAAAACTTACCCCATTTCCAATATATTTTGACACTACTTTTGTTGAAGCTCCAAACACTTGGAAGAAAAAAAAACGATGAAATTAATATTATATATATATATATAATGTACATAAACGCACTACATCGGTCCGAACAATTTAACCCACATTTCGTTTAAGTCTGGCGAGATCAGTTTCGGAAATTCACATTTAAAAATCCTAACCGAATGAAAAATCGCACGGATTATTAAGAAAAAAAAATAGACGTGCGCAAACTTCCAAATGAAATAAACGATCTGCACACTATAACCTATCGCAATAAAAGTTTAGCGAATCCCGTAGTTGAAATTAGTAGAGAAACCTCAGAAACTTACTCGAAACTATGATTAACGGTTATAAAAATTATTTTGTTAACACAAGTAAAAACATTATAACTCCTATCGTATTTTTATGTTACGAAGGTTAAATACGCGAAAAACGTATTAAAATATTTTGTAGTGTAGTTTACGAAGACTGTGAGTGAGAAATGAACCCTGATCAGATAGTTGAAGACGCTTAACGAATCGCGGCTAGCAGTCGGGAGTGCAGCGAGTCCAGTGGCCGGATACCCTCCTGCATTGCGTGGGATGCCGGTAGCTTGTCGCGCGCGCGCGGGCGGCGAAGTGGGAAGGAGAGGAGAGCAGCGCCAGGTATCCAACTGCACATAGAGAGGTTTGGCGAGAAACTACAATGGGGCTGTTGGCCTGCGGTCGGAAGGAGGTCTTCCCTCCTGTCTGCGCGTCAGATCACATTATGCGCCCCTCCCTCCCATGCCTACCTCTAGCCACGAAATATGTCTTTGTCCACCTCGAGGGCTGCCTGTCTGCCTCTGGCCGCGAATTTGAACTTTCCCAGTGCGTTGACCTGTCCAGAAAATGGTTTGCCGTACTCTCCAACCTTCAGAGACTGACTTGTTTGAATATTTGCTTCCAACGAAATAAAATTCCACAAGACCCGCTGAGGAAAAATATATTTCATCAACAATAAGAATTACGTTCCAAAAGTCTTTAATCCACTAAATTCAGTGAAAAAAATAAGCCTTTTTTAAAAGAAATTTTAAGTTTGTTCCGGTAACTTAGAAGAAATTTTAAATTTTATCCCATTTTCCAGTTAACCCATTAAACTATTTCCAGTAAATTTACAATAAATTACGGATAATACAATAAATTTCACATAAAGATATATTTTCACTAAACAAAACTTAAGCTATTCAAATACTTTTTTATATTAATTTATGTTTTTTTTCTAAAACACCATTTTCAAAACATGTATCATTCGATTAAATAACAAATAAATGTTAACAATACCCAAGTCAAAGGTTTTAAGTATGGAAAACTTACATATTCAAACTGTTAAACATTTGTGCATAGCAGAGAAAATACGCAATTCGCACGTAGACTTCTCTCAAAGATAACCAAAGTTTCATGTATGTTAAAAAATGTTTCCCATACAAGATTTTCGAATACACCATCTACAGATAAAATGTATATATTTGAACAAATATAAACTTATTTTATATAAAAATACTACATTTCGACGTAATACTAATGAAATAGCACAAATGCAGGCAGAAATGACTTCCATCGGAACTGTAATATGTCAAATTCCGCGATATTACAACGTATTTTGTAAAAAGGTCCAAATTTAAGCAAATTTAAAGGAAAATGGCGGCCATTTTGAATCTGTTTACTGTATAAGAAGGGAACAAATTAATTTTTTCTCAGTGTTAAGTCGACAGCTGACAAGGTCACATCGAGTGAGTGTGTGCGTGTGCGCGCGTATTGCATTAGCAGTCCGCAGTACCGAGAGAACGACGCCAGACGTCCTCACCACCGAGAGCTACGCCAAGCGTCCAAGCATCATCTACAACGTCAGGCTCCACAACAGCATCCAGACTTGCGCCGCACAAATCTACAGGGATTAAATATCTCTGCATCAACCCGCAACAGATATAAATCATGAAGGTCACTACTGTGATAATTGTCATGGTGACTGCGTGGAAGTATTCAATGCGATTGTAGCTTTGGGAAAGGCGAAAACGGTATTGAGTTTAGACTGTTCTCAATTGTGGGTGTTGCCGAAAGAGTTTATTATTACTTTTGCGGGGCACAAAATAAAATTAGTCTACCTGTTCCTACCTGAACATTTAAGAGCGGACGAGGATATCGTGGCGTATATTCCGTGTGAAGACTTCTCGTACGGCATGCCCGCTTTCGTTAATGATGAGAACTGACATTTTCGGAGGGATTGTATGTCGCGAAGGTTGGTACAACTAATTCAAACTAGAATTATCCCCGATTTAGTGTCTCGGAAGAAGTTGATTTAGCAGGGTTTTTTTTTTTTTTTTTTTTTTTTTTCCCCCCCCCCCCACCTTCGTCCAAACATTTTCGAAGCAGGGGTAGCTTAAATTTAACCTTCCTGGTATACAGTTGTCACAACATACGATGTTGTAGTGTAAAATTTAACTTTTGAATCGTCGTCTTCATTAGCATCGGTTTCACTCATATTGGTCAGCTTACGTAATTGTAATTTACCTATGGTTACGAAACTCGTGTATTGATATTCTAATGACGGATTTGTTTAATAATAAGAATAACAGTAAGAGGGATTCTAATATGAACACTTTGATTGCAGTACAGATATGCCCATAGTTAAGACAAGCTAGAAGTGTATTGTCTGTATTTACGACTGCCTGATCATCAACACTAATATCAGTCTTACTGGTTCACTTAAGACCTGACACGCTTATTATACTGAGTAACTTTCATTTCTCCAAGGCTCTCTGACGAGTTAAAGAGTTCCAATATAATGTTCTCATTTTAATAATTTATACTTTTAATGCTAATGTAATATTAAGTTGCAGAGGACCTTACAACAACTGATGGCGAAGCAATATTTCTTTAAGTGGAGGGAAATTTGGGTAGGTCTCAACATCGATGTCTTGAGAGCCGATGAGGGTGAGACGAGGTATGTAGCAACGCCGGAATGCTTGAGCGGGGGAAACGGAGGAACACAGAAAAAACTCGCCGTCCAGCGGCATCGTCCAGCACGATTCCCACTTGCGAAAATCCGGAAGCCACCCCGTCGGGAATCGAATCCGGTTTGCCTTGGTGGGAGGCATAATATTTTTTTGTGTATTCAAATATCACTGTTGTCGTAATGCTATGGAAACCTCCATACCGCTCATTTAAATTCAGGAGACTCTCTACAACCCAGGTAGTTTTCAAAGTTGTAATAAAATTAAGTAGGTACTATAGGTAAAGACGATTAAAAATGAGAACTCACGCGCATAATAAACGCAGATTACAATTTCTACATTATTACATATACGAAACATTAAAGTGCGGGTTATTGTGGCCCTGCCTTAAATTTTGTCACTGAAGGCTCGTTGATTGCCAACCTCGTGACGGCTGGCATGTCGATAGATTTTCATAAGGTTAGATATAATTCTTGTCAGTTCTTCTTTAGGCCAGAAACAGACCGATATGTGCGTATCGAACTTCATTTTGTAGGCTTCTAACGTCTTTGGATTTAGAGCCGTATGGAACGAAGAGTCTCTGGCGTCTCTACATATTGAACAGTTATGGCCGAGTGTATGCTGCGATTGTAATTTATTCTATTCATAATTGCTTGTTACGTGCCGCAGGCCCAGTGCACACGTGCGGACAATGTCCGCGCGTTGCCGCTAAGACGACGTAGATACGTCCCACGAAGACTTGGCTGATGCGTACCAGTGCACACGTAGTTGCGGGCAGCTGCGATACTACGCGTCCACTGAGCGTGCAGTTTTGGCCGCTCTTATCCTCAGGAACGCGGCGGCACTCAGCGTCCTCTAGTACATTGGAGTCAATGGGCCAGTGCACACATGCGGCATTTTGCCTCGGCGGCGACGTGGCGGGAACTGAATGTGAAGACGTGTTGGACGTAGGACTGATTATTGCAGAGGTGGAAAAACAGCCAGCAATTTGGAGTGTTGCTGCAGAAGAATTCTGCCTACAGTGTTGTGAAGGCTTCCATGAAAACGAAAATATTGGAAAAAAACTAATTTCTGATTAAATTTTATAAGTGCGTAATATGAATGGCATGAACAAGAATTTAATATAACAATCCTTACTAATATATAAAGGCGAAAGTGTTTTTTGTTTGTTTGTCTTTCTTTCACGTCAAAACGGAGCAAAGGATAGACGTGATTTTTTGCACAGGTATAGTTGGAAGGTCGGAGAGTGACAGACGTAATAGCAAATATGGTAGAAGCACAATATTGGAAAGAAACCGAAAAAAACCTGAGACACCGATGCCAGCGCTCCTAGCGGTTTATGTTGTTCGTACGATAATAAGCTGTGCATCGAATGGGTACTTTTGAGTATTTTGGATGCGTTTTAATTCAATTTTTTTCGCCTGAATGGTTATTTATTATGGAAGGAAATTCGTGTAGTTTTTGGCTGCAATAATTAATAAGGTTGCGAACTACAGCAAGTCCTTTTTAAGATTTTCAAAGGATGCAATTCGGTAAGTACACGAACTGTAGTGGATAACATTTTCCATTAGTGTTATTATTGCAAATTCCATTCACACAAACCTTAATTTACTTAAATACTGTGTTGTTGTTTCCAATGTCCAAGCAATGGATGCAGAAATGTAAGAGCAGACCTGGATGTAATAAAGAAAAAAGGGACTGGTGGTTTATACCTACACGAGAATAGTGTGTTCCAACCTTTTCAGAAAAGAGGATTTTCGCAACCCAAATTGGCTTCCACAAGACCAAGAACGAAGTCACTTGAATGTCGTAGCTGCTATTTCTAATCTTGTACACGAAGGGCCTTGCGAAGTTTGATAGCCCTTAACCTGAAAGGTGAAGGTTTGTTTTTATTGGAGCGACACCTTAAACAATGTTTACAAATTCCACATTCGTCTTTTAAGCTGGCTGAAGTGTCTTGTTAAAGTGTGAGTTTATTTCAACAAGTTGAGCTAGGGATAAAATTGATTAATTGCGTCAAAATACTTCGTGTTTTCATATTTGTGTCGGTGATTGCTCGTACAATATTTACATATTAGCCAAACATTATGCACCAAACCAGAGTCCCAGCGTCAGCAAGGGAATAAATATCTAAAACAATGATTCAAGGCACGCCGGCAATTTATTTTATGTGGTGACGCGAAGCGTAACGTATCAGCGAAACTGGGAGTTTCCCCATAAATAATTGTCATGTGTAGCCTATTTGCACTGAGAAATAATGTATGTGTGTTTTGCAATTTAACATATTTCTGTACTATTTGTAATGTTACTGTAATATTGTCTCATGAAAACATGTTTAATTGCAAAAGGATTGAACTGAACAATATAAACCGTACCTAAATTGACAATGTTACCAATACAATTTAGAAATACGATAGTGGGGAGGGCTATGAACTTGAGAGAAATGGAGGGGTAAAAGTTTATAATGAAAATGTACATATTTTGTATTTTTTTTAACCCCACAGTTTCCCTGATCGTCATAGCCCTCACTATCGTATTTGTAGCTTGTATTGGTAATATTGTCTATTTAGTTAATGTATGGTTCGGTTTTTTTTTTTTTTTGCAATTTAATGTATTTTCATTAAATAAATATTACATTATTTACATATTTTTCACCTATTTTACCCCAGAATTTCCCTTACTTCATAGCCGTCCCCACTATTGTTTTTTTGGGGTTTCTATTGTTCATATTTAATGCCCCTAGTAAATTCGTGTTCTGTGTAATTAGTAGAGTGGAATGATACCATTTTCTGAGATTTTTTTTTTAAAAGTCCCCATTTTTTTTTTAAATTGCTCAGTTTTCAGAATATTTATTTTGTTTATGTACATATCCGTATTGTTTATATACTTCAGTGTATTTCCATACTTGGGAATGTTATTGTTTACATTTAGGAAACTATGCATTTGAATATTAATTTGTATGCTATTTGAGTTGTATTTGCAACAACTACCAAATATTTTCGATGCTTTATTAAAGAAACAACTGAGTGAAAACTGTAATAGTTTCCTTTCTAGGTAGTCGTATACCTTTTATTCACCCTAAGGTCTACATGTCATTACTGTTTTACTGTGCAAATATTTTTATTTCTCTACACACTGAGTTTGCAAGTCATTTTAATTTGAATGAGCGGAGAGTTGTTGAGTACAGCTTTCGGTGGCGAGCATAATTCTTCTCCAGCCAGTGCATCGAAGTGTGCTAAACAGCATGTACTGACACCACACACTTTAATTGCAGCAGTGGATATGTCATCAGGTTATCTACAGTTGGTAAGTCATATACACCATTTCAGAGTATGAATCAGCTGTCGAGTGAGGGTTACCGTCAAAACCAATAAAAAGTAGTAGCAACATTCCCCCCTCCTCACCATACTCACATTTGTTTACACAATTGTGTACAAAACTTTCAAAGTATAATATTTCACTCCTGGGAGTCATCGTTACATTTCAGTGATATGTATCAAAAAAATTTCGCAAATAAATAAAGGATTTTTTAAAAATTTCACATCCTCTTATTTACTCCCTGAAGTAATCAGTATTTTAACTTTGTGCCTATAATATTAACTTAAGCGAGGTGTTTTTCAATGAATTATTTTGCCACATTCTGCAATGCAGATAAGTCATTTATAGTGATATGCACACATTTCTTTTGACCTGTTAGCCTATTTACACAGTTTTGTTTGCGGTGATCACAGTATTAGAGAAAGTACTTGCGAATTGCATTACAATAACAAGTGCCATGAAGTTGAACAGAAAGTACCTTACTTTCATGACCAACGTAAGTTATTTTCAGTTCAGCTGCTTTTGAATTCTGCAACGTGTTTTCCAGTCTTTTTGCCATGAAGCATATGAAAATCTGTGGTAAAATTTATTGTGAAAAGCATGTATTCAGGTTGGTTATTAGAAATGACTTGTTCATGATGAGCTAATGTTATGAAAATTTGGAAATAACCTTTATTTTTGAAAGTGAATTACAAAATTAAATGTGCTTAATGCATGCAAAACTTGAGAGGTGAAGTAAATAAGCTGAATGGCTTGACTACATATGTTAGTATGTACTGTCAAATATTTTGACCAATTGCATTTTCACCCTAGCGCCAGCTGTACTGCATAAATTTCATTAGTAGGTGGGGGGGATGGTTGATTAAAATGTTTAAAGGTTGTCATATAAATATATTATGCAATACTCTCCTTGATACAGTAGACCTTGTTTATAATTTGGGTGGAATTAAAATTATTTATCTAATATATAATCTCTCAAATGTCACTTACGTGGCATGATATCATAGGCAATGGTACATTTTCATATTTGTTATAGGCGTACAATTGTGTTGTTGAAAGCTGTAAGCATTTTGCAGTCAATGTTACTGCTTCCTCCATGAATTATCTACACTAGCCAAGAAAATGGATGTCTTAACTATGAAGTTGTGTTTCATTGCTTGTATGTATTATATGAACATACCATGTGTGGTGGTCAAAGTAATGATCAAACCTAAAGTTCTACGAAATTTAATTGGGGTACTCTCCATAGGCACCCACATAGTTTTCTAAGATGTAACGTGACCTTAATTAGTCAAGTAAAATAATGACGCATTTGATATTTTACTATGGAACGATACTTACTAATATCCTAAATTACCAAATCGCAACCACTTCTGAACAAGTGACATAATAGCATCCGAACTGAACACTACTACAAGTTAAAATACTATTGTACTAAGTGGTAACTTTGAACACAGTCTCACTATGTGCGGTATGTTTGGGCGTGTCTGTTTCTTTTTACATAAATACGTACAAACAAAACATTTTAAAAGGAGTGTGGTGAGCAGTTTTACCATAATGTATAAAAACCTGCTAAATGATGAAGTGATCAGTTAGTGTCTATGAAACCAGCATTCGGACATGAACAGGAGGAGGCAATACTCTTGCCCCTTCTGTACTTCACTGTGCCTTTAGTACGGTTACAAATTTGACAGTGCACCCATTTCGATTAAAATTTCCCCCAATCCCGAGGTGCTCTGTGCTGCAAAGATACAGAATAGTCCTTTGTGTATAATTTTTGGTTTCAGCCCCCTAAATTTCATAACTGGTTCGATCAGATTATGAAGAAGTGACTGAGGTTTCAAATGTTTGTTACTTATGGTTGAAGCATGGCTGCCAGTGTTTCACTTGAGGCAGTGTAGTTGTGGCATAACTGCACGACAAAACTGATTTATACGTGTAAAGGTGGACTCGCAACCATCCGTCGCACCCGTCAGGCGGTCACATGATCTTCGACCAATCTCAGGGGAACGGTTTTTTATCCCTCAAACTTTAACATTCAACGGACTGACGGATGGGGTACCACCTTCTGAAGAGATTCTGTAAATACGGATACGCACTTTGAAATAAAATGCAAACCCGCTTGATATATGTTTATTTATCTCGGTGGTAAATTCAGGAAATCAAAACTAAAACTAACAATAATTGAGTATACATTTTTATCACGTAAACATTTATTTTCCCAGAATTTTTCTGTCTTGAAAATGCATTTCCAACCAAAATATACATTCTACGAAAGAATAAATCAGAATAAAAACCATATCTGTTAGGAATATAAATTTGTGAACTATTTATTTTGTTGCTAATTTAATGATAAAAACTTCAAAAATCAGGAAGTTAATATTTAGGCAACTTATTTTGTTGCTAGGTTAATCTTAAATATCTAAAAGATATTGTTGCTTATAGAACTAATAAAAACCACGGTGTTAAATCACTAACTGTAGTAGAGCTATTTTAATTAATATTTCGCTAGTAAAACACACATAAGTTGCGGAGATTTTTGTGTCCAAATTTTTTTTTGGATATATTCATTCCCGATTTTTTTACAGAAAAATAAATTTGGTGACAGCTCCATTCTCAAGAATTTATTGAATAAATGCAGTCGGTTATGTATCTGACAAATGAAATACGGTTTAGCATTCCATTCTCTTACTTATAATTGATTAGCATTTGTCCTTTGTAACTTGCAACATCTAAGTCTGTGCCCAGTAACATGATTCTGTCACAACTGATTGTCCTTGTTTCAAGTGACAGTATTTATGCTTAAAGTGCATTTTTTAATACGGCATAGTAATATGAATAAGCGACTATTATATTACATTCGGCAAAACAACGCGTTTTAATACCACGAGACAACTGCACTTAAATCGTGCATGCTGAGCCATGTAAATTTGAATTTCCCAGGTATTCGTCAGCACAAGCCGCTAGGAGCGGTATTGTAGCGTGTCTCGCATGTTGACAATGTTAAAACGCCTCAGTTTCCCATATTGTCCTTCTACCATATTTGATAATAGTTCATTGACCTAAACTAGAAGATAGACAGATAAGTAAGGTTCTACATTTCTCTTTGGATTGGATTTGTTAATTTGGTTTTTTTTTGGTTCATTTTTCGGACTTTTTTTTTCTATTAGTTTATCATGCCTCGCAAACGTAAATCAAGTCTTTCGAGAGCAGCGAAAAGACTTGCTCGATCGCAAGTCTTCGGAAGATGCTGAAATGAAAATACAAGAGCAAGCACAGCAACCCTCATATCATCTTGCAGCCTTTCAAATTCCCAAAAATTGTGGAATAAGTACAAATAGTACATGTCAGATGACATTTTGTGACGGCTGCAGCAGACAGACGCGGTTATAACATACGATGAACACTTTTATAACGAAGCCCTTGCGAAGATTGAATAAAAAGTGTTGGTAATGTTCGAGAATCAAACTATGATGTCCCAGCGTAGCAGAAGCAAGTGACCGAATCGGTGCCTGGGTTACTACCCGGAACAAAGACACGTCTTCGACCAATTGTTACGGCAAATGGAGTCAGAAAATGGCGTACTCTTCTTTCTAGATGCCCCAGGAGGAATAGGAAAAACATTTTCGTTAAATTTATTGCTGGCGCATATCACAAAAGATAGAAAAATAGCTGTAGCCGTGGCTTCCTCTGGTATAGCCGCAACACTACTGGGGGGGTGGGGGAGGGTCACACCGCGCATTCCGTGTTAGAATAGCCACTGAATATTGCTCAGGAAGAGTTACCCATCTGCAATTCGAGTAGTGTAGGACGAAAGCACAAGGTCACACGAAAAAGTTATAGAGGCACTAAACCAAACTCTCCATGATTGGCGAAACAATACAGATATTATGGGAGGCGTGGTTTTATTACTGGCTGGTGACTATTTCAAGTGGTCAAGCTTATGGGCAAATATCAATGAATTCAGCTTGACAAATATGAGAACGCACATATACAATTACGTTGATACGGGGCACTATGCGGATAAACTATTAGAAATTGGAGATGGGCAGTTGGAAACTGATGCCGATGGCTGTGTGTCACTAACATGGGATTTTTGAAATTTGGTGCAAAGTGATAAGTTTACCCAGATCTACAAAGTTATATAAATGACGACCAATGGCTATGTTAAAGAGCGATTCTTGCACCAAAAATGACATCGTTAACAGAAATAATTCTATCATTTTTAAATGTATATATATAAAGTATGTACATATAAATATGGGAATATAAAATTAATTTGAAATGTTTATATTTAGATATATATCCTACATATGCCTACAAGCATATTTAAATCACATATTGTTATGTAAGTACTTAAGTGTTTCCTTCCGGGGCGAACGAGTATTTGGTTTTCCTCAGAGTGCTCCCATGCTGCGAAGATGAATTGCGAATATGAAGGGCTGCCTTTCGACCTCGACGAGCATGCGTCTGTGACCTGCATCATTGCAAACCGGATTGGATTGAATGTTCCATAGCTCCATCGCAATCTTTCTGTTTGTGCCCTCCATCCATATGTATAGAAATTACATTCGTCCACCAACTGTATGATGCATGCATATATTAGTTTATGTATGCAGTATTGAGTATCAGCCATTTGTCATTTGACGCATGGCCGATGCTGGTTAAAATATATAAATACGATCCTTTTATACATTTTCGTTTCAGTATCATTTTAGACTTGCATCATTTACATTTTACGTCTGTACTGTTCCATCTGTGGTGCCGCTTCCGAGGTAAAAAATTCACAGCTTTGCGGATATTTACGGCGACATGAAATAACGACCTGCGAAATGAAAAGTTCGAGTGTGACTTTTGAGTGTCAATTCTGCCATAGACATATTTCTCGTAGTAATGCGTTAAAGAAACATTCTAAAACTTGTAGCACTGGTTCTCTGCAAGTACAATCAGCTCCACCTGTTCTAAAAGATCGTAGTGGTAACATACGGATCGCCATCAAGATGTTGCTCTACCCATACGCATTCATGCTGAAGATGAAGCTATCTCCCACGAATCGCGACATGGAAGCCTATTTACGAACACTGTGCGCTGCATCATCGCGGAACCGTCGGGTTGTGGCAAGACATGCGTACTACTGAGCCTGCTGGAAGAAGAGAACGGTCTTCGGTTTGAGAATGTGTACCTATACTCAAAATCACTTCAGCAACTGAAATATCAGCGACTGGCACGAGTACCGTAAACTGTGGATGGCGTGGGTTATTTCCCATGCAGCGATAACGAAGCCATCGTACCTCCGAGCGAAGCACTGCGAAACTAGATATTCGTCTTCGACGACATTGCCTGCGAGAAACAAACTTGCATTCAAGAATACTTTAGCTGGGTCGACAAGCAAACGTTGACTGTTTGTACCTCGGCCAGACTTATTCGCGCATAACCAAACAACTGCTTCGCGACAATGCAAACATATTGGTGGTGTTTCGCATGGACGATACGAATTTACGCCATGTTTACGATGATAATGTTAATACGGACATACCTATATCAGATTTTAAAGTTATGTGTGCCTTGTGCTGGAAAAATAAATGTGGATTTTTGACGATCGTTAAGGACTGTCTGCTACATAGGGGAAGGTACAGGTGTGGGTTCGATCAGTTCATCGCTGCCTGTCGAGAGGGTTCGTCTACTGGGAACCAGCAAGTGATGCCATCAATACCTCCTGCTACATCTATGGGTGCTTTTGCCGCAGACGATAATGACGCCACAGTTAATGCTAAAGTTGGAATGGGTGCAGTCTAGTAGGTTTGTGCGGAAGGTACACTTGCAAGTTGTTCGTGTGAGGTCGAAAAACTTCAAAATAAACGGTCATCAGCTCTAAATACTGATGAACATACAACTCGTGCTACACAGAAAAGTAAACTAGATATTGAGGATGCAGCAGGAAGTGAAGCCGATCATAAAGACAGCATTGATGATGACTATATGACGACAGTGATAGTGTTGAAGACGATGATTATTCCCTCGGCGGTCCCACACATTTCCCCAACGAGTTTCCTTCGACAAGTGATGTGAAGAAGACAGAAAACGTCGAGTATACTGACGATATGTTTATCGAATATCCCAACAAACTTGTAGACAAACTAAAATATTTGCTTGATAGGCAACAACGTGAGGATTACTCGACTCGACCATGAAAGAGGTAGTTTCGATCATAACACTTAAGGGTCGGGGTTATATCAGATGATGTGATGGAGTGCTTTCTTCTGAAAATATATCTACAAAATAATAATAAATTATTACTATAATATTATTTCTTTTTTCTTAATTTTCATGTGTCGTATCCTCCTGTTTGCCTTTAAGTTTTTAATAAAAGCAATATGTATTAAAAATATTTAATTAATTAAGCGTGTAGTCAATCATGAATCGTGCAAGAAGCTATACCATTTATTCGGTATAAATTTTTTTTTTTAACATAGGCTGGAAAATTGCGATAGTCGTCACCTACTAAAATGACGGTCGCCTACCAATATGGCGGCCTCCAGTAATGTATAAACAAATGACGAAAGAAAAACAAATATGGTGGCGTCCAGTAGCATGTAAACAAAGATGGCTGCATCCAGTAGCATGTAAACAAATGGCGAACGAAAAATAAAGATGGCGGAATGAGTATATGTGAGGGGAGTGGGTGCGAGGGAATCAGTCTTCTGCTGGATTCGAACAGAGGTGAGTAATTGGTGGTGTGGGGGGAGACCTCAGGAAATGTAAGTTTTTTAATTAAATTTTTTTATAAATTTTAAGGGAATTGTTTTAGGGAGAAAGAGAAATTCCGAGGGAGAAAGGGAAAATGGCGGCCGGGGTTAAAACCTTTTTAATAGAGAATTTTTAAAATAAAATTTTATAACAATAATTTTTTTAACGATTTTAATTAAATTTTTTTATAATTCTTCATAAAAATTTTGATCGATTTTTTAATTTTCTGGAGTTTTTTGTGATTTTTAAGATTATTTTGAATTTTGGCAATTTCAAGGTCAAAGGTCCTGATCTCGGTCACCTGGCTTGGAGTCACTGATCCCTGTCAGCATTTCTGAGGATCCCTTTAACGATTTATATATATATTTTTTACAATATCTAATCATTTTTAATAATTAATTTTTTCGGAATTTTTCTAATTTTTTAGAATTTTTTGAGGAATTTTTTTGGAATATTTAAAGGTTTTTTAGTAGTTTTTGGGGTCAAGGTCAATGACGTCCAATATGGCAGTCGGGTGGCGTAAAAATATGGCGGCTCCTCCGGTCACGGCTCCCATTCCCGGCCCCCCTTGAGTGTCAAGGACGTATTACCTACTACTCGAGTCTCACGACTGTATTCTTACGTTTGATATTGTCTCTAATTATTCCTAACAGCTCTTAAAATGAATCGACACTCATGCGGAAGTATTTGAATAATTTTTCTGAATTGTCCTGTAGGTCTGATAAACTTGTTGCATATCTGCCTTTCAAAAATCATGTATCAGTGAAAGGAAGCACCCATTGTCGTCTTGTCTCTCTCCAAAAAAAAAAAACATTTGTACACTAGGTAGGCAAAAATTAAGACTTTTCGTCGATATACATAATCTCTTTTGACGGATTCGTTCAGACTGTGCGGTATTTGTACGTAGCGTGTCAATGTGTTTTTGCGGCAACGCAGCGGCGCCGCCGCGGTCTATGTCCGCACGTGTGCACCGGGCCTAAGGTGGTGCTTCCAGTTTGCTTACGTATCTAAGGCCTGCCCAAGCACACTTAGCAACAGCAAGTGTGCCGTGGAACACATACACGTGGACTGCAAACTGAATTACTCATGATTGTTGGTTTTGCGTCAATGTGGGTTTCATTCATGTATTTCAACAAAGCTTCAGAACGTAGCTGTAGCTAGTGGCATTGTTCACGGGGTCTGTTCTGCCGTACCACAATCACCATTGCAATCCCCACCACCGCATGTTTGTGTTTCAATGCGTAGGTCTTGGAAGCTGTATGGGTCATGGCTTTTGGAATCGAACCTTTGAAAAATCACCCTAGGCGTAACGTGTCAACCTATTATGTTCAATCACTTGTATTCCACCATTATATAACCCTGTGATTAACGTTACAGTACTGTATTCTTGAATAGACAAATAATCTACTAGTATCTTCTATCCCTTGTAATATTTATTTCGTATTAATACGAATGAACAACAGTGAGAGCAGCGACGTGTTGGCAACGGCCGGTAAGAATTAGTTCGCAGTTACAATATAGTTTAACCTCGTTTTTATGTATATTATTTGTAAATTAAACATTGCCAATTGATATATTTGTATTGTTAGGTAGCACTGACGGAAACACATTTCATTGCTGCAGTTAAAAATATCGGCGGAAATTACCGTGCGTAGGCTTGCTATAGTGGCACGGTGGTCGTGTCGCTCTCTATTGTTCTATCTCTTTCTCTCTTCTCTCTCTATCGGGAAGTTCGTACCACCTGTCCAGCAGGAAGGTAATAAATCTTATTTATGATTTCAGCACATTTAATACTAATTACAGCAACAATAATAATGTTTGAAATTGTAATTTACAACTGAAGCGAGATTGTATTGTTTAAATACCTATTATATGTTATTTATATGCGATAGCACGACGCTTACGAATCCACGACGCTTACAAATCCAGCAGGTTGGCAGGTGTGGTGTGAAAAATAGAATCTAGAATTTGATTAGCTTTCCCCTAGCCTCGCGGCTTGTCCCAACATGGCGGGCGATTATTCCCAGTTTTTATTGTGCCTTACGACTGGCAGTGGTGTGGCGACATGTTAATGACACGGTGTATTTCTGAACGAAGCAGCAAGTTCGTACTCGTGTTTTTGAAACATCCTAGTCAAGTTACAATGTTGTGATAAATGTGTGTTTTCACGGCAGGGTTAAATGTATTGTGATCGCTGCGTAGCGTGTAAACGAGCGGGGTGTCTGCGTTGTAATCGTTACACCGGTTAGGTGTGTGTGGATTTCAAATATGTGCAAAGTTTATACGTTTTAACCATGAACACATGTTATGACAAAATCAATTATTCATATTTACGTATGTTTATCACAACGTTGTACCTTTGCGCTAGGTGTTTGAAAAACAGTTGTGTAACGAGTTTACGTTTCTGTGATTTGAATGTCTGCAACAATCCCAACGAAATACTAAGCCCACCCAGATAAATTTAAATAAATGAAAAAATAAACGTATAAACCAGTAAGTACCAATGCATGTAAATATTAGCGGAGTAAATGTTACGGTATGCCTATGTGTTTGCATGTTCACTATTATCTTTTACGTTTGTCGATGTACAATAAATAAGCGACACGAGTTGCGTGCTTGAATTTACTGTGTAGTTTCGTTGGACTGGTCGTACCTTAGTTTTCATTTCTATTCCAAACACGTATTAATAACAACAGGTTAAATACTACTTTCGTTTCCGCCACAGTTGTAACAAATACCGTCGTGGCAAAATATTAATGTGTATTGTGTGTAACGTGCTATAACGTGTGTAACAAATAGTTATAAAGCTGACCTAAATATTGTTATAGGCCTACATTGTGAACATTCGTAGGAAATGGTTTCTACAATATAACATAACAGCTGTAAACAGCAACCAACGCATTTTACAGTTATAAAAGTAGAAGTCTCATGGCAGTGTTCATGTTTACGTGTAGCGGAAGGATACGTAATTAGTAACCAAAAGTAGAAATTTTGCAGGGCTTCAGAAAAGGCCGAAGTTATCGTGAATTAAGTATAGTGATAATAGTTAATAACAGCGCGATTAGGCTTAGAGAAACGAGTGGTCACAAAGCATATCCTGTACTACAAGTGGTTTGCCAACTATCCTTATGAAGCTCGAGCAACACCTTTCCAGCTCCATCAACCCTATGGGATATTCACGGTAAAGTGAGCACTTTTTAAGGCCCTGCAAATTTTTTCCCTCTCAGCCAATTTCTATCTTTTCGCCACTTTATAATATGGACATTGCTAATGTATGAGGCTGTAATGATATATATATATATATATATATATCATTACACTTTATAATATGGACATTGCTAATGTATGAGGCTGTAATGATATATATATATATCATTACAGCCTCATACATTAGCAATGTCCATATTATAAAGTGGCGAAAAGATAGAAATTGGCTAAGGGAAAAAATCACAGGCGGCGAGGGGAGATTTGGACGTCTCTTAACGAGGTCTTGAGATACAATTAGGTTGGAGCGAAGCAAGTATGTACACTGTAAAAAAATGGAGGTATAAAATTCCCTTACATGTAAGGTAAAATTACTTCTTAATTGTAGATTAAATTTACATAACAAGTAGAGTACTATTACCTAATCGTACGGGAAAAGTACCTGACAAATATGGGGGAAAATCTCATACAAGTAAGGGAAATTCAACTATATTGTATAATAAATTCATATTAAAATATACCCCGTAGTATTAGTATTGTTAATTTTTCTACTACCTATATCCTCTGACAAATAGTAACCGAAACATCAACACTAAAATCCTCGACACTCGCTGGTGGGTTGCCGCGAACCATGGTCCTCTATCACGATAGGACGATGCGCTATCCATTACATAACAACGACAGCGTGACAGTATCAGCGAATATTAGCGTGTTGAAGGATTGTTTCTTCCGGCGCGTCCTCCCACTTAGCTGTTGAGGCAATGCCGAAGAAATGCACGCATCGTAAGGTAATTTTTCCACCCATGTACGGGATTTTCCACTACCATGTAAGTGAATTTTACTCCAGAGTGCTGTAATTTTACCTTACCTGTAAGGAAAACTATGTCTCCTTCACATGTTTGGGAGTATTACGTTTCACTTGTCAGGTGAATAATTTTTTTACAGTGTAGCAGCGTCGGAATGCAGGAAGAGGTTGGGGGAAGGGAACTGGAGACCCCCGAGAAAACCCGCCTACCAGCGGTATCTCGAGGCATAATTCCCAAGTGCGAAAATCTGGTCAACAATCCCGCCAGGAATCGAACCCGTTTCCGCCTGTGTGAGTGTGAGCATACTAGCTATAGGCTGTTCACGGTAAAATGAGCACTTTTGAACACCCTGCTTTGAATGTACTTGTACACATGTTGTGTATTCCTCCGCTTTATGTAAAATCAATATTGCCATGGGCCTCATTAGTTTATTCATGCGTTGGTCAAATTAAACTGTAGAATTATTGAGAAAGGAACTACTTTACAAATTTGCTCACTTTTACACTTCGATGCAAAATAAATAAACAGATAGCGAAAGTAATAGTTTTAAGTTATCACGAATGGTTGCCTAACAGTTTTTATTCGACGTTAATATATGGAACTACTTTCCATCCATCGTTACCAACTTTACTGAACGAATGTCCCTCAGTGCGTCCGTTGAAATATAAGCATGCAGGGCCAGTGACTTTTCTCTAAAGTTCATTTCTTAAGTGCTCACTTTGTCGTGAACTGCGACCCCACAATTCCAGTTGTAGCATCGCAAAACCCGTGTTCTACAAAAAGAATAATTTGTAGTGTCCTACTTTTTCTTTTATTCGTGTATCTTACTTAATATAGTGGTGAGTGACTGTTTCTTAGAAATGGAAACTCACGCGTGGCTCATAAATACGAACGTAGATTAATACCCTTACCTCACCTGGGAGTTGAACCCAGAAACACTTGCGCTCTAATCCAATGTTCATCCAACTGCGCTACGGAGGTCGGCAAATTTGCAAAACTTGATGGCATAGCGGTCAGTTTAGCACTTTTGCAATCAACCTTTTAAAAAAATTCCTTCCCGCCAAATCCATATATTTAAACAACACACTGACGCTCATTATAGTTTGCAGCAATGTTTGATATGAGGGCCAGTGTTTGTCATGTTAAAATTATGACCTTGAAAATTGTGGATTTCGCAATTATATAATTCAGCATGAGTTTGCTTGTGTGCGTAATAATAAGTATTACCGCATCATGACCATATTACACCCACAAAAATTTCAGCTACACTAGGCAACACAGTAATAAAGTCACCACTTCCATAGCAGGGCCTATGTTAATGTTAGATTCTGTGAATTTTGTATTGTAAAGGGCTTTTTAAGTCCCTTGGTTTCATGCTTGAAATCTTAGCAACGGACGGCTTGCAGACTAACTTATAACCTAACTTAAATTAACACCTATGCCTTAAACGGGATTCGAACCCAGACCATCCCGCACCCCAGATCGGTGACATACCAACCGAATGCAGCACGGTAGGTCGGCTAGATTTGGTGGAGAGATACAAAATTGGCAGAAAAGAAAATATCTAAGAAGGGCATCCAAAAGAACTCGGTAATCTCAAATAGCCTATGATGCTACTTTTCGGCAAGGAAAAAATGCAGGTGCTGTATATTTAAGGCAGAGATGAAACCCAAATATACCTTGTAATCCCGTCGCGTACGTGACGTTCTAACTGCGTTGTGATGTGTTACAAATTTCTTTACGAAGCTAATAAAACGTATGTCTAATATGTCTAAAGGCTGTTCACGATACAGTGAGCACTTATGAAATAGACCTTAGAAAAAAGTCACTTCCCTCGCCTGCATATATTGTAACTGGCGCACTAGTGACATGCGTCCAGTAAGGTTGGTAGCGATGAAGGGAAAGTAGTTCCATAACTTAAGGTCGAATACGAAGTGTTAGGTAACCATTTGTGATAACTTTGCTTTGTGTTTTTTTCATGTATCGAAGCGTAAGAAAGAGCAGATTTGTGAAATGTTAACTTTTCTAATAATTTCAAAGTTTCATTCGACCGACGCTTGAATAAAGTGAGGTTCCTGGCAATGCTAATTTTTACATATGGCGGAAGACTACACAACGTGCACACAAGTAGATATTAAGCAGGGCTTTCAAAGTGCTTAGTTTTCTGTGAACAGCCTATACTTACGAAATTATAATATTGCCACAGATGGGAACATAATTCAAGATATTACGCTTCAACATCATTAGTAACTCAAGTTTTCAGACTTTTGTACATTAAAACGAGAAACGTGAACACGAGCAGAACTACCAATAAGGCCCGTGCTGAAATTTGCCACAGACTTCCCAGTAGTAAAATTATAGGATCGTCGCTTAACACTCAGCACGACGGGAACCCAGCTCTTCTGGACACTTGAGCGCAGGGGTGAAGGGCGCACTTGATGCGCGTGTAAATGTAGCCCTTACAGCTCCCGCGCTTCTGAGCCACAGACGCGTGATGCAAAGGCTGTTCACGACAAAGTGAGCACTTTTGAAATTAACCCCAGTAAAAAGTCACTGCACCTGTCTGCATATATAACCGGTGCACTAAGTGACATGCGTCCAGTAAAGGTGGTAGCGATGGCTGGAAAGTAGTTCCATATCTTAACGCCGGATAAAAAGTGTTAAGTAACCTTCTGTGATTATTTACATTATTTCCTCCGCTTTGATTTCTTTTTTTTTTCAATTCATCGCAGTGTAAAACGAACATATTTGTAAAATATTTACTTCTCTAATAATTTCTCCGGTTCACTAGACCGACGCATGAATAAAGTGATGAGCAATACGGCAATGTTAATTTTACATAAGGTAGAAGTATACACAACGTACGTACAATTAGATCTGAAGCAGTGCTCATTTTTCCGTGAACAGCCTACAGGCAACCACCTTAAATTACGTCCAGAAGACGACTAAAAAGTACTGAGACCGAAAGCTTAATTCTATGTGACATACATTGAGCAATAATGGTTTCGCGATTAGTTGGGGCACTTTCGAAAGCTCATTTTTGCCCATACTTTATACTTCCACCATATGTAAATTGTAATCTACATTTTCTATGCATTCGATGATTATGTTTATGCATCATCCAAATGTAACCACACTGTCTACAAAAAAAAAAAAATCGGGCACTTGTCTACAATGTTTGCTCGGTGGTTGTCATCCCGTTAGAATCTCGTAGGGCCACCTGTTGCGCTATAACAGCAGCCACCCAGTCTGGCATGCTCTTTACGAGTGTTTGCAGGACATCCACGGGGATTCGTCGCCACTTCTCTTGCAACTATTCTATGAGTTGAGCAATGGATTTTGGCCGCGCCTGACGAGGAGTCCTCATACGGCGATCCAATTCGTCCCAAAGAAGTTCTATAGGGTTGAGGTCGGGGCTCTGGGCAGGACAGTCCAATCGGCGAACATTGTTGTCGGCGTACCACTGCATAGTAGCCCTTGAAACATGGCACCTGGCATTGTCATCGTGGAAGTAACACGGGTCCATTCCGTAAAAACGCCAAAGTGATGGGAGCATTTCATTTTCAGAATGTTACAATAGGCCTCGGTGTTCATGCTACCACGGACAAACACCAGCGGTCCTACGCCGAAGGCCATGAAACACTAGTCAACTGACTTACTGAATTACCTATCTTCACGGGTGCCCAATTACTTTTTGGTAGATAGTGTATGATACTGGCGGAAACTTAAATATCTTCTCAGTATGCCTATCGTTACACTTATGTACATGATGCTAAAAGAAACAAAATAAAATAATAATTGCACGCAATTTAAACGAATCGCTGCCAACTAAACGGCGAGTAATTCTATGTTATGTTTATTTTAAACTTTATACACTAATTTAATAGGACCGTGCATGATGATCATCTCCCGCAGTAGGCTTGCCAAACAGTTTTCTAAACCAGTCCGTCACTCATTTCAAACTTAATTGTTTATTTTAACATCCTTATCACGTAGGGTCTTTAACCTTAAAATGGTGCTTGTGAAGATGCCACTGGAGGGCAAAGTCCAGTCTGCAGATGACACTACACGAGCATTGACGTGAGGCGAAGTGAAGAGATTCGGGCGGCTCTTAACAGCGAGGTCTTGAGAGCCGATGGGGGTGATTGAAGTGAATATGGAGCGGCACCGGAATGAAGGGGCGGGGGAAACGGGAGATCCCCGAGAAAACCCGCCGACCGACGGCATCGACCGGCACTATTCCCACTTGCGAAAATCCGGTGACCCGGTCGGGGATTGAACGTGGTTCTCCTTGGTGGGAGGCGAGCTCGAATATTGATGTTTCCCAGGTTTTTCACATTTATTGAAACAAGCCTTTGGAAAATCACCTCATATATGAGATGTATCGTAAGCCTTTTATACTTGTTGCAACACAAGTACTTAATTTTTGATTAAATTTTATTTTTGCTTTTATTATATCTATACATTATAATATTTAATTTATAATTAATGTGCATAAAGCAGGCAGAACCTAGGTGTGTTGGTAATACTTAGTACGAAATAGTTATTTTGTAAAATATTATATTGAAACGAGTGCACATGAATGCGGTGTGTTGTCCCTTTGGTGTAATTTTATATACTTGATTAAGCTTTGTTTGCACGAGGTGGAGGAATTGCCTTGGAAGTAGACTATAATCTGGGCTTCAGAAAAGTTTAAAGTAACCACGAATGCACTGTAATTGACGGTTATGGTGTGTTGTGGACACGATGAAAGAATCGCAGTATTAGTAAGTAGCCCATCAGTATGTCCGCTAAATGATATTTTATAGGTCCACATGTGTAATGCATGAATGCTTATCAAGCGACGGCTTACAAACTAACTTGTGACCTGACGATACTAACAACCAAGCCTCGCCTGGGATTCGAACCCAGAACCTCCAGCATCCCAGACCGACGGCGTGCCAAACCGACTGCGTCACGGGAGGCCGTCTATTACGGGCAGTTATCCGTCCCCCCCCCCCCCCTTCCGGTTCAAGGTGGTCGAGCGATTAGCTCGCTCGCCTCCCACTAAGGCGATCCGGATTCAATCGCCGGCCGGGTCACCGGATTTTCGCATGTGGGAATCGTACCGGACGATGTCGTTGGTCAGCGGGTTTTCTCGGGGATCTCCCGTTTCGCCCTCCCCTTCATCCTGGCTCTGCTCCACACCCACCTCAATCATCCTCATCGGCTCTCAAGAATGAAGTTTGGTTCCAAATGTATTCAGCCGCTACACTTTTGTTTTTTACGCAGACTGCCTTGCAAAGCGTGTCGACGGATCCTCGGAATATTCGTCACGTTATCTCCGCCGGACACTGGCTCGTAGTAAAGCAGTTGATGGCGCGGCAAGACATTTGATCACCAGGCGGGAATGGCTCCTCTTCTAGATCTCAAGTGCCGGACCAGCCCCAAGGGAACGTGGCACGCTGCTTCGCGATAAAATGAGCACTTTTGAAATCAATCTTAGAAAAAAAATCACTGCGTGTGTTTTAACGGGCGCACGGAGTGACGTGCGCGCCGTAAAGTTGGTAACGATGGAGGGAAAGTAGCTCCATATCTTAACGTAGAATAAAAAGTGTCAGATAACCATTTGTGATAACTTAAGTTATTTCTTTCGCCTGATGTTTTTTTAACTCACAGAAGTCTAAAAATTAGCAGATTTGTAAAATATTTAACTTTTCTAATAATTTCACATTTTCACATGACCGACGCATGAATAAAGTGATGAGACCCATGACAATGCTAATTTTATATAAGCGGGAAGAATACAGGTAGGTGCATACAAGTAGATATTAAGTAGGACTTTAAAAAGTTATCATACTGCTAAAAAGTCCGTATATTTAGGTTAATTTTACATAAAAGTACAGTAAATGTACGGAAACGCAATGCGTAATGAGGGAAAACGATGCCCGTAAACACAAACGGAAAGTCTTCGTATTTCATATAGCTACGGGTTTCGAGGACGGACAATGCCTTTCTTCGCCACTGTTGCCAGATGATTATCTTTTCTGCAGCAGTTAAGCGTATCCACGTCACTAGGACACATTCTTTCATACCTTAACACGTAATATCAGGCGTCTGTAGCATTTGGCTACACTTAAAAAACACTAACTTTACTGGAAAAGTTGTTGTTATGACTGTATCTGAAATTCCATAGTAATACCACAAGCATCCAGTGTGCGTTGTGTGTGAGTGGGGTTCAGGGAAGAGGGATTTGGGAAGGAATCGGCTATGGCCTTTGTTAGGGACCCATCCCAGCATTCGCCTGGAGTGATTTCGGAAAACCATGGAAAAACAGGATGGCCGGGCCGGGAATCGAACCCGGGTCCTCGTGAATGCGAGTCGAGTGAGTTAGAGGCTGTTCACGATAAAGCGAGCACTTTAGAAATGAATCTTAAGAAAAAAGTCACTGCCCCTGCATGGGTATATTTTAATGGACGCACTGAGTGACATTCGCCCAGTAAATTTGGTAACTTAGAATCTTAACATATCTCAACGTCGAATATAAAAAAATAGTTAACTATTTGAGATAACTTATAATTAATTCTTTCATTTCCGTTTGTTTAATGCATCGAGGTGTAAAGGTGAGCAGATTTGTAAAGTATTAACTTTCTTATTAATTTCCCATTTTAATTTGGCCGACGCATGAAAAAAGTAACGAGGCCCATAATAATGTCAATTTCACATAAGGCGGAGGAATACACAACGTGTGTACAATTATATCTTAAGCAAGGCTTTCATATTCGTTTATTTAACCGTGAACAGCATATACCACTGCGCCACCTCGCTTGGTGGCAGACTTGCAGTCCCTGACGTTGGGGGGGAGGGGGGGGGGGCGTTCCCAGTTCCGTCTAATTTGAGTCCGTCAACCGTTACAAACACACACTGTCGAACGACCCGCACACTCTGTCCAACGGCAAATGTATCGGTCAGTGTGTCAGTCAACCTAAAAAAAAAGTAGTGGTTAGAGTGATGGACATGTAACATATCGACTCGGGTTCAAGTCTTGTTCAAGAAGTAAATATTTCAACTATTTTAAATATCTGTTTTTATACACAGTAGAATACCGACATAACGAAAATTAAAGACTTTTTCATTACCTCTTTTTTATTTCAAACTCGTGGTACAGAAAACTATATGCTTTTCACGGTAAAGTGAGCACTTTTGGAGCCCTAGTTCCTTTTTTCCTTTCAGCCATTATCTATCATTTAAGAGTGGGATGGACCCCCGCAATTTTTGTGAAATAGTTGTTTGCGCGAATAGACGTATCTCGGTAAATAAATGTTCAGCAACTACGACTTTTTGCAAAAAAAAAATATCTATGCACCTTTTTTTTTTTTTTTTTTTTTTTTATCATATTAAGTGTATCCTCAGACAAAAAAAAATTCTTTAAAATTTTCAAATATCATATTTTTAAAGCTTGCCTATTCAGTTTCCTGAAGTGGTAAGAGGAAAATACAAAGATAAAGGTGTAGTTTGATCTGTGGGCTTTCTTCACGTGTAATAAAATCCCATTGTTACATATCTAATTTGCACAGTAGAGCGTTACGAAGGAAACACTGCACGACTTGTGGGTAGGAGCGACGAGGCGCTAGAATTGCGTGTTAGTGTCACCCGTATCGCACCCTTGCTTCTTGACCTTGGACGCGGGGTTCCTACGGAGGTCCACCCCACTCCATTTGAAATAAAAATTGCCATGTAAGTAAATAACAACGTGTGTATATTCCGCTACATTCCGAAGTTAAAATCTAAGGCTGAAATAAAATAGATTTATTGAGTATTGTTACACATGAGAGGGCATTCAAAGTGCTCATTTTACAATGAATAGCCTATAAGTAGGAATTTAACGGAGAGATTCTATTAATTAACTGAATTTTTTTTCTTTTGAAATTTACAGAAAGTCAGTTTTTGAAAATCAATGTGTCTGGTTAGATTTTCACCAGCACTCGTCCGTAAAATTATGAATTTATTATTATTATTTTTTTACAGTGCACGACCTCAGACGAAACGATCTCGTTTCAGCGCTATGCGCGTCGTGTGCAAGGCGAGAAAAAAGGTCACTTCCAACTTTTCTGAAGGCCTGCTGACGTACTACTTTCAGGGGGCTATTCCTCCGCCTTACGCAAAACAAAGCTTATCCAACAAAATTACACCAAATGAATTACGCACCGTAATCGAGCTCAGCCAATTAAATAATATTTTGCGAGGGAACTATTTCTTACCAGGTATTACCAACTCTCCGGTTTTCTAACCGTTTTAAATCCATAATAATTTAAATGAAATGTTATAAATTATAAGTAAAATTACAGTTTAACGAGAAATAGATTACTTATATATGTTAACACAAGTATAAAATATTTTCGATACACAAAATATTTAGGAAACAACCAAACACGTCAAATGTTTGATTAAAAAAGTATGAAGGTTTTTGGCGAATAGACTATACTTAGGGGGTCGCATTAGTTTCCATACGCGTCTCATTGTAAGCAGCTGGGTCCAGTATTATATTTATTAAACTGTGGAATGTTTCAACATGAACCTTTTTTTCAGGGCAGAAATGTGGTCGTTGGAAAGTATCAAACATCAGCAGAACTCGCTGTATATAGCCCTCCGATTACGATATTTATTCTTCTTTAAATCAGTGTATTAGAACGACAGCGACAATTCTGTATCTGTTTCTGAACTGTTAGCTGTATTAAATATCCTGTAGTTACCACTTTAAATTCTGAAGATAAATAACACGCGCAAAGTTTGTTTATACTATTTCCCGTCACCTTTGCAAGGTTTCATTATGGCCGAATGGAACCTTGAGCCTTTTAATAATGGTAACTATTAGTAATTATTAATATTTATTAATTGACACGAGCTGTTATTAATATTTACTAATAGTATTTTTAATAATTATTAATATTATTAACTTTTATTAATACTTTTTTGCGATTTTTAAATAGAATAATAATAATATTTTTATAGTTAATTTCTTTTAAATAATTTTGATAAGTTTTAAAATTTTTTTTAACAAACTTTAATTTAATCTTTGATTAATAAATATATGTAATTGTTTAACGCTTTTTAAATACATTTTGTAGTAAGATTTTTAATATTTTTTAATTTAAAAAATTGGGTTTTTGGGGTCAGGGGTCAATGGACACTGGGAACTGGCTTCCAATATGGCGGGCGGTGACGTAACAACATGGCGGCTTGCACAGCTCCGTGCTCCGATCTTTGGTGCTCCTGCGCGTCAATCGGCATTTCCCTGGAGTTATTTTCGCGTTTGAAGTCGAGAAGCGCAAGGAGCGATAAGGGCTACATTACCACGCCACGTGCATCAAGTGCGCCATCACCGCTACGCACAGGGCTCTGAATAAAAAATATAAAAAAAACGTTTTATTCGACGTTAACATGTGGAACTAATTTCCCCGCTGTCATTGCTAACTTTACTGGGCACGTGAAAATCAGCGTGCCCGTTAAAATATATGCAGGTAGAACCATTGGCATTTTTCGTAGGTTAATTTCAAAAGTGCTTACTTTATTGGGAACAGAATATAACTATAGCCCCGAGTATTTCTCGTATTTACTTGGCAGCAAGCTAGACTTCAAAATCCTCTATACAATAGTCAACGCAATTATTAACATGTATATCACACTTTAAATATCCCGAAACACGATTCCAGCGAAACTCTTCATCACAAGTACATAAACAAAAATAAATATCAGGTTAGTCAACAAACTGAAAATATTTGCGATACATGTACAGCCTGTATTTTTTTTTCGTACTCGTTTCTCATTAGCCGCGTAACAGTTTTCTTACTGCGGTTGTAGCCAGTACATTTTCACACTTCTGCGGTAACACCACTGTTATTTTGTTACGGGAACACTACGGTGAGTGTAGCCTAGGCTTACGTCGCATGTGCACTCCACCTCCGTACTTCCTCTACGGGCAAAACGCGGAACTGGCAATGTCCTTTTCTTTCGCGATGTCCTTTGCCCGCAGCTACGATAACAGTAGCGTCGTAAAATTCCCCTCGGGATCAGGGAATACTGTTCGGTCAAGTAACCTTCCTCTTTTCTGACCAATGCTGACCCCCGGTACGTCCTGTTTTGTTTTACTTCGACGAGCGCCCAAATACGAAAGATTAAATATTCATTCAGTTCCTCTCCAGCCGAGGTGGCTTTGAAACGCCCGTGTCTCGTAGGCGCTGTAAAACATTGATGAGATGTGAACAAGTTATTCCAGTCGTGTTGCTTAGCAGTGAACTAAGGGTATGTCAAACGGAAGACGTAAACACGTATATTTCCTCGCTGACACAAAATACGGTTCGGTTATAACTCGCGCCCCCAACCTCCGGTCTGATTCGATTTTTCAGCACCAAATTGTTTGGCTGTGATGTTTGCATCGTCACTGGGTCTTTTGCTGCGATGCCTGGTGACGTTTTGTGGAGATTATCAATACCTACTTTTCTGTTTTATGTGTCGTCTGCATAAATAGTATTTTTTAACACGAGTCGGCTGTGTATAGCTAATTATATTGTTTCTCTTTGTTTAATTTGCAAATATAATTATAAACTCTATTTGTTTCTTACATTGCGTTTGCGTGTAATGCAAATAACAGTGAAAAAGCATATACGTTTAAATGCACCACTTTCATGCCGTGGCTGCCTCCCTTGCTTAATTAATGTAAAAGGCTAACGATTGTGCGATATTAATTTGTGTATCCCTATTGTCTTTAGTAAACGAATTGCCTGATAGCCAGGGCCATCTGTTTTTCGTGAAAAGATTTAGGCGGAGGCTAGGCTTCAATAGCTTATGCGCATACTTGCAGCCTTCCTTTGGCTATTGGCCGCTTGCCTCAGTGTGAAGTGTGTCTGTTGCATGAGTGAACCAACCAGAATGAAGTTTCCCCGATACTGACCTTTCGTGATTCGCGGGCAGACAGCAATTCAAATTATACAATCACGAAAGTGGTTCTGAACTAAAGTGTTTCGGAACACAACTTGTCCTGAAATCTTTTCACGAAAAGCAGTTGTCCCTACTGACAGCCGATTTATTTTATTTAATCAAAGACCAGAATTACTGTTCTCAAAACCAAAACTTCAAAACCGGGGGGGGGGGGGGGAAGGAAACATAAAAGTAATTTTGGAAAGGATGAGGCACGTTTGGCTTCTCCAGACACTCTGGTTGGCGGTCTCACGACAAGTAGTTTGGATGTCACTTGTCTTGGAGAACTTTTCGCATATAGCCATTCATATGCATAACCCTGAGACAAAAAAAAATAGTAATAATGTTTTTTTCATCTTTATACTATTATTATTCTGCTGCCGTTATGACGTTCATTTCTCTATAGCAATATCTCCGCATTTTTTTTTTTTGTTACGCGTAATTTGCTATGGAGTCGCCCTCATTTAGCGAGACGCTTCATGCAAAGTTTTGAGATACGTCCATTGTTTCATTTTGAGTTTAATTACCAAATAATAAGTTCTTAAATACTCGAATCCACGGTAGTAAAGGTATCATCTAACTTTTAAAAACACTGTAAGTGACCGATTAAGTAAAATTCAGTATAATATAATGTGGTTCTTAAATACATTGAAATGCATTATTAAACTGTGCCTTTGAATACAGTTATTACTCACCGATAATTATAAACACGATTCAGACAAGACAAGTAAAAAATTTTCATCATTTTTTTGTATGAGGTGTAGGGTTAAATTCTTAACTAGGGTAAAATGATGTAAAAAAAATTATTTCATGGATACTTAAAATTGTATAGGCTCAACTGTTATTGTGAGTCATATAAACTTGTACTTTTCTTATAGCTCGAAAATTAGCATCGTACATCACTGCAAACCACACTGCTAATACGGCAGATGATGTTAGTAATACACTTTACACAGTTAAACATGGTTTTTTAATTGTGGTTAGGGGTGTATGTCTGCGAAAGGGGATTGCAATATTCCATGTTTTATGATACAATGACATAGGGTCTACTAAAGAAGAATGTCAAAGTGCAGAAAAAATTAAAAATCTTAAATTGCTAAATTTTAAACGACCCGAAGCATACAGTAGATGTTAATAAAGAATGGTCAAATTAGAACATTCCGATTTCAAACCCATTGAACATATGTGACAACTTATTAAGTCTCGAGTACTCTGCAAATATTTCTCTTCCGAGGAGGAGCTGAAAAGAGTAGTGATTGAAGAATGTTACAGTGTCAGTCTTGAAAGGTGTGGGAGACTATTCAATTCCGTACAACGTAAATGCCTAGCAGTTATAATAGGTAATGGTTACTTTACAATATATTATATTATCAGTTTTGTGGGTTTCTTTAATTTATTGTTTTTCTGTTTCTGTGCATAGTATAAAACAAAGTCGCCCGACTGCGTGTGTCTGTGTATTCGGCTAAGGCTTCTAAACTACTTGATGGATTTTGATACGATTTTAACCGTCATTTAGAGAATTGCTTGAGTAAGGTTCAGGTATATAAAATATTAATATTTAATGTAAGGATAGTAGAGAAATGTCAACGTTTTCTAATCAAGTCGGAAAAAGCCGGTTTTAGGGCGCTTTCATAGCTTACGCTGACTAAATAGATTTACTACAGAATTTTAGATCTCAAAGTTACAAAAAAAAGTCCGCGATAACATATGTTTATCTTTGTAGGATGACCCACAGTAACTATTTTTAAACAACGCCATATTTGAAAATCGCATCCTTGCGAACCCGGGGCAGGTCGCTAGTTATAGAGTTAACATCCTTAGTTTTTTTTTTGTCCTGTAGTACCTTTTGTTTTAGGGACAATTTTCTTGTCTCTAATCAATGCGAGGAATGATGTGGAATACTTCCGTTAAGCAAAATACACTATACAATTAATTTAACCATTAGAGAAATAAAGGCATTTTTCATCAAATTGAAGTGTATGAATAGGAAGATAACAAATTGTGTAGAACCAATAGGTACTTAAAGGTATCGAAATTTCACCAATATATTTCAAGACAAGTTATATTGAAAAACACTGTAGGGCCGTTTACCTTCCTTAATGGACTGAATTGCTATTTTTGCACTTGTTGACTGTCTGCACGCGAATCACTTAGGAGCCGTGCCGATGTTGCCGAATTCTGAGTGGCTTGGTCAAAGATGAAAACGCCTTCTCAAGCAGACGGCAACCAATGGCAGTATACAAACTGTTGATGGGTGTTTATATTATTGAAGTCTATCGTGTACTCATGTTTTTCTCACGAAAAATCACTATCTCTACCAATACTTTTTTTCAAATACGTACGTGTTTAACCAAAACTCGTAGTAAATGAATGAAATCAGTAATTCACAAGAGAATGGTACACTTACTGTAGATAGGTAGAAACAAATGAGACAGCAATATGCAGGTGATCGCCTGTCTGAAGGTATTTTGCATGTCCGTGACCTATAAGTAGTAGAAGCACGAGATCGCTATAAAAAGGCGACCCAGTCACGCGCGTCAGCTAGTCTCGTCATATTTACGAGCAAGGTTTTGAATTGGATTGAAGTTCTTCCGTTTGAAATACATCTCTATGAGACTTTCACCGACTGCCATATATTTTTACGATATAATGATAGAGATAAAGGTGTGTTCCACGTCGCTACACAAACATGCTTTAGGATTCTCTACGGCATTGTTCAAAACTAAAATATATGGCACAATATACGGTTTACAGATTTCAGAAAACCAGAAAAACATAACCTGGTATACCAGTATTCTTGTGTAATATTTATTAATTGTTATTCCTAAACAGGTACAGTTAAAAAAATTAGGAATTTTAGGATAAAGTAATTTTTTTCTAAGATTGTGTAAACAGTTGAGTGGCCAATAGGGAGTTGTTCTCTTAATTTAAAACTTTGTGGCAAAGGTCCTAGTCAGCAGGTTTACTGAATGAATCATATTGTTCTTTAAAATTAATGTTTAGATATGTCAATATCTTTCAACTAATTAAACTACAAAGAAGGGCTTGAAGGGGGGGGGGGGGGGGGAGGTCTTCATACTAATTATGCAAGAGTAATTTTTTCTGTGTTCTAAAGTCCATATGAACTTTCGCAGCGTTTTTTAAAACCAAGTTCTGTAAAGAAATTCCGCTGAATATTCCTGTTCCATTGTGCCGTGCACAAATAATTTTGACACGGTGTACAGTTAACATATTTAATTTGTATAATACTGATGACAATAGTGTTCAATACAAAGCTGGGTTAATAATAATACCACAAAATTCAACTATTATTCTCAAAAAGCACAAGTTTCTTCACCTACACACAAAATTTAAGCTTTACCTTAAAAGCTCAAATAAAACATAAGGTCGTAAGGACCCAAACCAAAGCCCTAACTACGTAAAACCAGTAATAATTTTAAAATATTAAAAAGAGACAAAATTTACTTCTCGTGTTGGATCAGTCTGAATTCGTTAGCAATCGATGTCCACGCAATTTCACTTTAATTCTCAAAACCGCGTAAGATTCTTCTCTTTCAAGCTAGATTTGACCTTTTCCTTAAAGTGCAAATAAAAGGAAGTAACGAGGGGCGGTCATACGGACCCAAACTATTGCCCTCACTACATAAAAGTACAAATAATTTTAAATGATTAAAAAAGAGCAAGTCAACTTATCGTATTGAACCAAACTCATATTGTTGCACGATGGGCCACGAGTGTTACTTTCATGAAATAAACCAATCTACAACCTACCAGAGTAGCTAACAAACGTATCAAAAAATTACACATGTTAAAACACACTGCACTAAAACGAATAGGAAAATGATGCCGTGAAGCGGCTTAAGTTACTGCCGTACAAAATTTTAAACGGCGACCGAAACATAATTAAACCCTATCGGACCCACTTTAACTTACGGTTTCAGGTACTGCAAACAGAAAATTTAATACTCGGTGCTGTACTTAAGTCGACACAACACGTGTTCCGATGTCACAGCCAATGAGCTGTAGGCTACATGTTCGGCTACAGTGATATGAACCAATTGGGACCTAGACCAGTAATACCGTTTGCAAATCATTAACACACACAGGTAAGGTGTGAAGTACAGTCCATAAATTACCTGCCCGTGCGTTGTGTACACAGGATGGCAGTAACTACTACGGAATCAGCCAGTCACATTACATAATACGTAAAATACACAACTTGTAAACAAATCTTCAGCAGGGCTTTCAAAAGTGCTCATTTTACCGTGAACAGCCTATATGCATATACACACCGACGAACTCCGGTTCATTATTTCCTACGAAAATATAAGAAGAAAACATCGGTGAATAGTGATTTGTATAGTGGAGATCTCACGTCTCTAGAAAAGCGGTTGGTAATATCATACCCTTTAAAATTAAGTAAATGCTTTGATGAAACTTTAATAGACCAAGCTCTAAATGACCTGTTAAAACAAATAATAAATCATCACGTCTATATTAACAGAACATATTGTCTCCTTGGAACACACTCAGGTAAAACGTTTTCGAGAAATCCATGTGGAAATGTCAAAGCAGAAGGTCAGTAGTCTGACAATATAAAGGACAATAAAAAAAAGGTGAGTGGTCTGTGGTCTGAAAAAATGAAGAATTTATTGCTGAACGGAGTAAAGAAGTGTGATATTTGTAGAAATATTAGCGCTGGAGCTTCGAGAGTAAAACGTTATCGAACTATGGTGCGAAACAAAAGTAGGAATAAATAGATTCTGATATTTTCAGCCTTAGTAGGCATTGCAATTTTAGTGCAAGGCCACGCAGAAATTTTCTCATTAGCCCCAGTTCCTACAACGTATTAGAAGAGTTTAATTTCCTTCAGAAAAATTACAAGATATGACGGGATTTATATACTTATCGCTTGCTTTGTTGGTTTGAATTGAATACTAAATTATTATTATTTTAAAAATTAATGAATATATTAGCAGTGCAGTTCCAAGACTACAATGTTCATGCTGACTCGGTTTAACCTTCAAGATTGAGGAGGATGCGGTTTAATCCAGTTAAATATTTGCAGATAGGAATTTGTTTGTTTTTTAGGGCTTAATTTACGAGGCAGAAATGGATATTAGTAGCTTTTCTAATTGCGAAGAGTCAGATGTCCTATGAAATCCACGCAACTGAAAGTTGGTAAATGTTCCAAACTTCGTTATCGGTAAACAATAATTAGGAGACGAGGCATTGGTATACAACAGTAACGGGACATCACAATTCTTACGGCGTACAAAATGTTAAAAATCCTCGCTTCAGCATACCTTGAACGAAAACCCGCCGACCAGTGGCATCTTTGAATGTACACGCATAATATATTTGCAGATAATTTCAGTCACTGCTGTTCTGTACGACGGCACTGCTATGAGTATAAAGAAATTTTTTTTACTATTAATGCGTCATTATAAATACTCCATGGTGATTAATTTAATGTAAAAATAATTAACAGGCCTTAAACAATGTCATTTAGTCAAGAAATATATGTTTATATACCAATGTAATTATTTTTGTGTTACAATAACGAACTGTAATAAGTTAAAATATGAACGTATCTATGATTACGAAAACAATCAATTGTTCTTGCAGTAACTATTACAGTACCTTAATACAGTTCCGGAAAATAAACATTTTGAGGTTTATACGACAGGCCTATCCAAAGGGGTTTCCAGTGGCATCTGCTCTACATTCTTAGAATTGTATCGTACGGAAACTTATTTTAAGTGAAGACATATTGACGCGGAGTAGCCCATCAATAAACTATTTTATGTCTATTATTTTGGATGTCACTGACGTGTATATTCCTCCTCTAGTAGTCGGTAATGTGCTAGTGCAAAATAAAAATGTTAGAAATCTATTTTTATTTTTTAACGCAATTTGTTTTCAGAGAGACAGCAAATTTGCTCAAAGATAGGCCTACTAGGTAATGTTATTTACAGTAATAAACTACGTATTGCTTCTTTTTAACCACGCGATTATTACTGTTAGGATAAGCTACTTTTTTAAAAAGGAAACTAATCTAAAACATTAATAACAAAATTCTTGATATCACAAAACCAATATATGTTAGTTTATTCTTGTATTGAGATCTGAAATCTGTGAAACTTTATTACGTAGAATCATTCTAGTTCGTTAAGAAAATAGTTGGTTGAGAGATAATCAAACTGACGGTAGAGTTTTTGTCCATAAGTAAACGAGATTACACCAACCGTTCTAAATTCCAGATAATTCAGGTATGAATTCAAGGAATAAAAAAAATTATATTCCAGAATTGGTTATATCAGCTGCTATAGTTACTATCAGCATTGAAATAACGTTAAAAGTTAAACTTCGTTTCCATGTATAATAATAGTTGTGTTGTGTTTTTTCTTTCTAATTTTTGTAGGGAAATTTTTTTACGTTTTTATCTGCAGCTCCTAATAACACAGTAAACATCATCTTTGGCACACTGCTATTGTCACGTAAACAGCTGTAAACAGGACAGCCTTCAGAACTGTCAAAAAATCTGCACTCGTTCGTGAGACTGACTATATGAGAATGGCTTTCTTTGGTCTATTCGTGGTTTCTTTACACTTTTTGAATTAAACCTCTGAAAAAAAAAAGACTCAATGTATGACGTGTTTGGTTGTTTCCCAAATATTTTGTGTATCACAAGCGTTTATACCTGTGTTAACATAAAAATATTTTTTTTTTTTTAACGCTAATACGTCTTTAAATTTGCAACCATAGAGGGCGGCAATCCAGAAAATCCGATGATAACAAAATCGGGGGATACATTTTGGCATTGCAGCTCCGAATCTATCGTCTACATTCAAAATGCATTTAACCACTCGATTGCCAAATGATCAAAGAATAGGTTACGTTGAGTGAGGACTGGAAAGCATTGCGTATGGGGGAGGGGGGGGGGGCGCAATTTTGAGTTCGTTTCGCCGCGTCTCACAACTTCCGTGTAGTATAACTTTTGACTAGGAGAAGCTAAGATTCTCGTTTGAGTGTCAATCGACAGCTCTCGTCAAGATAAATTGATTTCGTGTATAAAAACATTTGTGTGGCGTGGTTATCTGAAATTTTATGAGTTTGATGTAAAACGTTAAGAAAACGTAACACAATGTCAGCCTATACTCGTCAAAAAGCCAACTCGAAATACATAAATCGTATACGGTTGGAAACAGCATCTCAAAAGCAATCCAGTGATACCCCTAAAACCCCATATGATGGAGCGAAGCGGTGCCGAGAACGTAAAATAAACATCAATGCGTCCGAGCGCGTCAACGTAGACATATCCACGCAAAACAAACAGACGTGTCCCCCCCAACACCCTATTTTATGATTAAATCGAACTTTTACTTATATTTTATCTATAAATTATAATATTTAATTTATAATTTATATGATTAACGACGGAGATAAAATAGGTGTGTTGATAATGTCTAGTGTGAAATAGTTCTTATGTAAATTATTATTACACTTAGTGCGCACGTATGTGTGCGTTGCCGATTTAGTGTAATTTTCTAGAATTAGTTGAGCCTAGTTTACATGAGTCGGGGCAATATCCTTGAAGTAGAAGTTCAGTAGGGCTTCAGAAAATTAGAAAGTAACCGTGAATTGACTATACAGTCTGCTCAGAAATTCCCCTTACAAACTTCTAGGACTTGTAGAGGGGACTGAGTAGACTATCTTTTGAATAGGAACCCATGTCCGGAAACGTACAGTTACCGTGCTACAACCATTTCAAATCAGGTGCATCACTCGTCCACTTCCGCTGAGGGAAAGAGCAATGTCTCGGATGTGCCTGTGTTGGTATGCAACTGGATAGGCAGTACATTACGTCAGACGATCACCTGATGGCACGTGACGTCTATCCTGCCTCGAGTCTCATACACGCGCATTTGTGTTTCCGTTTGCGGAACACACAGACATGATCCTCGTGTATAGCGCAGTTGAAGGTAGTGGAAGAGAAGCTCGTCGGCTGTATCAACGTGCGACGCCATAGCATACCCATTTCGCCACAATTACGCAACGGCTCCGAGAACAAGGTACCTTCACCGCCGACAGGAACGACTGTGGTGCGCGCCAAAAAGACGCCGCACTCCCGAATTGGATGAGTCTGTACAGCACCACGTAGAACAGAGCCCGTCAACGAGTACGCGATCAGTTCACGTGTAACTACATCGTTTGGGATGTTCTGCATGAGCAACAACTACATCCTTACCATCTCCAAAGGGGTGCAGTCTTTGCGTCGAGCCGATTTTGCACCGCGTGTTAACTTCTGCACGCGGTTCATGCACCGCTGCACCCCTTTGATTTTAAATGGTTGCAGCACGGAAGCGGTACGTTTCCGGACATGGGTTCCTATTCAAAAGATCTTCTACTCTGTCCTCTCTAAAAGTCCTAGAAGTTTGTAAGGGGAATCTCCGAGCACTCTGTATACGTCGCCAGCTCTTGCTGAACTCTACGGGATGTCTTTGAGCTTTTCCTGCCTCTCGTGACTGGGCGACGTAGTATTTACCTTTACCGCGGTATTAGATGCCGTGCCGCAAGTTATGTACGAAGAAAATGATTCTCTCTCGCTCTAACTTTTCTTTTGTGTCCGACGTCAGATAAATATCGTGCGGAATTTTCCACCAGCCCGCGGCGGTAGGCACATCCAGACTTTTCGCATCGCCGGCAAATGAACATGAAACACGCGGGTTGCAGCTGCAGGAACCGAGTTTTCTTTCCACGCCTGTAATGTTGTGAAACGCACGTTTTGAAGTTCTGGCAGATACACGGGAAGGAAACCAACCTGAAGTCAGTTTGTGAAAGGCAGTATAAATGCTTCATGATTCCTTTCATCAGATAATAATGTTTCAGACATAGTTTTGTGCAATTGACGCTTAGTATATTCATGCGGAAATTTTATTTCGCCTCCGAATACTAAAGCTACTAAAAAATTTTCTGCATTGTTTAGGCATAAAATAAACTATGTTGCTATATTGATTAAACACTAATTTGAGTGACTAGCAAATGTTTGTAAAGAGATATTTCGTGAAACAATGTGCAATTGATTTTTGAAGTTTTAATTTATGGGGGAAAAATACTTAACTTCCAGCATAATTGATTTCAGATTTTTTAACCAAAGTTTTCAACCTTTTTAAACTTTTGGTCATTATATTAAGTATATGTTGCCACTTAGAAAATAATTTCATCCTGTCTGTTGTGAAATGATGGTTAAGCTGTTGTCAGATTTCGGTGAAAAAATCAGTTATTAATTTCGAACACCCACGCCCTTTTAAGGGAGCTACTAATTGAGTGAAGAGTGCAGATATTTGGGCGCTTTCTAACGGCGAGATCTTGAGAGCCGATGAGGGTGAAGTGACTTCTATAAACAGAGAATTATGGGTCCAACCTATTAAAATACTAATTAATTTTTTTAAATATGTTTTGTAAAGCAGTTTTTTTTTCTGAAAAAATGGTTGAATGTTAAATGCATTATAAATATAATTTTTGTGTGATGATAGTATTGTAAAGAATATATTTATGTATAAATTATTTTTATGGGCTATTATTTCCATAGAAAGTATGGTATTTTAGTGCATATAATTTTTTTTCCCCGCACAAGTTCACTTAATGATCCTCTCTTGCGACATTAGAGACAAAATTTGGGTTTCTTTTCTGGCCCCGGAACTGTGAGTTTGGGTTAACTACGTACGTAATAGTATTAAACTATGAACGTAAATATCCTACATGTACTGGCAATCTAAAAAAAAAAAAAAAAAGCAGAGAACGTATTTAAACTACAGAATGTTGCAAAATTGCATGTCAATAATTTGGGGAAGCATTCCTCACGTCTGGAGGACGAAAAAAATATATGAACATAGGTCCGCAAACGCTTCGTTTCTTTACTACAGCCCCTAATACATAACGGACAACAATGCGAACCGGGTTCAATCCCCGGCCGGTTCACCGGATTTTTGGAAGTGGGAATCGTGCCGGACGATGCATTTGGTCGGCGGGTTTTCTCGATCTCCCGTTCCCCCCGCCCCCTTTATTCCGGAGCCGCTCGCCCCATATTCACATAAATCTACCTCATCAGCTCTCAAGACCTCGCTGTTAAGAGCCACCCAAATATCTCCACTCTTCACGCACTCAAAAGTGCTACTTTATCGTGAACAGCCTTTATCTGCTTGTATTGTAACAGGTACACTAACTAGCATGCGCCAAGTGCAGTTGGCAACGACGAAAGTAAAGTAGTTCCATGTCTTGTAATTGAATTAAACTTTCTAGGTCAACTTTTGTGATTACTGAGATAATTACTTTTATTTTCTGTTTTTCCATTAACGAATAAAGTGTGCGAGTGAACAAATGTGTGTAATGTTTAACTTTCTAATAATTACAGTTACCCTTGCCCGACGCATGAGTAAAGTGCTCATGCTAACGATAATGTTAATTTTACACGTGGTGGAAGAATACACAATGCAGATCTTTAGCAGTGCTCTTGAAAGTGCTCAGTTTACCGTGGACAGACTATATTCAGTTTTCACTCTTAATGCCAGTGCCTAGTCAAAGAAGACTTTTCCACGTTAGAGGATCACCTGTTGGCGAAAGTAACTACTTCATTGGCTAATGATAGCTGGGTTGTATTTGTGAGTGATACTCAGGTTTCATTTATTGTTCTAAAAAGATTTAATTTAGTTATCGGTTCCGAACTGTTGATATATACCAGCTTATAGTGATTTACTTTTTAAAAAATCCAGAATAAATTTAAGAAAGGCGAATATTTGGTTCCATTATGAGACAACTGAGCTGGCTTAACGTGAAGAAAATAATTTTGGTTTTTAAATTGAGTGAGTGAAGAGATTTGGACGGCTCTTAACAGCGAGGTCTTGAGAGCCGATGAGGGTAAGTATGGAGCAGCGCCGGAATGAAAGGGCGGGGAAAACGGGAGGTCCCCGAGAAAACCCGCCGACCAACGGCATCGTCAGCCCACGATTCCCAAATGCGAAAATCCGGAGTGACCCGGCCGAAGATTGAACCCGGATCGCTTTGGTGGGAGGCGAACAGGCTAATCGCTCAGCCACCATGGTCCCGGTTTTTAAATTCTTTTATCATAATAGTGCCAGGTTCTTGACGTATAGGAGTTGCTGAATGCCAACAGAGGACGTGCATATGGTGAATGTATGAGAGATAAGAGTTTTGGGAACTCGGAAGTTTTTTCTTGTTGCTCTCGGAATGATACACTGCTTCTTTCCACAGTAAATATGTCTTCGTAAAATACTTATTTCCTTAGATCATATTGCGAGTTACATTTACAAGTTACTGGACTCTTGCAGCTTCTTACCTAATATGCGACATGCCCATTCAAGGTTGACTCGACGATCGATCAGCCGTAACACTCCCTTTTCCGATGTTCTCTTGTCATCTTCAGCCCCTGTTGAATCGGAAATTTTTCGCAAGCCTATTCGCGTGTGGCCGGGGCGGCACACGCTGTATTTTCCTGATCCGTATTGATTTCGCAGCTTCCTCGCAACCTCATCTCACCTCGACTATTTTTCAGGCTGACCCCGGCGTGTCAAGGCTGTCCCACTGGACTCTACATGATGCAGTGCTCTCCTTAAATGGCGGTCTGCCTGGTGCCCTTAGCGCCGGCAACATTTTACCTCATCGATGCTGACGCTGCTTCAAGCAGGAGCAGCCCGAGCGAAACTTAAGGCCCTTACACAATTTAAAACTTTAACATTTGACTTTACCATTTAACTTTACGTTTGCTTTCCGACATGTTTCTGATGGAGCTTGACGCAATGGAACTGTCAAAGGTAAAGTCAAGTACTCTTGACATTACGATTTCGAAAAGTTGAAATTTAAATTCAAACTCAAGCAGCCATATTGTCGAGAATCTAACAGACGTTATGTGGAAAGTGCGTTATTTTATTGTAGGGCGATTTTAAACTCGGTATATTAAACAAAGCTCGTCTTAAATTAAATAATTGGCAAATTAATATAATAATAGGAAATATATGAATTTAAATATTCTAATAAAGTAAATGAGTTTTTTGTTTTGATATAAACATTCAATATAAATTTTAAGCCTATTAAAAAAAGGTACGTAAAATGCATTACTGGATAATGTCATAATTATTTACAGCACAAAATACACATTTTATGAAGCTCGCAGAACCGACTTTAAAATTGTATTGTGTATTGATGGCTTCGACAGAGGAAAGGAAATGTAAAGTCAAATGCTAAGTTTTCTATTGTGTAAGAAGCGTTAGGCTGTTTCTCATTTGATAGTACATACTTGTTAAGTACATAAATATTCGCACTTTCAATTTTTGTGTACTTACCTGACTACTGGGACTGCTTTTCCCTGGCTGTACTAGACTAGTCGCACAACCTGGCGTAAATAACACGAACTACTAAAAAGTAAACACGTGTTTTGTCATTCTGAGTCAGCAACTATGTGTTTTTGCTGTAAATAAACATTTTGTGTTCTATGCTGGTTATCTGTGGTTACGTTTATGTATATGGTGTTTGGCGTCGTTGCAAAAAACAATAATAATACATTTGTCATGTGTAGCAGTTAGGTTATTATAAACGCAGAAATAATGTTGCATATACGTGGCGACCGCCACAAGTATGCAAATTCACCCAGCAAGTAAGCACTTTCGTGTGCTTGGAAAGTACACACACTGTGCGAACTACACTAGGAATTGGGATGGCGCTAGTATATACGTAGTGACGTCACAGGCGGGACGAAGCATGGAGATGTATATACTTGAATGGAATTTGGATACAGCCTTAGCAAATATCAGTATTTGGGGTACAGTTTCTGTAGACGTTGTCTTTTATGTTTCTGTAGCAATTCATCCGATTTTGGCGACAAATAGTTCCTACATAATTGTATTTCAAAATACTTCCGCTTATATTCACTGCTGTGCTCGGGTAGTTTTTAATTCTCAACCGTTACATCATGAAGTGAAAGACATCTTTGGTTGTTGAAAATTTATTACGTAGTCGCGTTAGCAGCTGCTGTAAGTTACATTATTATTAGTCCCGAGAAATGACAGAGGGTATATTGATACCAAAAAGAGTTCCAAACGGAAAGTTTTTTTTATAAATATGCCTGTAATAATTAAGTGCCTAAGCTACTTGCCCACAAATCACAGACGGTCAGTACCGGAGTAACCTAACGCTGATTGGTCCAGTCAAATATAGGCTGTTCACGGTAAAGTGAGCACTTTTGAGGCCCTATTTACTTTTTCCTTTCAGCCATTTCTTATACATTAACCACGTTTTAATATTACCATGTAAGTGATAAACACAATGCATATATGCCACAGCACTCGGAAGTTAACGTCTAACGCTAAAATAAAATACATTTATTGAATATTATTGAAATGAAAAGACTTCCAAAAGTGCTCACTTTACCGTGAATATCCCATACCACACTATTATCAAAAAGACACTTGGCCAATAAACAAGTTATAATTTAGGTGTGTGCGTTACATACTGAAATCTATCATTCGTGAAATTATTTGCGCGAAAAGTATATGTTCCCATTATAAGTGACATTGTATTTGATATAGGCTACATGGGTGGATTGGATTGGATTGAAAAGAGATTATTAGTGTCTCCTGGTGTTATGGCTGGCGGCTTATCAGGGCACGGCTTATAAACTAACTTAGTACTTAAATTAAATTAACACCCATGCCTTACCTGAGATTCGAACCCAGAACCTCCCGAGCCCCAACCGGCGGCGCACGAAGCGACTGTGCCACGGGAAGTCGGCTTAAATACATGCAAATTCTGCAAAAAAGTATTTATCAAAACTTGCATTTGGCATTTAGATGCTGCAGCTGCATTTATACTGGTATTATTAATTGTATCTATAATAACTTTAGGCAAATTATTTCGTATATATTTTAATATAATTTACTCACAGAAAAGAAAACATGGGTCAAGATAATTGCATAGAGTACATTAAATTTAATATATACTATGAAAATAACACACAACTTTTACTTCTGGCTAAGGTACATACTTTGCTCCAAAATCAGGCTTGCCAAAAACATCCCTGTATTTAAACTTCTGTAGTACGCAGTTCAAGTAAACGAACCAGGGAACGAGCAATATTCTTATAAGCTGGAAACGCTCGCTTAATTTGTTGCTTTAAATAGTTAGTAATATTGTAAGAAACTCAGAATTCATAATTTTTTTTCTTCAGCCCAGCCCCAAAAGCGAAGAATGTAAAGTCGCCAACGAACTGTGGCAATGTCTACTTATTATTAACCTTCTGAAGCTATCTAAACTCACCGCATAGCATTTCAACAGTCATCTTCCACGGTAGTTAATTTTAAGCGGATTACCGTCAATACACAACGATGATAAAATAAAAGCTAAGAGTTTTCTAGCAGAGGTCTCTGAGGCGTTAAATTGGAACCAATATGTTCCATGTAAAATTCCGTGTTGGCCATGGATGTAGGGCCTACATCACTGTGTTTATATGAATTTTCAGGTTATATTTATAGGAAAGTTGTTTTCATATTAGCTTTTAAGAGTAAATGATAGGTTGATTAGTATACAACGTCCTTTGAAATTTGACCTTTTCTCTGTTAAAAGCAAATTAACACAGTGGTACAGCACACAAAGGTAGACCAATACCTAAGGCTATGGCTTGTAGGTAAGACGGTGAACTATATATACGCTCACATGTGGATGATAATTGAACAATCAGCCCAAGGTAATTATTTATATGCACTTTGATGGCATATTATGAAAAGAGCTTGTACTGAAAACGTCCGATCACCGACACAGTCCCCTGTATTTTGAACCAACTACTATCTGGGTGTACACCCGTCGCCCCCTAAGCTCTGCACTCTTCATGACAACTACAGTAAATATTAGAAGTATACTCTGCTATAATGGCAGCATACTACTTTCAGACTACTAGTTTTCTCCAGTTTCCATTACATGCACTCCACTGAATAAACCAAACACTAATATATACTGCGTATTTGTGATCCAGTGTAAGTGTTTAATAAGTAGAATTATATCTAAATCTCTTATACTACGCCACGCATCACACAATTCCGTTAATTATTGTGTGTGATCTCAATTCATAGGGGACATTTACTTCGTTTGTTCAAATTTACAGTCACATTCGCACAAATGAGTTTGAGTAATTATCTCAGTGTAGTTTAAGTGTCTTTTTTAATTTTCCTAAAAATATTCAATTTATGCTGACATAATTTTTATCTATCATCTCAATTTAATTTTTCATATGTGTAAACCTAATATCAGCAGGCAAGTCAGAAACCATTTAGTCAGGGCCGTGGTAATTTTGACAAAACACCATTCCAAGAAAAGTCATGGACTTTAGAACAAACGTGTGAAGTTCGCACTCGGTAATGCTCAATTTTTTCTAATAGATTTACTTAATTATATGCATCCCACTGTAAACAAGCATGCTAAAAATTCTGCCTTAATTGTTCCACGGAAGACGGATCTGATGCTAGTCGGAAGTTGATGGTTGTATCCAGTGGTATATTTGCTCAGTCATATATAAAGCCATCTAATGAGTTCATATACCCATTCAATCAATTTATTAGGCAATGGGGAAACTTCCAAAGACATTGAAAAGTATAAATATATGTAACTTGATGAATCTGCACCATACTGAAAAATATTACTAGTATATGAACTCACGAACCTTTAAAGTGTGGTAATGAAATACCGTCGACTGTATCTTATATAGAAAATAAATATTCTATTCTGTAAATGATAAATAATAAAATTACCCGCAGAAATGTTAGCCTTCATGCCAGTCTCAGTGCAGTATTTGCGGGAACATACACTGTATCTCACAGGTTAGACCACTGGAATGAAGAAAGTTTTAATTATACTAGAAAAATTCATTTTTCATTACGGAAAATTACTTTTAATTTTTCTAACTGTAAATAGGAAATATCTTGATGCTGTCACTTGGTTTTTGAAACCACTTGAAACACGCGTGCTTTTCAACTAAGAATTAAATACACTCGTTTAATTGGCTGATTACTTTTTCTTTCATTTAGACAAACAGAAAGAAAGCCCTATGAATGAACGTTTATTCTGGAATAACGACATTTTTTTATGCCTTTTACAAAAAGTATATCTATGTAGAGGTACAACGCAAAATTCTATGCTGCACTGCTCTTTGTTGGAACTAAATACATTTAAATACATATTAATTTTCTGGGATAATGAATGTAAAGAGGAACGCAGTTTTGCTTAATTTGCACTGTGTCGGTGGAAATGTGAGGCAGCCATATTCTATTTGAAATGAAAACTACTCTTCGTCCATAATAACTCGTACATTTCTCCGTCAATATTACTGTCTAACACTTATTTAATTTTTATTTGGTGTTTTTATGCAGTTACGTATTTCTTTTTAACCGATTTCTACACTCTTTTGTAGTGGGAATGCTTTTAAATAATTACAGTTTTCTAGATAGGAATCGTGTTTTTTATAATTGCAAGCTTTCTTCTTTCCGTTGTCGTAAATCAACAAACTTAAATCTTCATAAATGCACGACCCAGTTGCAATTCCGCTATTAAGTATAATGGTTTTTAAATAATGGCTTAATGCCCGTTTGGTATTCACGTACAAACACCAACATAACTTAATCATAAAAAATTATTTTTTTATTAGGCTATTTGATGCTACGGTCAAATACTTACATGCAAGTATGGTTAATACTTTCGAACAAAGGATAAGCCATTGTATAGTAATGGTGCAACATTCCATGATTTGTTTCAAATTTATGTACTTTGAATTTGAGAAGACGTGTAACTTAGTATAGACAGGGCCTGGAAACCCTATTATCTTGCGACATTTTAATGTAATTCGCTTGTCTTTACAAAATAACCGTTTGCGAACGTTTTTAATACCGCACGATTACAAAACTACCAAATTTGGAATTCATTTTTAAAATATTCTGTATATATAACTTTCATGTTTCACTAAACTGCTGTTCTTATTGGTTAGTCTTTAACATAATAACTTTTCTCTTTAAAAGAATTCTTATGGTATAACGTGTATAATGCTAAGCTAAAGGCAATAAAAAAATTACAAACTTTTGACCCTCATTAGATTATCTCACACATGATTAATTTTCTATAGTGGTAGTTAAAATTTTAACTTAGGCCTATTTCTTTCTGTGTTAGCTGTAAAACATAGAATTTGTAATTGGAAACTTGGGAAAGATATGCCTCTCACAGAAGGGTTTAGCAAGCGTCGCAAGATTTTCTTTTAATACACTAACGGACACAAAATAGGTGACCACCAGGCAGGAGTGGAGAAAATAAAATGAAATTTCCTTTTGAAAAGTCATCTGAATTCTTTGCAAATATTTCAATACCAGATCACACGGACAGCAGAGTTGATAGTATGGGCACACTAGTGTCCCATGTCAGTAGGATGTCCTGTTCATGACTAATGGGAACGTCCCTGGAAAGGATCCGCTTTGCTTGACAGTATCAGTCTTTCGACACAGACCCTATGTTTGTACGCGACACCGCATATTTTTGGCTATAAATTAACAACTGCATAATACCCCGGGTTTTCCTGAAATTGGCCTGTCCTACCACTACACCACATTTTCCTACGTCGAGAGGGTTGCACCTATCAGTCATGAGCTGTAGTACCCCATTCGGACCTGTATACATGCGCCGATTAGTATTGGAGAGTAGCCGTAGGGCCAGTGTATCCTCTCCTGAGGCAAGTCGGCCCACAGTTGTAGTAGTTGACTCTCGATATCCTGCAGATCGACACCGGGTTGGAGTTGACGTCCAAGACGATGCCACACATGTAACATCAGGGACAGGTCGGAGGACCTTGCTAAGCGCGAGAGTACGTGTCGACGTGAGGTAAACATTCTAAAGACACACACAACGTGTGTGGACGAACACTGTCTTGTTTAAAATTGTGCCACGATAATGTCTCAAGACGGATAACATGAGAGGAAGTAGAATCTCACTGACGCACTGCTGTACAGTCAAAGTACTACCAGGTGTGATCTCATGTCACGCTCTCTGGCTCCCCATACCATAGCGAAGATGTCGATTAACAAAAAGGAGTGATAGCGATTGGCCTTACCAAAGGCCGCAGTGCGAATGAAGTTAACAGAATTTGCAGGCTTGTCTAAGCGTACGGCATACGAATCTTCCAGTCGAAGTTAAAACCGCAATCTGTGTGAAATTCGTGTAAAAAATTGTTCCGGGAGTATTGATACTGATACGAGGCCACCGGGTTTTTGCGAGACTAGTGAATGGAAGCCCTTTTGCTTCTTGGGAAAAAACTTCTGCTAGAAGTTATCATGCCTTCTTTGCAACAGATTTTTGAACGAATACTTCGTAATGTCTGAAGCTGGCAAGAGACCTTTACTTTCTTTCGCACATAGCGTTGCACTTTTACTGTGGATGTAGAGACAAAACCATCGGTTTTCAAATTAATAGAAACGTTTCATCTGGTCAAATGGGGGGGACCGTTTTTGATTGAACGAGTACTTCGCTACGCGTCGTGCTCTTTGTAGACGACAGAAATTTTTCAATGAGGATTGCGTGCAAGGTATGGCTCCAAGCAGGAGGAGGTTCTCATACGTCATATAGCAACAAACCTAACATCCCTATCATTGACTAGATTGAGATTTTGGGACATTCGCAATTGCGATGCAGATGTAGGTCATGGAAAACCAGGACCGAGCATGGAAGAAATACTCAGTCCTGTTTGTACATGACAAACATCTGCACCGCAATGACGAATGCCCAAAAATCTCCATCTAGTTATTCACCCCCTTTTCACTATTCATTCAAAGATCACATCCCTATCAGTGTATTCTGAGGTCACAATTGTCGCGTTCAGAGGCCTAAAAATGTGATTTATCGGTTTGATGAATATTCAGGAGACATAACGCATCTGGAATGGCCCGCAAAACCCCTGCATGACTGCCTGGAAGAACGAGTAAAGCGCCATGGAAGAAATGCGCGATGCAAGTGTGACGAAACATTTTTGTTGCTTACGTCTAGACATTTAGACACTCCATGCCTAAACGAATTGCAGCTGTTATTCTTGCTAATGTATGTTTTACTCCCTACTAGGTAACTTTGTCACAGGTGACTAATTTTTGTCCAGTTCGCATATTTTCTTGAAGGTTGTTGCCAATTCAAAGAATTTTTGTATATTCCGTTTACGTGCTGCCCTGAACATCATTGCCAGTTTATTCATTAAATTTGGAATCATTGCGAGCTCCGACACGTCCATTTTGCGTATTTTCTCGCCCCGCGTTAGATCCTAAACCATTCCACAATGTGTGTGTAAGAACTTAACATCAGTTACACGCCCTCATAGTATTGTTATGGCTTACAGCTACTGTAAAATATTTTATTCATTTATCTTTCTTACTTCCCATTTGGCTTTCAAATGTATTTGGAATGTAACAAATGTGTTTTGCGCATGATTCTCATAAACGCCTGGTAGGATGCTAATTGGATCTGTTTTGCTAAATAATATATTTAATTTCCAGTTAATTTGTGTTACTTAGGTAACAATATGCAACAACCCCGAACACAGTAAAATATTCAGTTTCTTACAGTGTCCAATTAATACGTGAAAAATAAAACAGCTTTTCTTGGTACAAATAACAAAAGAATTACCTACAACACTATTTGTAGCAATATGTCAAATAATTAGTTTGTGTCCTAATTTAACTTCAGAACCTTAGCTCTGTCCTTTGATCGTCTGCTATGCTCGCTTGTAGGCATTTCCACGTAACATCTCTGGTAAATACTCCTTTTAAGGGGGAGAGTTGGGCGCCAGTTTCTATCGGTATACTTTTTGCCATTACTTATGTCTGAGATTAATTTAAGGAAATATGACTTTGTTGGGATACAGAACATTATTCAATTATATTTCAGAAACGATTACCTTTTGACTTACTGTGCCACTATTGCTTCTGCAGTAATTAAAAAAAAGTAATCAGAATATAATTCACATTTATTCCACAAGGTAAATAAATGAAGATACTCAGTTTATATTAGTCATTCTATCATCTGACTGATATACTATGTCTTGTCGAAGGATTTTCGATAATGGATACTGAATATATTTTAAGGCCCAAAAACCGGCAACACCACAATGATTTCTAGCTCTTTCCCCACCTGGGGCCGCGGTGGTGTAGTAGCTATATCGCTCGCCTTCCAACAAGGCGAGCTGGGTTCGACTGTCGGCGGGGTCGATCCAGGGTTCTAATACGTGGGAATCACGCCGGACGATGCCGCTGGTTGGCAGGTTTCCTCGGGGATCTCCCGCTTCCCCCGTGCTTGCATTCCGTCGCTGCTCCATGTCTACCTCGTTTCACCGTCATCGGCTCTGAAGATCCCTCTTCAGGCCACTGCTTTTAACACGAGATGCAACATGGTATGTTTATTTCATATTGAAGCACGTAAAGTCGCTTGTTATACAGAACTATGCCAATGTTTTGTTATACTCATAGGAACCTATTTGGATTCCCGGCTGCGCATTCCGTACCCCACGCCAAACTTACCAGCATTTTATACATAAAGAGCTATCAAGTTATTTTTGGTTTGGGAATCTCCTACGCTTTTAATTACTCCACATGCACCGCCGGTAAATATTTGTAAAAGACACCTGTTTGGCAAGTCACTGATGTTTACAGCTTGGCCTGTCATGGCAAAAGGTGACTGGGGATTGGAACCGAAGAAGTGTCCACCCACATTAAGAATAATATACATAATCACTTGCGTACACATTAAGCTCGCCACTAAAATTATGTAAAAACGATAATTGAAGATGCCAACGTCATAGGAGAGCAGCACACTTTTAATATCACAAACGAATACTCGTTCGTTTTACACACATTCACAAGAATTGTCCTTTATAACGTTAGGACGAATTGTGAACAATACCTGAAATGTTTTAACCGTCAGAACTTTCAAGTGACAAACAGAAGTTATTCATAAGGTACTCAAATGTTTGATTTCGTATACATTTTTGAACTATGCAATATGCAAAACTGGCTTGTACACTTAGCGTATGGGCGCATTTTATTAGCAAAGGTTAGTGGTTAAATCAATGTAGTCGTTTTAGGGAATACTTAAACTGCAGATAAAATATTGTGTCTAGCACTGACAGTAACTACAATAAGAGTGACAGTCGGACACATCGAAATATTGTATTTTGAGGAAGAAAATGCTTCCGCCATTTTACTGCTATAACTGAACTTGCTTTCAGAACAAAGTCAAGATAATCTGGCATTGTTATTGAGTAGTTTTGAGGCAAATGGATTTACAGAAAAATAATTATGTGCTATCTCTTTTGTGGAAATTCGTGTGTATCAAGTGTCATAAAACACAAAGTTAATTCAGTTACTTGGGATTTTAATTTAATTTTAACTCTTCTTGGAAGGATGCCAAAGGGATTTCATTAAAAAAACAGTCTTCGCACTGTTATCGTTTCTCAGAGTTTTAAGTAGTGACTATAAGGTTAAAATACAGCAAATGTTCAGAAAAGACAGAATTATCGCTGTAGTGTGAACCACTGTTTTATAGAAGAAAAATATTAAAAAACAGGCGTTTTTGGCTGAATTTGACACTTTTCAACGGCCATATTTATGTTTCAATAACCACATTTACGAATTGTCAACAAAATGTCGGCTTCAATTTTTGCCCTGAAAAGAGATTAAGCTTGTAAAAACAATTGAATATTTCAATCTAGCTAGACTTCTTTGTAAGTATGGTGACTGTCCGACCTCTATGCACTGAACCGGCGTGCAGTCTTCCTGCAAAGCATTACTGTTCCCCAGGTTGCAGCCGAAGTGTGGAAGGGGCCATCAGTGATTAACTTCACTTTTTTAGTGTTTTCATTCTTACCTATTTTTTTTTTAAATCCAGAATGGACACAACTTCTTACGATGATGCCCACATAACAACTTGGTTGAGGCCGAGAAGCACAAGAGTTGTAAGGACTACACTGGCACGCGCCACAAGTACGCCATCGCCTCTACGCACAGGACTCTGAACTTGCATGCAGAATTCTCGTCGTGATGATGGTACTTTAAGCGGTGACCCTATCATTTTATTGGTGCAAGGTTCAGTACATGTCCTTAGAGTACTTTTGTGTGTGCAACGACTATATTTTGAGGAACAATGCTTTAACCAAGTTGTAGTGCCCCGAAATGGTGTTTTTATTAAGCGTGTTAAAAGTAATCGGCAGGCATAGTCTGAAGTGTGTGTTCTTTTCGTTGTTCAGCACATTGGACACACATTTTATAGTTTCTTTAAAATGCCTTGATTTCACACATCCCTTCATACCTACGGTTGCACAGTGATGCGACGTGATAATGGCTTCCAGGAACTGTAGGTGAGATCAAAGGTGCTATAGACTAATAATGTTCACGATAGTGTAGCTACATCTGGTGTCCCACCCTACAGACGTAAAGCGCTTGTCTGCGAAACTGAACTGCCTGGCAAATGTTCAGACAAGCGGATTTGATATCGAGATCCGGTTACCCAGCATGTTTCTGCGGCATGCCGATCAAAGAACAGGAGTATGTTGATCTTTTTTACTCTCAGTAATGTACATCTTAAGGGAGGTTTCATTTTCGTACCCAGTCTGGCGTATCCTCAGTATACAAGGTAATATCATGGTAACAAGACGGCAGGTAACACCGCGGAGGTATATTGCCAATCTCCAAAGATCAAACTTCAAGTAAGCAAAGTCGAAATATGCTTGACGCTGCTTATAGCTGCTCCAGGGGCAGTCCAAGAACTTGCGAGTCTTCGAGCAAATCTTGAGTGTGTGGCCCATCAACAAAGCGGAAAATGTGATTGTCTGATATAATATAGTTTATACTTTTAAATTTCGTAGATGTCTGAAGTATTTTAAAATTCACTGTTAAGTATGAACAGCAGATTGGGGGCTTAAATTTTGGGTAAAGGATTACAGTAAATCCAAATAATAGATTTCAGCTGAATTATTTTTTCGCGAGTATCGTAATTATTGCACAGGAAAATAAGCACAAAATATACTGGAATACACTGGAATGGAAAGTCAGGAGAACGAAAGTTAAAAATACAGAATGTTTGGAAATTAAACGCCCAAACTGCGGGAGGTGATTCCGTATGTAATATAAAGTCAAAAATAGGACACCATATACCTAAATATAATATTAAAAGAGATATGAGCTTGTGAAAATTGGGTTCTTAAAACGTATTTTTGCTGAATACCTTGTAGTTTCTGCCAGCGGTAGAGATGGCGGCAATTTGCCCACAGTACGTCCCACACGGTTAAATGGGTCACGCCCATTTGGCGCAATGGAACGTGCACTATTGGAGGGCATTTCGTTGATGTGCTGACGTATCACTTCCTCAATCCGAACAGTGCGCACAGACCGAGGACCGCCAGCGTTAATCATATGTCTTTGCAGCGTGGTAGGTATAAGTTACATTTTTGCTGCGGACTTTCTTGGCGGAAAATGAATGAAACGTTCGGAATGACAGGCGAGAGATCCGCGTATCTGATACAAAAAGCGAGCCGACACGATAATACATTTTGCGGCGCGCGCTGCTGACCTTGGTTTTTATTGAGTTTGTCCATTTATCTGGAGAATTTCTAGTGGTTTACTGCCCTAGTGTCTCTCAGCTAGACTCGGGGTGCGCCGAACTTTCCAGGTTAAGGCCAGCAGAGTATAAATAATGCAACGGGCCTTTTAGGTTGTTGTTGGATGGATGTGTGGCTGAGTTTCAGCTATAGACGACGAGCGACGGGAGAACTGACCAGCGGAAGGGAAATCTGCGACGGCGAGTATCAAACAGTGAAGAGTGCACGCTAGACGATTGGACTAGATGTGCGAGTGAAAGATATTACAAATGATGGTAACAGACAGACTGAACCTGTGTTAATGATGAGATATTGAGAAGGACGTTAATTAGAGTTGAAATATACATTCAATATTGCGCTTACTAAGAAATAAAAACACCAAGAGTGGTGATATATAATTTAATGCTGTAAATAATAGCTGTGTGAATAAATTATAAATGAAATTTAGTTCTTTTATCTTTATTAACACCTTCATCCCTTACGAACTGAGATACGCACCCCAGGCGTCCTTGCAACTTAATGCTTCGTATAATAGAGCGTGTTATAAACATTAAATATTTTACTTACGAAAAAATGTGGCAACTAGTTTTTTTTTTCTTTAATAAATACTTTGTAACGTGGACAGAAAGAAATATTTTGCTACTTCATTCTGAAAGTATTGTTATAAATGATCTTTTTCTTCAACTGTATTGGCTCACCATGGCCTGTTAAAAGTTAAATGAGTTTTGTATGTTTCAAGGCAGGAAATGAAATGTAAATTGGTACCCCCGTCACATTAATAATGCGCACCTTAAGTGTTGGGTACAAAGGTAAAACCAGATTTTTAAGCCCGAGTACTTCATTAACAAAAAAATTGAGAGAAGCAGCATCTTTTTTTACGTGGCACGAGTGTTGATGTTACAAACACATTCAAAGCATTTTTTTATAGCAATATGACATTTTAAACAACAAATATTTTAACTGTAAGGATCAGGCAATTTACTTAAATTTTACATTTATTTACTAATTGATTATATATTTTAAGGTGAAGAACTTTTTCAGGATTTAGATAGATACGTGCTAAGAATTTTTCGGAACTTGTGTGAAACGTTGTTTTTTTTCTGTGTGTATGTACATACATTCAAGGGCAATTTCCTAATATACCGCGCAGTAACAGGCTATGTAATTTTCTATCCGGTAATTAAATTATCACGAAGAAATGCACCTTGTTTATGGCTTCGAATGCCGTATCAATATTCACCTATTGGTAACAATTTTGTGTTTAATTTTGTTAATCTTATTTTAGGTAATCTGTTACTTATCTCTATATAAGCGTTAAAAGTTATCTACATTTTGAGTTTGGATAATTGTATAACTTCGAAGTTCTTTCTTCATTATTCTCATCAAAATGCTGGTGATTTTCTCATAGTAAGCGGAGGCTTAAAGGTAGGTACCCAGTTATGTCTGTGTTTGTGGTGTAATGACTTCAAATGGAAAACAATAGCTTGCTCTCTTTCATGAGGCGCGTGTTTGATAAGCATACGATTAAGAGAAATAGTATGATGTGACCCATTCGTCATATCGCTTTCAACGTAATCCAATCACAAAAGGTTTATATCGAGCTCTACGAAGATAGGATAGTTTTGACAAATCTGCACTCTAAATCTGAATCAGTGAGAATTTCACTGTTTCAATCAGTTAACAGTACCCGACTGATTCAACAGTCACTTCAGTGAATTTATTTGACCAATCAGTGAAAAAATCACCATTTTTCTTCACTTACTGATTCAGTGACATTATTCACTGATTTATCAGTAATTTTTTCACGGTTTTTTAATTATTTGTATTTCGACTTATGGATTAGTTAAACAGCGTGTAAAAATGGCCGTCAAACAACGCGTATGAAGTGAAATAACGAATAAACTAATAGAACCAATACAAAATACTTTCTAAAGTGTGTTCCGTCTTTCAAAACACCATTTTACGAGGCAACATGAACATTCAGTCTTTTATTCCGTTTTTACGTCTTTCATATCCGTATCGTGCAATCATCACAGCGCTCCATTTGAAGGTTTAATTGGCATATAGTGTGGTGAATAGAGTGCACTCATATTTATTACCAGCAGCCCGCTATCGCTTCGCTCAGGTTTTATGGAGTTATTAAAATATATACCTATATATGGTTTTGGGTAAGTTGTATTTTTACTATGTTTTTCCAATAACTAATGCACCTTTTTCTACGATGAATAAAAATCGGTGATTATCTCAAAAACAACGGTCGTTTCAACAATTTGCGACTACCAGTGACTACTTGAGACTACTCGCGACCACACTCGACTACCTACGACTATCCATGACTACTCGCGACTACCTGCGACAACACTACTCGCGACTACCCGTGACTACCCGCGACTGCTTGCGACAACTTGTGACGATCTGCGACTACCCGTGACTACCCGCGATTACTTGCGATGACCTGCGACTATCCATGACTACCTGCGACTACCCGCTACTAAACATCGAATTTTAGCGACTTTCTGCGACAACTTGCGACTACCTAGGACTGCCTGCGACTACCTAGGACTGCCTGCGACTACCTATGACTCCCTGCGACTACCTAGGACTGCCTGCGACTACCTATGACTCCCTGCGACTACCTATGACTCCCTGCGACTACCTATGACTCCCTGCGACTACCTACGACTCCCTGCGACTACCTACGACTACTTGCGACTACCTGCGACTACCCGTGATTACCTGCGACTATTGTGATTTTTTTTTTATTAAGATACACAATTACTTGTAACATTGTTTCAATTTATCTTTAATAATGGTTTTGTTATAGCATGCTTAGAACGCAGCCAAGTAGCTAATTTTTGTCCGACTTGGTTTACAAATGTTGAAAGTTCTCAAGGGTTTTTAAGTTAAACATAGCATATGCCCATCTGAGAGAATGTAGCTTCCTAAAAGTGAAATAATTATAAGAATCGGCTGTGTAGTTTCCGAGATTAGCGGTTAAATATAAACAAATAAACAAGCTCATATTACCTCTTTATAATATTAGAATAGATTAGTCTTAACAATCCTAACTGTACAAATTGAATCAAAAACGAAAAGTTTGGGCATACAATTTAAAACTACATGCCCTCGATAAAATAACTACAAGACAAATATTTTCCTCTCATTTATCATCTGGACTTGGTAGCGCAGATGGTAAGGTATAGGCTGTTCGCAGTAAAATGAGCACTTTGAAAGCCGTATTTAAGCTCTACTTGTATGCACGTTGTGTATTATTCCATCTTATGTAAAATTAACATTTCCATGGGCCTCATCACTTTATTCATGCGTCGGTCAAGTTGAACTGTGAAATTATTAGATAAGCAAACATTTGATAAATCTGCTGATTTTTACACACCGAGCCATTAAAAAAAATAGAAAGCATAAGAAATAATTTAAATGATCACAATTGGCTATGTAAAACTTTTTATTCCTCGTTTATGGAATTACTTTCCATCCATCGTTACCAACTTTATCAAGTGCATGTCACTCAGTGTGCCCGTTAAAATATATGCAGGCAGGGGCAGTGACTTTTTTCTAAGGTTGATTTCAAAAGTGCTCACTTTATCGTGGACAATCTTTCATAAGCTTGAGGCATACGTGTAACACACATGTCAACCGTGAAACGGTAACCACACTCTGTCAAACGGCGCATGTATAAAAAGTCAATAAAGTCAACTTAAAATATAATGATGGTAAGGTAACAGATTAGAATCGAAATGGGGAGGGTGTGCGAGAGATCAATCCTCGCCACCTGTGGAAAATTATTTACTTTTTTATATTACGGTATATTGCGTAATATACACAGTAAAGTATTGTAAATATATGTTTAGTTCTCGTCCTACGTTCAATAAAACTATATTAATTTCACCGGCGCAGTTTCACGTTACTATTTCAACCAGTGAAATATTTTCACTGAAACAACCACTGGTTTTCCACAGATTCTGAGTGGAGCTATGTTCACTAATTGGAGTAATTAGTTGAATTTCACTGCGAATCAATGGTTTTCCACTTATTCGAATTTGGAGTGTGGAGAACTCTTTTTCTTCGTTTCGTAAATTAAATATTGAATCTTAAGTGCAGCGACTCCAAAAGACCCCGGAAACGTTCTATTTGTCTCATTAGCGTTGTATAATTAGATTATATGAAACTGTGCAATTTTTTAACGCGTGATTTTTACGATGAACAAAATAATCAATATGGTGTTTTAAAATGTGATGCGTGGCATATTACAGAAATAATAGGTTAGCCATCAGTCACACTACTCATAGATGTTTACTTCACAGAGTTAAGGTTTATTCACCTCAGATTTAAAATAAAAAATAGTTATTTCTTTTGGGAGAGTTTGGCAGAGGGAAAATTTCCACCGCTAGGTGTGCAGTGTTCCAAAATGTATTTTTAAATTATCTAATGTTTTATGCTACGTGAACAATTATTCTGTTTTAAATGTATAAAATAGACACCAGTTACATTGCCGACACTAGTGCTGACTGAGTGGCAAAAATTTTTGGTTGCCGAACTTTTAAGAGTGGGATGGACCCCCGTGGGAACTCACGCGCCCAAGGTCACGAAGCGAAGGAGCAATAAGGGCGACACTAACACGCACGCCTAGTGCCTCATCGCTCCTACGCGCAGGGCATGCAGTGTTCCCGGTGCAACGCTATACTGTGCAAATTAGATCTGTAACATAAGGGTTTTATTACACGCGATGAAATGCCACATATTAAACTACGCCCATATCTTAGTATTTTTCTTTTTGCTGCTTAAGGATACGCGTAATATGAAAAGGAAAAAAAAAAAAAAAAAAATTAAAAAGTCTCATTTGCAGTACATTTATTTACCGAGATACGCGTATTCGTGAAAACAACCATTTAACAAAAAATTCGGGGGTCCATTCCACTCTTATCATTGATCTTCCCAACCTGTAGTTGAAGTATGTTCAGCATAGTTAAGAACTCTCGCTGTGCGCAAATATTTGACATTCGTTACCAGGCGCTATTTTTACAGTGCGTTCGTATAATATCGATTGCTATCACTAAGCTCTCTGACTTGTGGGTGTTACTTCTGTTGGCAGCGACACTTTGGATCGGCGCGCGTCTTGTGTTGGTTTTACGACGTCAGGAGGTCTCTTAACGGCGAAGCACCTGCCACAGCGGTGACTAATGGTGTGCTCCCTTACCCCGTCATCAGTTGTGATGTCAACTCCCGCCCACAAATAAGAAGCCTTTTTTTTTTTTTTCTTTGGCCGCCACCGGGAAAAAGGATTCCAAATTGGATGCATTACCCTTCCTCAAATATTGCGACGAGTATACATTTGTCACGGAAGTGTGTACGACTCAGTCTTTACACGATTGTGGCTTCCTGCCGTCTCTGCTCGTTGAAGACTTTTCTTAGCTTGTATTTCTCATAGAGCTGAGAAACAAATTGAAAATAGAACTTCATTTCAAACATTCTATAACATTTTCGTAAACTTCTTGACGCATAAATCCATCAATAATTGCAATTCACAATTATGTTTCTAATCAGAATAGGTCATGAAATCTCGCCAATTATTTTGCATCCAAGTTAATATACGCAATAATGTATGCAAATAAGTTATACTAATATATTTTATAATTATTTCCTGGATTTTCAGTTTTATTCCATTTCACTAAGTAGCCAAACGTAAATCTTGAAGGTTACGGAAAGCCTCAGATAAACAAATCTTATATAGTGTAATAAATAAAATAAATTAGGTATAGGCCAAATATACTTCTAATCAGCTTGAAAGAAATTTGTAATTTCTTTGAACTGACTCACAATGACCTGAATTACTAAAAACAATTGCGTATATTATAGGTTACATTAAATATTTAAGCAACTTTTTTATAATCCGAGAATATATTAAGATATAACTTAATAAATACCATTATGGTTAAACAAATAATCACGTATATGACGTACAATTTTATATATTTGAGTAGTTCAGAGAATATCCAGAAAATAATGCCTACTATCATTGTAAACAATGTGTAAGTATTTTAAACAACATAAACACACAAATTAAATTACGTAAAGATTAGAACATTTCCTTTCCTTGTATATTAACTATTATTTTATCGTTCTTTAGTTTTGATATTTTTGTAGGAATATGGAAGTTTTACGTAAGTCAAAATCTAAAAATTTCCATTTCGTGACCAGGATTACATTGTCGTCATAGAGATGCTTGTCATCCTCTTCTCTTTACGGCCTGAAAGGTTAATAGGAAATGAAACTGAAACGAACACCAACGCGATTCTTTCCAACGCATAAGAAATCCATTTTCCCTCCGCATGATATCTAAACCTTTCCCCTCTTCTTCCGATTCCAGAAGCTGTGGAATGTTTTGTCATTTAATTTTCTTTGAGCCACCACGGGCGCCTCGTTTTTTTTTTTTAGCCCATTCTCTGCTTGCTTTTCATTTTGCGCAGGATATTGGGAAGATATTTCACTCGACGAGCCTTTGCGGCGAATTTATCAGTACACATCATAACCTAACCGAACGGGAAAAGGGGAGCTGGGAGACTGGTATCATATTTTACTAGCGGCGTGTAATCAATGGGTAATCGATTACAGCACTGAACTTAAGTGCGCAATGCATAGCCTTCCTATGGAAATAATAAAAATCCGTCCACAACGAACGACGTTTCCAACAATAGCTTGTTCCCGGTGTGCTTACGAGTTATGAAATTCAATAGACGGAATGCATTGCCCGCAAAAAAAAAAAAAAAGTCACAATCGAATTATTGAACAGAATTGTCACAGGGAAGTCCTTAAAAAAATAAATATGTAGTAATATCCTAACAAAAGTTAAAACAAAGAACACCTTTGTTTGGTAAGAACGACGTACACTATGAAGTGTTTGATTATGGAAACTGAAGTATATTCAAATATAAATTTAAGATGTCAGGTTTGTGAACTCATTATAGGTGTGTGCGCGTGCGTGCTCTCCTTAAGTTCTACTTCCAGGATATTCCTCTGCCTCGTACAAAAAACTTAGGAAATTACACCTGAGGGCCAACGCACCGCACTCGTGCGCGCTCTTAGAATTAGTATTTTGCATAAGAACTATTTCTTACTAGGCACTACCAACAAACATATTATATCTGTTTTATTTATATTAGTTAAAATTAGATAAAATATAAGTCAAAGTTAAATTTATTGGAAAATAATGCACTTTTATGTTTGCATAAGTGTAAAATTATTTTGATATATGACATATTTAGAAAACACACACACACGTAATGCATGTGGTGTTTTTTTTTCAAAGGTTTGATTAACAAAAGTGTAACGAAACCGCGATTATATCATACGTATATTCGCTACAACACCATTTTATTATAATAATATTGAAGTTACAACGAGTTAACATGTTTATTTCAGGTAACGTATCTGTTTATGTCAACCTCCACTGAAGTGGTAAAGTTCCCCATGTTACCTCACACGTCTGTGCTTGTGCGCACAACCTAGCATTACCGCCACGTTGCGATACGAATCTGCATTCTCTTCACGAAGCGTACGCGACTTCTTGAAGTTGCACGCACGCGACTCCCACAAAGCCAGTGGCGTTTTGTTTGTGGGAGGGCGGGGGTGATAAGAAGGGGCGTGGCCCTTTTCCTCCGCACCGCACCCCCCCCCCCCCCCCCCTTTCTCTTCGGGAGAATGAGAAAGAGTGACGAGACGAACAGGTAATGAAGCCTGGCGTTGTTTGCCCAAGCCGTCGGACCTCGCGTCTTGCGATTACATCAGTACAGTAAGCGACATCGTCGACGCAGGATGTAAACATCTTAAGGACCCCGTCTAAACGAACTAAAAAAAAAAAAAAAAAAATCTGGAATTTAGTTGCGAAATGTGTGTTTGCAACGCTACTACATTTCACTGAAGTGTGGAATGGTTAAAATTAATGTTCCGTTTTAGCCAGAAAGAATGTAGTCTTCAAGTGAGCTTCGTATGTTTTATAAAATAATCTATTGTAAATTTTTAATATTTCAGCTAGCAGACTGTAGTGTGGGGAGATTTGGGCGGCTCATAACATCGAGGTCTTGAGAGTCGATGAGGGTTAAACGTAAGTAAGGGCAGTGCCGGAATGCAGGGGCGCGGGGAAACGGGAGATCGCCGATAAAACCCGGCCAGAAAACATGGCCGGGCGCGATACCCACATGCGAGAATCCGGACGCTATCCCGCCGGGAATCGAACCCGGTTCGCCTAGATGGGAGCCGAGTGGTTTAACAACCGCAGCTAGTATCTATAACCGCAACTAGTTTCCAAAGAATAATTTTTGTAATAGATACAGAATTTTTTTTTAAATTTTTGAATGTGTTCCGCGCGTGGGAGGCCGTACGGCCACAGACTAAATACGTACGCAGACAAAATGGCGTGGCTATTCATTTGATGTGCGCCATCCTCTGATGGGTTTTCGCGAGGTTCTGCGAACTAGCCTTGTGTCTGATTGGCTACCGCATGCTGCGAAATGTTCTCTATCGACTGTGCTGCCGGTTGGCGGGTAGATTACCATTGGCGTTTCAACATTTTGCTGTCCAGCGACGCCATTCTGCTGGCTAGTGCCGCTAGAGTTCGCCACTTCATTCTTAAGTATAGGCTGTTCTCAGTAAAGTGAGCACTTTTGAGGTCCTAGTTACGTTTTTATTTCAGCCATTTGTTGTAACTTAATCATCTTTTAAAATAAATTTTTACATGTAATTAATAAACACAGTGTATAGATTCCACCGCACTCGGAAGTTAACGTTTAAGGCTAGAATAAAATATGTCTATTGACAGTTTATCCAAATGAGAGGGCTTTCAAAAGTGCTCAGTTTACCGTGAATAGCCTATAACTTCTAGTGCGTCATTGGTTTTCAACCTTTTAAAGACCATGTCTCCCTTGACCAAATAAACCATTTACGTGACTCCTTAATGGAATACCTGATAGCAAAAATCACGTTGTGTCAGTTTGGTAAATAAAAATTTATTTCTATATTTTATAAACTATATACAAAACTCAGCAACATACGGACAACCATTTGGAGCCATAAAATCATTTAATTATCAGCCATGGGTAAATATTGTTCAATTTTGAGGTTACATAATTTCACGTAGGCTGGTAACATTGAAAACGAAAAATTCCTCCGGGGTCACGCAGGTTGACCAGCAGCAAGAACAAAATTTACCACGTATGTTTTTCTTTTACTCTGAAGGTCTTCACACAACCCATACGGGAATATATCGCAGTAGCAAATTTATTTGGCTACAAATCAAGAAATGCGGAAATGAGTAACGGCTGCAAATGGGAAAACATTGTTGAGTCTTCCAAATGAAATAAGGCCATAAATCTATTTCAAAAACAAAAACCAATACTAGAGGTAGCCTATATTGAACTGTATGTGATTCATGCCTTATCCGGTGAAATTTTATATAATTTAAGTTTTATGCTTACTTTCAGTAACAGTGTAAACAGAATAACATGAATAATATATTTGGAAAAAAAAAAAAAAAAAAAAAAAAAAAAGGAATTTTAAAAACAACACAAACTCTAAAAATACTCTCCTCAAAAATTACTACTTTTGACTTCTGGCAGTAGTACTCTCTCGATGAAACATACTGAAAAGAGAACAACGTGTCTTAACCTCCAGTGACAGATATTTAAATTCATTTTATGGACTCTATTGTTTATCATACTCCATAACGAAAAACATGACGAAATTCATCTCGAGGTCTAAATGTAAATTTGCATGTAAACATTTCGGCTAGGTATTGTGAAAAGGGCTTTTTTTATGTACGGGATACAATTCGCAGGTCCCTAGGTGTAAAAACCACTGCAATGGGGCAAAAAGCGCTAAGGTCAACACAGCCACGCATACAAAACGCCCTATCGCCTCTATAGCGTGCAGCATTGCAGTCGCGCAGCGTCTAGCTCGTGAACTTTATCTAGCATAACAATAAAGTAAACATTTACTTACCAATGTTAAAAATTTTCGCCACCGGGATTACAACGGGGAACAAAATTGTTGTCACTTCAGAATTATCTGTTATAGTGAACTTAAATAACTACAAATAGTTCGGTCGCTACAACAGAGGTTTGTGCCACAATAAAATGTCTTTAGCTTTATTTATAGTATTCAGCAATTTTTTTATGCAGAACCTAAAATTTTGCGGCATTAATTTGTATAATGGTAATATACACAGCAAATCTAGTACACACAATTAGATACTCTTGGGGTGTCATCAGGTAAATATTTGGTGGCAGAGCATTTTATAGTACCAGCCCACTCCATCCATCTTCACCCCTATAGCCAACAGCGAACAAAATAATCAGATTTTGCCAAATCTAGTTATGAAGTTTGTGGGTGCAAAGAACAATGCGAAGACCGTCATCTTGCAGGCGGCATTAATCTCTTCTTACGAGCGAGTAGGACGTAATAAACGCCTAACAACTTAATTGAACTTTGTATTTTCGGGAGCCATTGTAAAGTAACGGAGAAATAGTACTGCTTGACAGATGTTTTGCGTGTACGGTATTTTGCCAGTGTGTCGCATTTATTTCGGATAATGTCTAAGTGCGAAAAACGTGCACGTTTAAATTAAAGAGAAACTTACAATATTAAATTAAGTGTTTGAGCAAAGATCTGTTTAAACGAACGTTTGCACATACCTCAAAACAAAGTTTTGCACCACCAGTAATTTGGTTGCTCATTAAGGGTCCCGCCTGCTTGCATCGTTTCATTCTTTTTTTTAGCCAAGAAACGCAGTAGCTATAAGGGCTACAGCGGTCACGCGCTACAAGAGCGTCATCGCCGCTAAGCGCAGGGCTCTGAACTGGTGTGCAGTGTTCTCGTGGTGCTGCGTGTGCCTATGGGACTTCCAGAGGCGATCTTATCATTTTATTGATGGTAAGTCTGTAGCGAAGTTGAACACAGGCTCCTGTCGTAGTTCAGTGCGTCTCCGCCTAGTATGTTTTATGACAGGGCAGTATGAGAGAGCCGTTTTTAACTATGTTGGAGGGCTCCAAAATAATATGTACAGAATGCGTGGTAACTTTAAAGTATCATTCGGTCCTCGTCTGAGGAATTATGTATTTTCGTAGGTAAAGGCTGTTCACGATAAAGTGAGCACTTTTGAAATCAACCTTAGACAAGCCACTGCTCCTGCCTGCATATATTTTAACCGACGCACTGACTGTCATGCGTCCAGTAAAGTTGGTAACGATGGTGGGAAATTAGTTCCATTTCTTAACGTCGAATAAAAAGTGTTAGGTAACAATTTGTGATAACTTAAATTATTCCTTTAACTTTGTTTTTTTTTTTTTTTAAATACGCCTACGTGTAAAAACGAGCAGATTTGTAAAATATTTACTTTTATAATAATTTCCTAGTTTCACTTGACCGAGGCATGAATAAAGTTATGAGGCCGATGGAAATGCTAATTTTACATAAGGCGGAAGAAGAGACAACGAGCAAACAAGTAGAATTTAAGCAGGGCTTTCAAAACTACTCAATTAACCATGAACAGCCTATAAACATACTGTGGGGTACGTTTAATAGTTTCGTCAGAAAATAAGGATTCAAAGACTGAAACATGTTCTGTGAAATAGTTGTTTGCGCGAATACAAGTATCTCGGTAAATAAATAGTCTGCAAATACGAATTTTTGTCAGGAAAGATTAAAAAAATTAAAAAAAAATTATCTATGCCCATATGCTTTTACTTTGGTAATATTAGGCGTATGATTGGAGGAAAAAATTCGTGAAAATGGTCAAATATCGCAATTATGAAGCTTGCTTATGCTGTTTCTTTAAGCGGCAAGAGATACAGGCGTAGTTTAATCTGCGCCCTTTCATCGCGTGCAATAAAACCCCACCGTTACAGATCTCATTTGCACAGTACAGCGGTACGACGGAAACACTGCACGCCATGCACGTAGGAGCGATGAGGCGCTAGAAGTGCGTGTTAGTGTCGCCCGTATCGCTCCCTCGCATCTTGACCTTGGACGCACAGCTACATCACACTCTTAAAGACGTTCGCTAGGACAGTAAGCATAGAACAAAGAAAATTGCAAGCCTAGTGTTCTGTATACAAACAATACGTATTTTTCATCCCGTACTTCCATTTAGGCTGTGAGAAACTGAGTAAATCACTGATCCCGGTATTGCAAAACTTTTGTTTTAGTGTGTGCATGATAGCATTATTCACCATTGTCAGTTGCTAAAAACTCTAAATGTATGTTTGTAAGGGCTGTTCATGTTAAAATGAGCACTTTTGATATCAAACTTTGGAAAATGGCTCTGCCTCTAGCAGCGTGTATTTTAACAGGGAACTAACTGGAATGCTCCGAAGTGAAATTGGTAACGACAAAAGGGAAATAGTTACATGTCATATTTATAAATACTTCAATAATTATGCACTTTCCTTTTTGATTTTTCAATGTGTGTAAGTGTTAGCAATTATGTAAACTATTTATTTTTCTGCTAATTTCAAGGTTTCCCCAAGCCTGACGCATGACTAACGTGGCCAGGTCCATGGCAATGTTGATTTTACTTATGATGGAAGTATATACAATGAGCGTACAAGTAGCTCCTAGGCAGGGCTTTCAGAAGTGCTCAGTTTACCGTGAACAGCCTAGAATATTCAATACTAATTTGTTATCTACGATGAAACACACGTTATGGGCTAATAAAATACCTGCAGTGAACCAAGCGCCCTGACCTGATACATTTCAATAAATCTCTAGTAAAACTGAGGTCCAACAGGGAACTAACTGCAGCAGAAATTCTTCTAATGGTATTAGGTTCACTTTACTTCAATGAGTAAATTTTTTTAATGTTAGAACTATATAAGCAGGGGGACAGCTTTAAATATAACAATTTGTAAATGCATTTTTAAGAAATAAGTTATCTTCGTGGTATTTAATTTGATGATAAATGCATTGTTAAAACCACGATCTAACCATATCAAACCATTTTATGTTCAGTGTGTATTGCCATAATACGAAAACATTCTCCTGCACTAAGGCATGAGTAGCGCTACATTTTAATGTACTAGATTATTCAAAATAATTTTTTGATACAAATAGTTGCCTTGGAAGGCAAAATGTGTAGAAATAAATTTTATTATGTTCCTTGTGAAGTAGTTTTCATGTTTTGAACGTCGTCTGAGAACTCAATCATGTGTCGCTTTTGTAAATTAATTTAGCACTACGTCAATGTTTTTTCTTCTCTCAGACCGACATAAACGACAAAACACTACGTACTGCATTAGGTTTTAAAAATTTCCGTCCTTAATTCGTACACACGAAATCATTTTTTCGAAATGTGAAAGAAAAAAACTTATATTGTGTCACAAATTTTCGTACCCGCCTATAATTTTGGTGCATTTTATGAGACCGTTGTTGACATATTCACATCCATAGTAATCGCATGAAAGTAATTTATTTTTTGTTAAATTAAATGTGATATTTCTTCTATAACTAATACGTAAAGGCTGTTCACGATAAAGTGAGCACTTTTGATACCAACTTTGGAAAATAGTCACTGCTCCTACCTGCATATACAGTATTTTAACGGGCGCCCTGAATTACATGCGCCGATTAAAGTTGGTAGTGCTGGATGGAAAGTAGTTCCATATTTAACGTTGAATTTAAAGTGTTAGGTATCCATTTGTCGTAACTTAAATTTTTTCTTTTGATTTCTGTTTTATTTGAATGCATCGAAGTGTAAAAATGACAATATTTGTAACATACTTACTTTTCTAATAATTCCAGTCTCACCTGACCGACGCATAAATATAGTAATGAGGCTCATGGCAATGTTAATTTTTTCATAAGGCGGAAGAGAAAACAACGTGCATTCAAGTAAATCTTGAATAGGGCTTACAAAAGTGCTTATTTTACAGTGAAAAGCCTATAACCATGAATAGACTATACATAGTACTGTTCTTTAACCGCTCATCGCCTTTCTTCTTTTAAATAGTCAGTACAGTTTTTCTCCGCCATATCTGTAGGTCCGGCGCATGTCCCATAAACAAACTCGCGTGGCAGCTTTGGCCAGAGCTATGATTTTAGATTTTAGAAGAGGCTGGGCGAACAACTCGCCCAATCTTAGTCTCTGGGAAATCTGAATCTGCTTTGCATACTAATAAGGATGCTTAAGAGATTACACTATGTTGTAGCCACTTGGGGAAAAACCGCTGCAATATTTTCTGGATTATTTTTTTCATTTCTGCAATATTCTCAAGTGTGCACCGCATGTGAAAAATGTTTCAAATCTCCCCCCCCCCCCCCCCAATTCCACATCTGTTTTTCCGCTAAAAAATGGCGAGTTGTTTTAGGAGCTGTTACCGGAAGATGTTAGTAATGAATCACAGCGTAGCTCGTTAGTTGTAATTATATTTTCATTATCTGGCTCTAGCCGGGCGCGCGGGGCAAAGTGATTGCCACGGGGGCTCCTCGAAGCGCAAAAATGGGCGCCAGCTCGATCTAATTAAGATGTAGCAGTGTAATGAGGCGGTGCCTGAGAGCCTCCCCAAGCTTCGCGCGGCCCTCTTTAACTACCCCGGGGAAGCTTGATAAAGCCTCCTCCGCGACATTGTAGCCCCGTGCGAGGCCTGCACTCACGCCGCCCGGCGCGGTTCTGCCTCTCTTCCATTTACGATGTATTGAACTATACACCCACACACGCAGTGTATCAATTCGACCAACAAACTTCGGCTGTAGGTTATCATGAAAACATATATACAACCTATGGTCTAAAGTTAATACTAAGGATGGTACACATCTTCGAAGTTGGACCTGGAACATTTTTTTTTTGCAAATATTGGCATAATATTTAAGATGCAACACCGATTGTCTGGATAATGTAATGATTATGTAAACAAAGATCTTCAAACACCACAGTACTTGTCGCTGTCATCAAATTACTTCATATAAATAATCGCCGTTACATGTCGCAGTTAACAAAAATGTCACGTATAAATACCCTTTACCTCATCGTTTGCGAGTAATTTGTGATTTACTTTCAAAATAATATTTACCAATACCTGAATTTTTGGACACGCACAATACCCAGTAACATATATATTTTTTTTATATTAGAGGGAGGGGAATATTCCAGAGAGAGGTGCATTAAGTTGTACTGCAATAAACTTTTTTCTACTTCAACTTCAAAAATGTGTATCTCGCTTAGAATTAATTTTAGGCCATATGTCGAATATATGTTTTCAACTTCTTTTTTCGTGATTAACCTACACCCGAGGTTTCTTGGCTGAATTTAGATGCAGCTTGTATATTTATATGTAATGTCGGTGCATTTCTGCCAATAACAGAGGAGGTTTACTTGCTACCGAAAGAAAGTTTATCAAATAATTAACTTCTTGAAGTAAACAAAGTAAAAGAGCACCCAGACTCCTGTAGATGATTCGTGAACCAATATTGGAAACGTGCGCAGAAACAAAAAAATCAGTCGGGCTCATATTTAAACTATGGCTGTTTACCTCCTGATTGTAAAGCGATACAAAGCATGCCTGTTGAGTAGAACAGCAGCGTCGGATGGGAAAAGTGAGGTGAGAGATTTGTGAGGCTCTCGACAACGAGATCTCGAGAGCCGATGTGGGGTGAAATGAGACGAGACAGGAGCAACACCGGAATGTGATGTCAGGAGAAACGGGGAGATCCCCGAGAAAACTCGCCTTCGTCTGGTACGATTCCCGTTTGCGAAAAATCCGTGAGTGACCAAGCCGGTGATTGGGCCCGGTTCGCCTTGGTGGGATGCGGGCAGTCTAACCGCTCAGCCATCGCGGCCCCTCGGATAGGAAAGATTTCAACTTTTGAAACGTCCTTGAGTTTCCTTTACACAAACGCGAGGCCCGGTCATTACTTCAGGCTCGACGATGTTTGGCCGAAAAACACATTTTCAAGAAGTTTATATCTGGAAATATCGTAAGTATCTATAGTAATGTTGTTGAATTACTGGACTGTGAGGCACGCAGTTGCAAAACAGAGTATATACGGAATGACTTTGCGGTTCCTTCGATGCGAGCGTACTAACACGTGTTGCCCCCCCCCCCCCCCCCAACTCTAACACCCGACGCAGCCTTCCACCCCCAAGGAGCTCTCCAAGTGACTAGTCCATTATTGGTTTCTTCGGCCTTTTTTAATCAAATATTTGAAAAATATCCCCATTTACGTACGACGTGTGTAGTTATTTCCTAAATACGCTGTGTGTCACAAGCGTTTTATACTTGTGTTCAAAAATTCACTTTTTTCCCTGTTAAATTGAAATGTTATTAATATCGTATCTATAAATTATAATGCTTCATTGATAAATAATTTGAATAAAAACGGAGAAAATAGGTATGTTGGTAACATCTAGTGAGAAACAGTTCTTATACAAAATATCACTGCAACTGAGTGCGCACGAATGTGGTGCGTTGTCCCTCTTGTGTAATTCGCCAGACTTGTTAAGCTTAGTTTGCACGGGACGGAGGAATAACCTGCAAGTAGAACATTAGCAGGGCTTCAGAAAAGGCTGACGTAACCGTGAATGGTTTATATGTCGCGAGCTGTTCTATAGGCCTACTCGCCCTGCCTGCTCAGACGCAAAATTCGCCCCGACACTAACAGCGGGTTGCCTACCCGCGAAGGTGTGACTCAGACACGCGCCTATTTTTCCTCCTTGTTTGAAACCGGATAGCTCTCCCTTTCGGGTCTGTAAGGACTAAAGCCACCCTTGGCCCTCTAGAAGCATTTAGCTTGTTAGAGGCCTAAAAGTGCTAGAGCGCCCAGGGAGACACAGGCAAGCGCATTAAGGCTCTTACGCAGTAGAAAGCTTTAACATTTTACTTGACATTTCCTTTACTTTGACGGAACCACTATAATTCAATTGTAAAGTCACAGTTCAGACAACTGAACGTCGGTTCTGTGAGCTTCGTAAAAATGCGTACCTTGTGACGCAAATCATTATCTTATTATCCAGGAATACATTTCACATATCTAATTTATATTAATAAAAATTATTTTAAAACAAAAGCTCACATGTTTACTTTATTCAAAATAGCAAATGAATATATTTCCTCTTCACATTATATTCGTTTGGCTTTTTATTTAAGTCGAGAACCTCTGTTAGATTCCCGGAAAAATGGCTGCTTGACTTTGACTTTAAATTTCAGCTTCTCCCGATCGTAAGTTCAAGAGTTCTTCGCTTTAACTTCGACAATTCCATTGTGTCAAGTTCCATAAGAATCAACATGTCGGAAATCAAACGTACAGTCAAATCGTAAAGTAAAATGTTTAAGTTCTCAATTGTGCAAGGGCCTTTGCCGGCTGTTCGTATGTTCATGGTGAGGAGAGCAATTTTGAAATCAACCTTTGATAAATGTCACTGCCCCATAGCTGCATATACTCTAACTAGCGCACTGGCTAGCATGAGCCCAGTAAAGGCTGTAGTGCCCATCCGTGGTCACTTCCGAATTTTCTGAAACCCCGCGTAAGTTGTACTTTCAGGATATTCCTCCGCCTCATGAAAACAAAGCATAAACAGGTTTAGAAAATTACACCGGAGGGACAACGCCCCGCATTAGTGCGCACTCAGCGTAAAATATACTTTGCATTAGAACTATTTCTTATTAAGTACCAACAACACAGCTATTTTCTCTTCGTTTGTATTCATATTAATTTAAATAAAATATAATTTATTGGCTACATAAAATAAAGTAAAAATTTTATTTTAACCCAAAATAAGTTACTTTTATGTTAACTCAACTACTTTTTTTTCTTGCCAACTAGTTTCTGCATATATATGATTATCTGTTTTACTAAACTTAACCTAGTCCGGAATTGTTTAGAATTATTAAAATGCGAAGCATTAGTAACAAAGAATGTCGAGTACAAGTGAAGTTTCGTATCAACACTTACCTGTGCTTAATGTAGTCAAAACGTAGCTGCTGACATTTTACAAGGAGATTAAACACCAGGAGAAATACTGAAATGAAATTCTTGAGTACTTTTTTGGTAAGATTTGTGCTTATTTTAAATAACTGGAAATTACATTAATCTTACAGCTTTAGTGGACTAGAAGTATTGTCAAGTGTTTTATTATTCGTTTCTCGCGCATTGTTCGTACAGTTTATGTTATCTGTCTTCCTCGATATAGCAGACTATCAACATTACCTGTTTAAATACCACACGGTCAAATAAAGTAATGAGTAAAATGAAGATTTTTCCCTTCAAATCTGTTTATTAATTGTAGATCATTCACATCATGGATGAAGATTTCGAAGGCTGCTTCTGTACGAATTGATGCAGGTATGTTTAAAAGAATATTATTAATGGATGTTTTCCCCGGCACAGCTTATACTGATGCTCCGGAAAAAATTAAATGTGTAGTCTTCTCACACGATGAATTTGTGGACTTTTGTTTTGGGTGTGTACTCCTCTCGGAACTGCTTGAAAACATCTTTACATTAAACATTCTGTATTGTGTAGGTTATCATTCTGCAAACGAGAAAGTTTTGAACAAGGTTAATGGCCTCAAAGTTGTCGTATACTGCCACAGACCAGCAAAACGATATTTTCGATATTTTCGATATTTACGACTGGTAAACTTAAAAACGCTTTAATATACGTCTCCATAACACTGCTTCTTTATAATATTGTGCAGATACAGGTGGAATAGTTTCTTTCCGTTGAGGATGTGGCCAAGTTAATTAAATTGCTGCTTCCTTCCCTCGGTCCTAATTAACTCTTTCAGATCTATTTTAATTTACGGTGTCAGGTGTTGCGAACAAAAACTTCTATGATGCGTACTGCACTTAAGTCGATACGAGACTTGTCTAGTTGTCACAGCAAATGAGCTATAGGTAGGACAGTCTGCTTTTCGCGAAAATATTTCAAGACTACTTGTACTCCAAAACACTAGAGCTCAGATCCACTTTCGTGGTTGGATGATTTTAACTGTAACTCCATTGCAGGTGTCTGTCCACGAATCGCGGACACTCAGTGTCGGATTTGTCTGATTTTGATTGGCCCAGCTAGGTAAGGAACTCTCTCCCTACAAAGACAGGTGGCCAATAATCAAAGGAAAACTGCACGTATGCCATAGGACATCGGAATCTAGCCTTGGCGTAAATATTTTCGCGATAAACAGGTTGTCCTAGTTATAGGCTATATGTTCGGCTATAGTAAGATAATTAAATTATGATCTACACCAATAAGAATGTTTTAGAATAATTTATCCACAGGTAAGATCATTGGTCGTTGAGTTTCGTAGTGTGCAGTACAGGCCAAAAGTTACCTACACCTGCGCAATGCACACAAATGTGCACACAGAGCCTGAATGGGTTTAAAAAAAAAGGCAATAATTTACATGCTTTTCTAAGTCACTGTCTAATTTGGCTGAAATGTGCAACCAAATTTTTTCAGTTTTCTTTTGACATGTAACTAACGTTTGAAAATCTGAATGTCTTGTATTTTTAGATGTACAATATTTTAGTTTAAAATTATGAGTAGCACATTTTAAGGCTCACAAATATATAGAACTTATAAACATAAAGGATGATTCACGAGGAGTTACCGCCACACACAAGGCTTATTCCTTACATTATTTGGAGCAAATTATGTCACATAAATGTGGGATCTATTCCCAATAGTTACAGAGTAATTCGAAACGTTTGAAAAATGACGATTAAAATAGTAAAACTATCAGAAGTAAATGCAGGGATGTATTATCCATGATAAGTGTAAGTAGTTTTTCACGTGTTTGTGCAGTCCACTAGTAAGAACTATCCTTCATGGATCCCCATACGCAATAATCTAGTGGTGATAGATCTTGTAATCGAGGAGGCCAGATGTGAAAACCGCCTCGTTCTATCCATCTCTCAGGGAAATTCACATATAACACACTGAGGACTACATACATTTACTGGCACTTAAGACAAATTATAAGTGAGTCATCTATATCCACTGCTGCAAGAACACCGGGTCTGTTGGCGTCTGTGTTAGGACTCACCATCGTCCTATTGCTCCATACCACACCGGACACTACCCTGTACTTTACAGCGTTCATTATTGGCCGGTCATCAACCAATGGAGAGCCACGCTGATGTTGATGCAATTAAAAGTCCTTTATCGTATAAATGTATTTACAGTAAATCATGTCCCATTGAGTGGCTATACAAAAAATAAATTCTATCGTTAGCAGTATCATTGTTTCTGCACTGAGGTGTTCTTGTGAGGCCATATTAAACACTAGCCGAATAAAGACTGCACAGCCATGTGAGTTTTTTTTCGAGACATTTTGAAATTAGCTTTGCTCGAGCTACACCCGACCATAGTCTACAAAGTGTTAAGTGTTTAACCACAGCACGGTGTAAGTGGGAAGGTGCATCATCATGCTCGAAGATCATACCATTTCTCACTGTTAACGGAATATCTTCAAGTAACAGAGGTAGTTCTTCTTGCGAAAACTGCAGATACACCACACCAGTCAAGCATTCCGGGAAAGTGGATATCCCAATCAGCTGATCGTGTGGGACACCACAACACACACTGATGCTGAAACGGCGATGAAAACTTGTTTCCACTGTAGGGTGGGTATGTTGATTGTCGAATCGAATTACTCTGTGAATATTGGGAGTAGAACGCACATTTATATGACATTTTTTGCTTCAAATGATGTATGTAATAAGCCCTTTGAGTGACCGTAACTCCTCGTGAATCATTCTATATATATATATATATATATATATATATATATACACACACGTACAAACGTACATAAAATAGTGCATCTATACATACGTCTGCACAATAAGCTTTCCATTTTCATGGAGCTTGACTTTAAGGTCTCAATATAATTTAGTAGACGAAGTTTTGTAGAACAATTTGTTTCAGTGGGACATCAGTTGCGAAAATTTTGGGACGTTATAGGGTGTCTATAAGATGGAACTGGGTGTACGTCACCAGTGACTAAAAAATTATTTTCTTTGATGAATAGATCTTCTTAATAATGGTAGTCGCCTCATGTCTGCCCAGTATGTTGACGGTTAAACCTCGAGGTTGGAGTGTTTGTTCACGAATTCCTGGTTAAAAACTTTTCTAACCGATACTCCTTTAATAATCACTTTGCCACAGATCTATCCTAGCATTTGGAGGACTGTTTTTAATCTTGACATTGGTTCTGCTTACTTTGACATGGGTGAACATACAAGTCACGTAGAGTTATAACGTATGTAAATAGAAACGATTACCAGTAAAATATGGGCTTCGAAATGTATCAATGAAACTTACCATGTGTTCTTTTCCCCTGCCAGTCGTATTTCATTTTGTACTTCACATGAGCGTGTTAGCGACATTTTATTCTTAATTTAAAAAAATTAAAAAAACGGCTGTAGCGATTATTCTTGCATACTGCGTAGGTAATGCGCTTCGTGGTTTGAAAGTTCATGTTTAATTTCCCCATTGGGAGGAAAATGATAGTATTCTTCCTAAACAAAACACTTTCGAAAAATAAGTGATTTTACCTTACGCATTTTAACGTTTTCAGGCCCACTTTAATGTACGTTTCCAGGTGTTGCAAACAACAACTTCTATGACGCGTGCTGTACTTGTCGACACAACACTTGCTTCTTTGTCACAGCCATTGAGCTATAGGCTATATGTTCGGCTACAGTGATACGAATCAGTTATGACATACACCGGTAAGACAGTTTGCGAATCATTTACCCACAGGTAAGACCATTGGTCATTGAGTTTCGCAGTGTCCAGTACAGACCATAAGTTACCTACACATTGTTGCGGGGCCTTATGGGCAACCATACGAAGTATGACATGGGGATGCGCTTCTCAGAGGTAGAACACAATATTGTTTCACTATGTCAATATATTTAAAACCGTAATCAAACCTGTTGTATTATAAACATAAAACACCTTACATTATACTTGAATACGTTAGATTGCGCCGGGGGAGCGTGTTACGTTAATATACTCTATCTCTGAAAGTAATTATATATTATCCTTTACACTACGACCACGCATCTAGCTATTGGAAGTGCATCAATCGTCTCTGCTGTAATGGCATTACCTTAGCGTTGCCAAAGGCTGATTGCTAGAGACCTGCAAAACTCGCGTTATTTATTTTTTTTTGCGTCAAGCTAATATTCACAGTACTTTATGTACTCGAGAAGGTGTCGTTTCTTCATTGGTTGCTGCCTCGCCGTTACGTCACGCCCTTTTTGAGTAAACTGCACGTGATTGGGGCACACGGTTGTGGAGCGTTCATTTATTGGCGCTGAGCTACCAGGGGAGTGTCAAATAGACTGGTTCAATGAAAAATGTATTGCAAAGGAAACGTGTTTGAAGTTTAACATTTCCTCAAATAGTAAGGTGAATCTTGCAGGTCTCTACTGATTACTAATGCGGCTATGGCGGCCGGAACCCCATCTACTGACTCCTCTTGTACCGTCGTCTGCTTGCTGTGACAAGACCTTGAGGTCGACTCTTCTCCGGCCTTAAACTGAGTAAATAGTAAACGGCCGTGATATTTGTTTGCAAACCGCTCCTGCGGTCTGTGTTCTGTTTGTCGCAGCGGCTCTCCGCTTGCGTGTGACCTCGCTCTCTCTTCAGGGTTGTGCTCGTGTGTTCACGCGAGCACCAAAGCAACGGCTTGCCCACTCCGCAACAAAGTGCGTAATGTACGCAAAACGTGCCCACTGGGTTAACATTCTTAATGCTATGGTGTAGGCTGTTCACTCGTAAAATGAGCACTTTTCGAAAGCCCTGCTTAAGATCTACTTGTATGCACGTTGTGTATTCTTCCACCTTAGGGCCTCGTCACTTTATTCATGCGTCGGTTAAGTGAAACTGCGAAATTATTAGAAATGTAAACATTTTATAAATCTGCTAATCTTTACACACTGGGCCGTAAAAATAAAACAGAAAGCGTAAGAAATAATTTAAATTATCACAAATGGTTTCCTAACACTTTATTCGACGCTAACATATGGAACTACTTTCCATTCCATCATTACCAACTTTATCTGGCGCATGTCACTCAGTGCGCCCGTTAAAATATATGTAGTCAGGGCCAGTGACATTTTTCACTTTATCGTGAACTTCTAAGTAATAAATGAGAGTAATAACTGAAAGTTGGTACTATAACTCGACTTTCCTATGAATAGACGCGCATTTCAGATACTTAAGGTAAATTAAATATTAATTTATTAAAAAAAAGGTTTTCCTTTGTTATAGTTGTCGGTCTTCCACGACGACTTACAATTTCGTCAAGGAAAACTACACCAAAATTGTTGACACGACTACTTATCATGCTACAGCAAATTACCAATTTGTTCATGGAAGGTGTAAAGGTATGAAATTGGATGTCCTGCAATAATGAAAAGACAGTTTATCATATTCCCGGAAAATTGTGCCAGAAGAGCAGTTTTGATGAATAGGGATGTGAACTTTTTTTTATACATGCGCTATGTTATCGCACATTTGAGCTTTGTCAGAATGCGATAAGTGTTCGTTCAAGTTTTTCATGGTAAGTAAGCTATCCTTGGATAACGATACTCATTGTTTTTGTATACAATTTTAATTCACTCATCCCTATAGGCTGTTCACGATAAAGTGAGAACTTTTTTTAAGGACCTACTATAATTTTCCTTTCAGTTAATTTTTACCTTTCTATCACTTTTTAATGTAAACATTGTAATATGACTAATAAACACACGGTATACATTTCATCACTCTCAAAAGTTAACATCTGAGACTGCAATTAATTATATTTATTATGGATTATTGTCTCTTGGGAGGGCCTTAAAAACTGCTCACTCTACAGTGAACAGCCTATACAGACATTTAACAGCTTAAAATAAAATGTGACAATTTAACGTAAAATGCCGAGAACTATATTTCTGATATTAGAGAAAGAGCAAAAATTAAAACTTTGCTGTTATTTGTGAATAGTTTAATGACTCTCATGGGCAGTCAATAAGCTTGGGCAGTTCAAAGTTATACACAGATTTAAAATATTTTCACCCATTCAGGTGTTTTAACATCATAAATATAAAAGTGTTATTTAAACAATAAATTTTTTTAATTACAATCTACATATTTTTTTCTACATATTCGATGTGAATTATTTTATTTATTTCTAGAGCTTACCAATTTTGGGCTATAATCTGCTAGGAATTTCTTCACACTTTAGAATCAAACCTTTGAATAATCACACCATGTATGATATGTTTGATTGTTTCCAAAATATGCCATGTTTCACAAGTGTTTTATGCTTGTTTTGTCATAGTTATCTTATTTATAACTTGAACTATTACTGATGTTTATCCATAAATTATAATATTTCATTAATAATTGAAACAAATAAAAAGAGTGCGAAAATAGGTGTGCTGGTAATGTCTATTAGGAAATAGGTTCTTACGAAATATACGATTACACTGAGTGCGCACGAATGAGGTGTTTTGTTCGTTTGGTGTAATTTTCTAGACGCGGTTAAAATTTGTTTGCATGAGGCGGAGGAATATCCTGGAAGTAAATCTTAAGCAGGGATTCAGAAAATTGCCAAGTAACCGTGGAAGGACTGTACATAATTTTTTTCCCCTCTGGCTGTAAAAATAATGGCTTCTTCTAAGGCGTTGTAAAAACACACGCGCGTATCTCGTGCCGGCGTAGCAGGTTTCTTAATGCGAGAATACTTCCAGAGATCTTCCTCTTCTCATAGCAGCCTGGCTTGCCGAGTCGGACACCCGCTGTTGAAGCCAAGTGTTCCGCTCAGATAGGCGCCGGCGCCAGGGGTACTAATTTGATGAACACGGTCTTGGTAACCAGCCACCGGGTTCTCCGAGACACCACTCTTTCCTTCCCACGGCCAATTTTACACCACATTTCTCGTTCCGCCACCGCCCGAGACTTTTTGTTTTTTTAACGTCCCCCCCTTCTCCCCCCCCCCCCCCCCCCCCCACTAGCCCGCTCCTTCCAAATTTACTTGTAATATTTCCGCTTCCATTCTTCTCCTTCCTCCGACTTACCATCGTCTTCTGAGCGAGCTCGTCCTTATCTGGAAGCCGCCTTTCCAGAAGAATTCCTTCTCTCTCTGTCTCCCTCTCTCCTTCCGCTCCCCGTGTTAAAACGTCGCAGAAACGTTTTGCATTCTCCCCTGGTTACAGGATGCTTAAACTTAATTTACGGCCGGAATGGTTTACAAGGTCACTTGTTGGTTCCAGGAGAGTTGAACCTTCTGTTTGCTTCCCGGCTGAAATAAATTCCGCCGTCCTCGCCACAGATATTAAATCTGTGCTTTCCCTAAATATCTATTTGACGAAGGATGAATTTTTCTTTATTCTGAACGGATTGACGATGAAGTTACATCGCAAGTCCTTCGTAAGCAGGCGAAAATTATTCATCCGAATTGAAGGCTTACGAGTTTACAATTTTGCTGATTCCGTTCATCGCTGCAGTACACTCCGTCAATCTATGTACATGGTTAGTTTTATTTTGTTTGGTATAATTTAATTGATTTCTGCTTGGGAACACATTATCTTTTTATCACTTTAGGTATGAATTACCGGAAAGTAAGTGCCACAGAATTTCCTTAATATGTAAAAAAAATATAAATCTATACATTCGTTTATGTGTCCTAAATTCCCTTAATTCGAATGCAAAAATCACAGGGTGAAACAGATGATCCTTTTTAGTCAGGAAATGCATATGAAATTGGGAGAAAAATTAAATTTTTCTAAACTGTTTATTTAGGAAGAACAATAAGTACCTTCCCGCCTCTACTGATATTTTGTGACTGTGAGTTAAATTAATTTCGTGACCATAAACATGCCATCTCTGCCATTCGCTCGCACACTCTTAGTATAGGTGTTTTAAATTTAGAACTGACAGAATGTTTCATTATTAGGAATACCTCCATTTTTGTACTAGTATTAATATTTTCATGCGGTTTCTTTTCGGACGAACAATGTAAAAATAACGATTGGGGTCTAATCACCACGTGTTGAAAGAACAGTGCCGTATAGGGTTGATAGTAATTTTACTCAGATTTGATTATATTCTGTTAGATTGGTTCTATAATTAGTATATATTAAGTAAACAGAGCTCACGGGATTAAGTAAAGCATAGTTTAAATTTGACAAGGTAAGTAAAAATTAAAATTATTTTTGTAATTGACACTCTAAAATATTGGCACGGCTTGTATTTAAGCAAGTTGTTGCTGAGATCTGACCAAAATGTATAGAGGCGTAGTTTATTTGCATCTGTTAAGTCTCTTTAAGTTCATCCATTTTGACCAGAATATATTCGGAGACAAACTTCCTTTGTACAATATTTGGAATTCTCTTTCAGCTTTCTCTGTCCTTCGCCTGTATATTTCGTAGTTTGTTTTTTTTTTGTAACAGACGACAACAGAAGTTTGATAAGCAAACGGCTTTTCAATAACTGAAAAACAAAACCTCACATGAAAGCTACGCGGTTATTGTACAGGCAGGTAGCTTACGCAGACCTTCTTTAATTATTCCATCTCTGACCACGATTTTCTATCGTACAGTTTGTAATTTTCTGTATTGATTCGTACAACGCCGTGTAAACGTCAATATTCCAACCGAGGTCGTTGAAAGTAAAACATAGAGAATTCGAGTTTATCAAACAGAATTTTTGACCACAAATCAAACAGAATTATTGACGACCCGTGATGTAAAATAAACACGTACTAGATTCTGTGCACAACAAAACCTCTAGTAAAAATACACCTCCGTGCTTTTAATTGTACAGAATCCAGTCACCATAACTGAGTACACACAATATGATTTCCCATGCGGATATAATGTGTGTTTCGAAGGTTTATAAATGTATTTGGCAATCGCAATTCGTCTTTGAGGCGCAGTAGAATATCTTCAGTAAGCAAATACAACTTCGTCAAAATCAAGTTTCCTGTACTTTTGTTTAAAGAAAGAAATGTGCGTGTTTATGCTGGGAGATACTGGTATTCATGGAGGCTGGGATGCGGGATAAGGCATTTCCTCTATTTTTTTTTTAGATGCATCTATTCAATTCAAATTTTAATGACTCGAAACTCCAAATGTCCCATATTCGCATATTTTAATTTTTTTATTGCACCACTAAATTTCCCATTTTCGGATTTTAACTCCTCTTACAGAAAATGTAAAAATAAGTAATTGTAACTGAAATATTTAATTCGTAATTTTCAAACATTTACCCTTGGGTACTCTTTCATTCTCCATTTCGGTTCCATAGCTTAAACGGTACAATTTTTTTCGCGTCATAGATTGGCAATAAGGTTTCACATAAAATACTAAGCTTAAAAATCATCAAAAAATTCTTTTTTTCCAAATATATTGCGAAATGGGATGTTGCGGGTTAAAACCGTAATGTTTTGTGTCATCCGTGTTTAATTAACTAAGCTAAAATGTTAAAATAATTTTTTAACACTATCATTTCGAATTAAAAATTTGTATATGTGCTGGCGGCTGCAGAGAGTTTCTCGTTTTGATGCATAACTAAAGTGTACGGTTCTTTAAAACAGATAACCAAAAATTTACACTGTGTTATACAGTCATTGTAAAATATGTCGCATATCTCTCTTTCACTGCCACAGTAATTTTTTTCAACGCTGTTTGAATTTGTGGTTTACAACGATATTGCTCTGTTCACGTTGTACCTACGGTTATGTGTAACTTCCATATGTGGGATATGTTACGTAACATAATATTATATATTATTACCATGTAGTAATTACTGAAATAAGTCAGATAGCACAGATATATATATAAATAAACATATATATATATATAAATAAACCACTTACCTGGAAAAAAGTTACTAGTCGTCAATTTAATCTAATTTTAAAGATTTTGTAATTAATTACATTTACTGCTTTACTCTCCAGCTGAGATACATCCTGTTCTGATCATTTATGTGTCGCAGATGTTAGTATTGTAAGTAGGGTAAAAACAAGATTTATTAAGTCAGCTTCCTTCTGAAATTAATTAATGGATCATAGTACTAAATTTTGTTAACTGATAAATTAAGCTATTGATAAGAGTTTATGAGTACATTTAGAGTATTTTATTTCTGTGTGTTGTATAATTACAATTAGAATACCTAGTTACCTATATTTTTGTCTCAAATAAAACTAGATGTAACTTTAATAAAATTACATTGCCTATCTCAATATAGAAAATCTCTCATTTCAACAAAAATATTTTTAAGTCAGTTGAGATGGCGTGAGTGATAAACTAATACTTAACGTGATTGTTAGAATGTACGGGCTTCTGGCAGCTACTATGGGAAATCCCCAGCAGCTACTTTTGCTAATTTGATGTACAAACATTTTTTGGCTGATTGAAGATTTCTGTGAAACTATTTCAAACACGGTAAATGTGTACATTAATTTGTGGCGTAATATATCACGCTGAAAGCATGTATCACATGGGTAAAATACTTGCTTATATTACTGGTAAACCATTTCTTAGTTTAACAATATTTGCCTCCAATTATCTTTAGACTTCAATTAAGAAGTTTAGCAGTGAATCGTGCACCGTTCACGTTTAACGTATCGTTTTAAAGCGAGATTTTGAAGATGTCTTCACTCAATTCATACTTCGTTTCTCCATCCACATTGCAGTGAAGATAATTAATTTTTTTCCCCGTGGGTCACTATTTAGTTAAAACGCATAAATATTGTGTTAATAATATGCAAGAAACTATCGTTTATTTCAACGGATCATTTTCCTTTTGGCTGCTATCACGTGACTCAGTGACAACGGATAATATAAGCTTGTGTGTTTCTAGAAAGCATGGTTGCAAATTGAGAATGAAATTAATGGAAATAAGTACTACCAGTAGTTTCGGTAACAGGTGAATTTAACTCGTGAGGGAAAAAATCACAAGACACGTATAAAAAAAAGAATGAAAACAGACACAAAGATGACATCTCGGATAACAGCAAACAAACTCTTAACAAGGGCTTATAAACAGCTCACGGTAAATTAAACACTTTCAAAAGCCCTGCTTAGCCAATTGTATGCACGTTGTGTATTCTTCCTCCTTATGTAAAATTAACATTGCCATGGGCCTCAGCACTTTATTCACCACTATGTAAAGTGAAACTTTGAAATTAAATAGCTCACAAATCTGCTCATTTTTAAACTTAGATGCATAAAAAAGTTATAGCAAATGGTCTCCCAACATACTTTATACGACGTTAAGACATGTGACTAATTTCCCTCCATCGTTACCAACTTAACTGGGCGCATTTCGCTTAGTGCGTACGTCGTTAAAATATATGCATATATGAGCGGTGACATTTTTATAAAGTAGATTTCAAAAGTGCTCACTTTATCGTGAACATCCTTTAAATTGTAAAAAAAGGCATTTAAAAGGACTTTATAGCTTTTGATACACTGATTTCTTGAGATGTGTTAGTAAGTAAATAAAACTGGATGATAATAGTTTTTACTCAGTATAAAGGTTTTGAAGCAACGAAATAACATATGGTCAAATAACCCTCATAGTTAAATTTTATTTACAAAAATTTCATTTTGGATAAAATCGAAGTCATCTTCCCGAAGTCATAGTTCCAATTAAATTGGTTGAGTATTCATACCGTTAGTGACTGGGTTTCGTGATCCCATGTAACTATACGGTGACAAAAATCGCGGCACGTTTAATGTTCTTATATAAGAATGAAACTGCGGCGGTCTTTCCACTAATCGATTTAAAAATCGAGAGTTCAGCGCCGGAAATTGAACCTGTATCCTCCGTATGCGAGGCAAACATGCCGACAGTCTTAGTTCCGAATTTACCTGGTAATGAAAAAATAATTTTTTTTTCTGCCTTGGCCGTAGACTAACGATGAGATAGACCGATCTCTCTGGCTGCACACGACCATTCTCAGTGTCCCAACATTGAACTGCTTTTCTGGCGATATGAGTAGCAAAAACGACGTGGATTGGATTTGAGGTTAAACCAGTGTTTGGTAAACAAGTACTTTTGAGATGTTTGTGTACTTACTTTAACCAATTTGTGATGCAGTTTGATTGAATTAGAATTTGTAAATGTATTTCGTTCACTCCACGTTCATCCCTCTTGACCATGTGAGTTTGTGTTTCTTTGGGGTAGGTCAATGTTGGGTACATGCGCAGAGGATGAATGGGCTGTCTACTTCATCTTTAGTCTATGGGCATGGCTCGATATTGGCTCTTTGGCCGAATACTTACAAAATGCTGCGAGGAGAACGTTGGTATTCAGGAGGTAGGGAAGAACAGGGCACGGTGATGTTAGAGTATCATTCTCTCTCTCTCCTCCGTCCCAACTTCCTGCTCACGCCGCGTTTCGTTTACATTGCATGAGGCCGGGGCGCGAGAATTACTTCTGCCGCTTGTGTACCGTTGTCTCCGGGAGTGACGGCCCCGGTTATGAATTATGTATTGCCTCGCCGCGGCTGGTTTATGGTAAACAATTCGTCCGTCTGTTCGTCGGGGTGCTCGCAAACGCTGAGGGGTTGGTAGGGGAAGAAGGGGCTCGGAGGAGGGAGGTGTCCGACTTCTTTCGCAGAAAACGATCGGAAGTCGGACTGTAGAGATGGGCGCTATCGACTGAAAACCACAATCGATTAGTCATGCTCCGACCTCCCGTGGCGCCCTGTACGCCACCGATCTGGGGTGCGGGAGGAATGGGTGTTAATTTAATTTAGGTTATAAGTTAGTCTGTGTGCCGTCCCCTGCTAATCTTTCAAGCATAAAATCGGGGGACGTTAAAAAGCCCTATACATTAGCTACAAGGATTAGTCATTCGATGGTAATTCGGATAGTTCCTTCAAACTATCGAATGAACAGTCGAAAGTTTTCAGTCGAATGTATACTTCAGCATTCAAATGAGTAAGAGGCTTCATGACAAAACATCCAACCGTTTGTACAGGCTGTTCACGGCAAAGTGAGCACTTTTTGAAGACATCTTATTCGGAATAATATTCAATAAATATAACTTAATGTAGTCTTAGACGTTAACTTTCGAGTCCGGTGAAATATATCTACTGTGCTTATTACATACTTGACAATATTTATTTTAGAATGCGTCAAAAGGATAAAAAATGGCCGATAGGAAAGAAAGTAACTAGGGCCTATAAAGAACTCACTTTACCGTGAACAGCCTATAGTCGAAAATATTCTGTGCGCCTTAAAACAGTCACAAGTTGGCACTTTGAATGGTCCCTCAAATTTTGTGTATTTTCGGAATGTTAAAATTACTTTATACATGGAAGACGCAAAGCAGAAGGTAAAAGTGTTTTCTCAAAAGTCCCACGATTCAGATTTATTGCGACTTCTTTATACTACTAATACTACAGAACAGAACAAAATTTAATTACATGAGTACCACCCGGCTATTGGCCATTACTGATCTTAGTTATGTATATTTAAATAAATAAGAATAAAATCTACTTTACTATTTAATGAAATGGATTTTCAATTTTGATGAAAATGATCTACCGTTTCTTTTGGGTCTGGAGATTTCTAATGGGTCCCACACTGGAAAGGCGGCTGTTAGTCTGGACCCCGTATTTTTTTTTAGATCTAATACCATTTCTACTCAGTTATACCTCCACCAATTCTCTCTTAGAGAGAAAGATGAGCTATTCCTAGCACTCCGTACGGCTTTCTGGGATCTATCTGGAATCCAGACGGATCACCAGTCCACCACACCAAGTGCCAGGAGCCAGGGACAGGTCCTTCTCGACGGGTAACCCCCATCAACACAGCCCCGGCCAGCCGGCCAACCAGCTTATTAGCCGGTTCACGGCCCGGATACAAGGGCCACCACCAGCCGATACTGCAAAGGTAGAACCCCCCCCCCCCCCCCGTCCTTTCAGGGCCATCGCCCCTCCCTAACCTAGTTTCTACTTCTGGGTTTTCCCCCTTCTTTCCCTTCTGATCCGGCTGACGAGACTTCCAGGACATCAAGATTACCCTTCAGAATCACCGGCGATGGAAGTGCGACTGAATCCAGTACACTGTTTCGAAGAGTAGTCGATTGTCAACGATAGGTGAAACTATCGACTTCTTTTGTATAGACCTCTTGAATCGGCGTGTTTTCTGTACGTTTTCGCCACACTTGGACTGCGGCTATCGCATGTCTCTCCTGGTTTGGTTCGATCCCTTTGAGTGTTAACTTCGTGCGATCAACATGCATGTAAGGTACTAGGATGATCCGCGGATTTCGTTTTCTTGCACTGCTGTGATTTTATACTTGTTTTGAGAATGAAGGAATGTAAATGCTATTCACGGTAAAATGAGCACTTTTGAAAGCCCTGCTTAACATATACTTGTATACTCGTTGTGTATTACTCCGCCCTATGTAAAATTAACATAGTCATGGGCCTCATCACTTTATTCATCCGTCGGTAAAGTTAAACGGAAATTATTATTATGAAAGTAAATATTTTACAAATCTGCTCATTTTTACACTTCGATGGATAGAAAAAAAAAACAGAAAGCGAAAGAAAAGATTTTAAGCTATCACAAATGGTAACCTTACACTATGAATTCTACGTTGAGATCTGGAACTACTTTCCATCCATCGATACCAACTTTACTGGGCGAATGTCACTCAGTGTGCGCCTATTAATATATATGCATTCAGGGCAGTGAATTTTTTCTAAGTTACATTTCTAAAGTGCTCACTTTATCGTGAACAGCCTATATAATTATTCCCGCTGCGTCAAGAACTGGGACTGTGGTTGTGCGAGAGCTAAACCGAGCACGTTCGTGTGGAACGCCCCGGCGCTCCTGGGCTGGCGCGACTAGTTCAAGCGGCCTGCGGAGGAGAACTGAACTGTAGAATTAGGCTGTTCCGCCGAGTGTGCGAGCCCCTACTGGCTCTTACAGTGTCTGCCTGAGACCCTCTTCCTTCTACCACGTTCTCCGACGTGCTACTGTGTGCTAGCATGACGGTATGTGGTGTATTTATACTGGCGTGTGATCTTCTTGAGGCGCACTTCTCCGCGGGGACGTGTACGAGCTACTTGTCCTCTGAATTTGATGTTCGTCCTCACGCTACGCAACACGAGTCGAGGTATGCAGATTACTGGTATTTAATTTGTTGAGTGTTTTTAAATTCATACTTAGTTTTTCACCCGTATAATAATCCATAGTTTGAGCTGGTTTACAGTATTTTATAATGAATATTTTACAACCATTTGTAGGCAGTTTGTTATACGGTGCTTGGCACTGTGGTTGCACATTCCTTTAGTTCTTTTTTTATTTAATGGTGTTTTTATTTTCCCTTTTTCCTATTTCCTTTCGATGTTTCCCTGGTTTGGTACCGCCACGGAGTTACCCCCGTGTATTTTCTGGCCGTCAATTGGTACGTACTGGATAGTTCGTCTAATTTTTATCGGGTTGCCCACTTTCCTGCTACCTGGACTCGTGCGGCGTAGTTTGTGTTGCGTGACGATAAAAGGTCCGTGCCGCCCCATGCAAATTTTTATACATAATTTTGGGAAATAAATATACTGTTACGTGCTGCAGCTGGTACCGACTCAGCTGCCCCACGCCGTAATCGGAGACCCACCTCGCCCTCCCCTCTTCATGGAACGATGCGCTCGCGGTATCCTGACCTCCCCCCCCCCCCTTCAGGGGAATCCCGTGAATGCCGACAGCGGCGAGACTTGTTGGCGTCACAGATCTCCTCTCGCCTGCTAGAGTTTCCGGTACGTTTAGCGACGACGCAAGAATGTTCTGGTGAGACTGGCTGGTGCCTCAGCCCTCCCTGACTCGTCACGCGTGTTGGGGAAGATTATAGGTGGCAGCCTAAGACACTATATGTACTGCCGCAACCCAGCGGCCGGCAGTCATTGATGGAGACCGTCTGGTCGAGTGTTCGCGAGTGAAGTGAGGTGTGGACGACGACTGGAGATTGCGGGACGACGGCGAGTGAGGTGTTCGTGGCTTGAATGGATGAGAGGGTGTGAAACAGACGAGTAAAGCCTACTGTACGCGAGGGCGCTTGGAAGACTCTAGAACACTGTGACTGGCGGGACATGGACTTACCTGAGGTGGGACAGAATGGAAGTGTAATACAAATTTTATTGTATATTTTCTAACTGTCAAATATGGTTGCATAAATTATAAAATTTATTGATTAGGTTCACACTCTGTCTATTGGGACTGATCTTTAATTATTTCATTTCATTGAGTTCTTTGTCGTAATTATAAATGTTATTAATTGGTGCCAGTTGTGAACAGTAAGTGATTTCAATTTATTGTAAGAATTTGAATTCAGAGAATTTTGCTGTAGTTATTGTAAATTATAATTAATTCTTTTATTTAATTAATACTGTCATCCCTCAACGAACTTGGTATAGCCCACTTAATTTCTAGAGAGAGAAATTTTAACAGTACAATTTGGCTAGGTGCTTACTTTGGTTTCCGCTTCATGCAAATCATTTAAGATGAAATGTCCCTTGTTTATAATTATTTAAATGCCTTTTGTATGGCATTGTATGGTATATTTTTAATTATGCATGTTGCGTTTATTCTAGACTAGTAATCATTTAACAATGTTTGCTAGGAAATCAGTTATGCTGATTTCATGTTTCATTCATCGCACTTTACAGCACCTATGCACTCAGTCTCCCTGTGTCACCAGACTGAGATTATAGTAGCAAAGTAACAGACCCAGCATTCATTCCATTCCAGTAAACCATGGAGAATCTAAATTAGGATGGCTGGAACGGTGTTCGAACCTAGGACCTCCCGAACGCGAGGTTAAGGTTTACCACTTCACCGCCTTACTCGGTGTGGGGAATGAAAATTTGCTAGTTTGATTTGTAGCTGTTTTAGCACCCAGTAAAGTATTCTAAACGTATATTCTCCCTCTGTAAAAATATTAAGGCTGTGTACGTTTCGTGTGTGTTCCGTATGACGTTAAATATACGTGCTCAATCACACAAATTATTCTTGCATCGCGGTATCATCTACTTGAATTTCCGTTCAAAATTCCGGTTAGTTGTGGAAGAGAAACGGATTCGATACCTGGAGGGTTAAACTTTCATTTGCCTTTCTTAAGAAAAAAATAGCACGAGGAACTTTGATTAATGGCCAGTCTGGTCTAGTATAGGCCGTTCACGGTAAAGTGAGCACTTTTTAAGACCCTTACAAAATGTATTAACCCTTAATAAATCTATTTTATTGCGTTCTCAGACGTCAACTTTCGAGAGTGGTGAAATGTATACACTGTGTTTATTAGACATATTGCAATGTTCATATTAAAAAGTGTCGGAAAGTTAGAAATTAGTTGAAAGGAAAATTTTAGCAGGACTTTAAAAAGTGCTAATTTACCGTGAATAGCCTATAGTATTACTCCCATTCATCCCAACGATGCAATTAATAGGTTTTTCCAACCTGTGATATAAGATTAAGAAAACTGGCTCCTGTGGGGCCCTCCTTAGAGATACGCCAATTCGGTGGGATTTACGTCTTAAATACTGTTCACGATAAAGTGAGCACTTTTGAAATCAACCTTAGAAAAAGTCCCTGCCCATGACTGCATATATATACTTCAACGGGCGCACTGAGTGTTACGCACCCGGTAAAGTTGGTAACGATAGATGGAAAGTAGTTACATATATTAATGTCGAATAAAAAGTGTTAGGTAACCATTTGTGATCATTTAATTATTTATTTCGCTTTCTGTTTTTAATGCATCAGTGTGTATAAATTAAGAGTTATAAAATGTTTACTTTTATAATAATTTCACAGTTTCACTCGACCGATACATGAATAAAGTGATGATGCCCATAGCAATGTTAATTTTACGTAAAGCGGAAGAATACCCAACGTACTTACAAGTAGATCTTAAGCAGGGCTTTCAAAAGTGCTAATTTTACCTTGAACAGCCTATAGGTAGGGTGCTATTCGTAAATGCTAAGTACGAAAATCATTTCTGATATTTGGCGTGAAATGGGCAGGTAATATATTGCACATGATAAGCTCTGTGTGTTTTTGATCACGAGGGGTGGCAGCATAAAAGATCGACAGTACTGAAATAAATAAATACTGTAAACTTTCGTGCCCACAACAATACATATATATATATATATAAATCGTTTATGATAACTATGTGGCTCATTACTATGTAATTATTTTCAGCTTCTTCGTAATTTTTTACTCCAGAAATAAAATGTTCTGGAACGTTTGCTACTATGTTATTTTGAAATAAATATAAAGAGAAGCTGTAGAAAATTCTTGTTGTTTGCAGTTTTATACAGTGAAGAGATTTTTACGAACAGTGATCTATTGATAGCAGAAGATAGATTTTATAAGCGAGTTTCACATTTTTTTTTAGGTACCCATGTTTGATTACACGATTCGTCAATTGCATGTTACTGTTCGTGCTGATTCTTGTTTGCAAAAACTGTTCTCAGCTGTAACTTCTACGATGTATCCAATATTGTGCAAAATATGACGTGTAGAGGCTTTGTCTAGGTATGCCGCACAACAGTAAACGTTGGAGATAGGTCACACTGAAAAAAATATATTGTGGCGGCCACAATATTATTTTGTTGGTATTCACCCTGCCAAATTTTTTATGGTGTAGGCCTACATAAAACATTTTTTAGCTGGCAGAAAATATTTTGTGTACACCACAAAACATTTGGCAGGGTGGATATCAACGAAATGATTTTGTGGCCGTCACAAAAAATTTTTTCCAGTGCAATTCCAGACTCGTAGGAAAGTATTTAATTTTTTTTAAGTTTTCGTTGTTACTGACTGACTTGCGGGTTTTTAAATTTTTAAATCATATAGGGAAAGGATTTTATTCCATCCAATGGTAACCACGGGAAAGGTTCGTGATCTCTGTTTACACAGGTATGCCCTAGTAGCGGTTGGTCAAGCCGTCATAGACCGCCATTTTGGTGCAGTGTTGCCAGTGTTCCGGGCTATAAAATACCAAGTTGAGGCCAGGAATGTTCCATTTAACTGCAAAATGTCCCATAATTTAAAATATCATATTAATACTGGCCTCTGTGGTATAGTGGTCATTATATTTGTTTTATATAGCTTAAAACTATTGCGAAGCTTATTACCACAACGTGAAATTTGTATTACATTTATGTTACTCATAGTTCGGCCCTCCTTTGAACAAACCAGTATTAAACCAATTGACCTGTGTTTGAAAAGTTTTTAAGGATGTTGCAAATAATTTGTTGTCTTTGTGATTACTTTGATTTTTTTTAAACAGAAGTTTTCCAGACATGCTATACTGAACCTCAACCGCGAATCACAAGAACTGAATAGTGTTCTTCGAAGAATGTAATGATACTGTAATGGCACCACATCTGCCCGGTGGTTGTGATAATGCAATGCATTGCACGGTATTTTTAAGTCGCGAATATACACAAAGGAAAAACTTGAAACAGACCTCAAAATGCCTCTTCAAAATAACCGTGTTATATTACATATAAATTTAAAGATCTCCGTTGGTAAAGGCAATATTAATGGCAGTGTTCAAAATACGGCATTTCAGTTGTGAATAATCTATTTTTGAAATGTCCCGTATTATGCGAATTCAAACAAAAAATCTCTTTGCCCATTTCCAGTTATTTTTATCAGAAAAATCCCACGAAGTTCTTTATCGAATATACATTTTATAGTGTAGATGATTATCTAAACTACAAAAATTAAGAAATTACTGTGTAACATTTCTTGTTCCAGTTTTTCTCGTTCCTTTTTTTTTTTTTTTTTGTTTTAGTTAAACGACGACGCCCCACAGCATGTTTGAAGAAGACTAATCACATTATGAAGAAATATACGATGTGTGTACGTGCAATCCGACATATACGTGTGTGTGTTTACTATGTCCAGTGTATAAACTTCGTACACTCTAATTTGACTCGTCCAATATCTTTGTACAGCTAATGTATTGAAAAAAGATCTTACGTACGCAAAAAAAAAAGACAGACAAACAAACAAACGAGATGGGTCTAGTCCCACGACCTGGCAACACTGGTTTGGCGATGCTTCGTGGCGACATCCGAGAGCGATCGTATCATGTGACGCGGGGGCGCGTCGAACCCCCCCCCCCCCCTTTTATGACCAAATCTACAATCGTCGTGGTGGCCAGTCAGCGGCCAGATCTCTCCCCGGGCTACCCGTCGTAACACAATCCCGCACCTTTATGCGAATCCCCCGTGCGAGAGGATGGCTCTCCCGCTGTTTTCCAGCGGGGCGATGAGAAAGGGGATGGTTGGGAGGTGGTGGCTTGGCTTGGGGAGGGGGTGGAAACACGGGGAAACAACGCAATCTGTCCCGAAACACGCAACACAGGTTCGACGAAACACGCTTCCAAACAGAAGGCTTCCGAGCCGTCTGCATAACGAACCTCGGGTTGGCTGAACTAACTCACCTCCCCCACCGTGTATGTTTTACTCTTGTTTCTCCAGTCTGGGACACAAAGGCACTGCGGTCGCCACGGTGTTAACAACAGTTACCTCAATATTTTCACTCCTCCTCCCGACCCCCCCCCCCCCCCCTCATCCATGTAACACCATCCCTGAGGTTCACCTATTCACTTCCGTAACAGCGATACCAAAGATACCAAAGAGATGAAAAGGGATTCTTATGGAACCCCGCCTACCTGGAAGCTTTTATGACGTGTACAGAGAGATTCAGTGCGTGTGTTGTTTGAAGTGATGGTTGACAATATAATTTAGCAGGCCATGTGCGTAGTTGGCTTTTGGTTATGCGTTAAAAGAAATCATTATATTGTATATGTTAAGTGAAAGTTTTATGGTGACTATTCCGAACAGAGCAGTCTGTTTTGTTGGCGGGAAAATTATTTTTATAAATGTAATCATCAAAATATTAAAAAGTAATGTGTGTGTGTTTATATTTGAGAATGAAATTTACATTAATAAGCTTCTGTACCAGAAGATGTCTGTTTTTATACATGGTTGTGTTATACGAGGTTAGTTGTTACATGAATAGTTATCAACCGAAAGCAAACAGGGTAGGGTTGTCGTAAATTTTCATTTGCTGAACGTACGAAATATCATGTGAATTGTGAATCGTAAATTCAGAATACGTAGTTCCGTGCGCAAGAACTGCGGTTACTGCATAATCCTCGATTCATAAATTCTCAATTGTATGGCCAGCTTTAAACATGGAGAAGCACATAGTTCGATCATTAACTACGACGTGAATGCCTGGTGTATCAAGAACTTCTCAGAAGCTTTGTGAACAGGAGACGTCTGTAAAACAGGCTTTGTACCAACCCCCGAGTGTTGGGTATCGATTTCCTATCCTGGTATTAATGCCTCGCAAACAGCTTCTGCCAACTTTTAGAGAACGAAGGAACTTCCTCTGAATAGAATTCGTTAACTTAATTACTTTTGCCATTATGCAGGTATAAATCAGTGTAGGCAAGCTTTTCAGCGGTATGCTATAATATTCGCGGGCAAAGTGTATTCACTGGCAGGTGTGTTAACTTTTACTTATTCGTGAACGGAAACTCGCAGATTAATGAAATCTTGCCGAAGTATAAAGTTGTATTTCAATGCTTCGATCTGATACGAACTCGTAACTAGTTATAATAGTTCCGCTTGAAGGGGAGTAGAGAGCAGAATTTCGTTAGTTGAAATTAAGTTTTCTGTAATATTATCTGAAATATTAAACTGAGCAACCTTTAGTAATTTCGTACGGCGATGGAAATTTTAAACACCAGTTACAAAAGGCCGAGACACCTGACGTTCCGTGGGAAAAGAAAATAATAAACTAAGACTTCGTTCATCTTATTCATAGTCTCTTTTTTTTTTTAGCAGATTTGGCCACTGTGATTACGTATTTCAAAAATAAATTTATAAAGGAATGGCAGAGGCTGGTTAAAGCATTATTTAAGAGTGTTCTGTTCGGCTTAGTGCTTTTATATCTTTATTTTCCACGATATATTTTTTTTATTTGCACTCACATGTCATATCGCACGTAAGTGTGAAAATTTGATTTTTTTTTTTCAGTAATCTTATTTAGTTGTGTTTATTGCTTAAAATTTATTACCTGCTTATTAAAAGTAAGTAAGCGTATGTAGCACTCACTTCCTCTCATTTCTGTCACGTGAATATACTAAAACAGTTGAAAAAATTTGTGTTTCGATGTTTGTCAGCAACTTGTTAGTTTGTACACTAATAAATTATTTGATAAACATAAGAACTGTTACAGTCGCATTAATTCTATATGGCAGATAGATACATTGTTTATACGTTTTTGCTAATACAGTAAACTTACTGTTGTAAATGTTTCACCCTAAAAACTTAACCGGTAAATGTTTGTGCGATTTTGGTACAAGCCTAGGCTCAATTTGATTTGCTACTTTCGACTTGTTGAAGTTTTATTATTTAATGGATTGTGTAAGATTTTGGTGTTTGTTGGATTTATGTATATTTTTTTGCTTAAGTCCCCCCCCTCCCCCCCCAAATGCTAATCTAAGAGACTAAGTATTTACGTACAAAATTTTAAGCCTAACCTATAAACCTATGAAAGTACAAACATTGTTGATTGCTTGCATGTGATACAAATTTGAGTTGAATAATCTAGTATAACATTACCTAAACGAAATTTTTTTCCTTTTTTTTTTCAGGTATGTATGCTCACACCCGAAATTTCATGTAGCTGGTAGAGCTAGATGTCGATAGCTAGCAAAGGTACAGTATGTTTTACTTCATTGAATTTTTCTGAGTGTTTGTAATTTGCCAGACTGTATTTTCTTAGGAACAATTATGACAAACATATCGGTCTCTCTCGTTAGTAGTTAACAGGGATAAAATAGGTCTATACGTTTTAGTAAAAAATAATTTTCCTAATTAAGTATAACAGTTAATGATAATAAAAAAATATACAAGTTATAATACAAAGAAGCGGGAGAGCTCCTATAACACATTAAAGAGTATTTATGTAATCAACCTGTTCGACGTAGTTAACGTAGAATGACGACAGAACATTATTCTTCGTATTTTACAGCGTTAGGTAATCGGCATGTTGACAGCTTGATGATATTTTCTGTGCTCTTCTAACATTCCACTTTCTCGTAATTTGTAGTCCAGTGAATTTACGTACTAAAAAAATAAGTTGAGAACTCATTTGTTGTTATGGGCGCTGCTTATTTGAATAAATAATGTCTTAGAACTGTATGTGATGCGTGGTAGAGAATATCTTAATTAACTTATATAAAGCTGAATTCTTTAATGAATGATTTTAGGTCTTATTTATTAATTTTTACAAATGATAGAGGTGACGCAGTTAGGCAAGGGAATTCACCGCTTTGCGCACTTATCCACTTCCCCTTGCACCCTTCGCGAGACACAAGCTCTTGCCCCTTCGTGCAGAAGTGTGTATTCTCCAAATTCGGACACCTTTAGTAGTAGGGATATGGCGATTCGGGCACAGGGGGATGGTGGAGAGAGGTCCTGAGGTGCCAAGGTAGCCATCTTCTATTCCTTCATGTTGTAGCCAGAACGCCGCCATCTTAGAACGTCATCATTTTATGTTACCATCTTGGAGCGCCATATGTTTTTCTCTTTTCGATTCTTTCTTTCTCTCAAGAGTACTCCCGTATTTCTCACCTTCATTCCCTCCCATTTATTTCCCAATTGTTTAAATCCGCTGTCACTGGAGGCCGCTATCTTTGTCATTTGTTTTCCACATTAGTTCTGGCACTGAATGCTAGGAGCGCCGCCGCGTCTTGGTTCCGGCATTGGCCGTCGTTCGATTAGTAGATCTCGCATCTGTCGCATACGCACGAGAGGATCAGGGCAGCACAGCTAAGCCCTATAATGACAGAGAACACTGCACCATTCTCTCCCAAAGATCTTGATACGATAGTCAAGAAGATGAAGTTAAGGAAAGCCCCAGGATTGGACGGGATGACTGGGGAAATGCTCCTCCGTGCATACCCTCGAATACGCCATAACATGTTGGACCTCTTAAACGATTGCCTCTCTGAAGGAAGATTCCCCTTAGTGTGGAAGAAAGGTCTCCTGATCGTAATCTACAAGGTAGCTGGGAAGAACCCTAAAAAGGCAAAATCGTATAGACCAATAACAATGTTAATTGTACATATTGTGGAAGACTACTTAATGTGCATGCAAGAAGATCTTAAGCGGTGCTTTCAAAAGTGCTCAGTTTACCGTGAACTACCTATGTCTGCTCTGTGATAGGGTCAGACGAAAGTGAGGCGACGGCGAAGTCAAGGGTGGCCAGCCCCATTGAGATATGTTGTTCCTGGTTGATCTGAACAATGGACGAGACGAAGTGTGAGTGGATAGTTAACGAAGTGCAGGTATTAAGGCCTCCGCCTACGTGGAGTTCTTCTCCGTGTTCGAGACCGAGGAGCGCGGGAGTGATAAGGGCGACACTCCTACTCGCATCAGTTGCGCAATCGCCACTAAGCGCAAGGCTCTGAACTGGCGTGCAGCGTTCTCGCCGCACTGCGTGTACTTACGGGACTTTCAGCAATTACCCTATTATTTTATTGGCGGGAAGTCTGTAGGAAGGTTCAGTGCCGTGAGTAGTTTTGTATAAGTCTGGTGGGTATATTCTGAGCTACAGCGCTTTGTAAAAGCCGTGTACCCTGAAATGGTGTTTCTAACGTGCGTGACATTTTGAAAGTAGTGGACAGCCCTTTTCTGAAATGTGTGTTCCTTCTGCATAACAGCACATTTGGACGTACGTTTAACAGTTTCGTAAAAATGTGCATTGAAACACACCCAAACGCAGTTCTAGCACCAGCTAGGCGGGACCCTTAAGGTAATAAAGGAAAAGTGAACGGCACCACGCCACACTTTTGGCCCTCCGCAGTGTCCTGCTTGTTATCCACAAGCGGAAATTCCGGAATCGGTTCCCCGGATAACGAGCCATAATCGCCTTGGTATGATGCTGGCTGGCATGTAAATCGCATTGCGATCAGATTGTATGTCCCCTTTACAGGTCCTATTTTCTCATTAGTTAAAAGGAAAAAATCATTTTTTTTGTTACATATGTATTTACAACATCCTGTGTAATTTATACGTTTTGTATATACAAAACAATTATTTTTTTTTTACTGGTATTCGTTTTTAACAACCAAATTACTTACAAAGTGACTGCTTTTGAAACTCTGAGAAAACCTAATCTGACTCCAAAGTTCGAGACTTACACCAGATACCTTTGGTGTAGCTAACTGATACTCCACTCTTGTAGGTATCTTGCTTTGCTGCCTTGTGTACGAGTTGTCTGTTGAACTTTTTTTTTTAACTTCACGGGATGTGAACTGGTTCGTTGTTCAAAAGCTATTGTCTCTGAATTGCTGATAGTTTGCTACTGACGCAGAATGCGAGAAAGCAGCTACCACCAGCAAATCGTTTCTGAGTCCTCTTAAGCCTTTCTGTGCATAACGGTGAAGATTTTATAACTTGTTAAATAAAATACACACACACACACACACACACACACACACACACACACATATATATATATATATATATATATATTATAATGAAAACCCACGTAACTTTTACAATCACTTCTTGTGAATTTCCTTTCCTTTTTATATGCTGAAGTATTGACTATCTAGCTGAAGAATTACTCTCCCCCGTCCTCCTAATCCCTTCGAAATACTGCTCCTCTTTGGTCTCTGGCAGTTACCGCAGCAAGTTTTTGGCTTTCCGTGCAGGTGTAAAGGACATCTCGGAAATTACAGTATGTAATTAAGTCTCATTAGGAAAAGGGCGGGAGGGAAGCGGCCAAATGGTTCTCATTACACCTCTAGTGTAACTTTCACACTAAGCAGTTGGCTCGTATTTACGACAGACTAGTGACCCAAGGTCAACCACACCGCAAATGCTCAATTTGGGGATATATTTTTTTTTTTAATCTACAGAACGTTTGGAATAATGTTACATTATTCTCCATATGTTTGGCGCAGTAGCTATAGCGCTCGCCGTTCGCCAAGGCGAACCGGGTTTGATTCCCGGTGGAGTCGCTCTAAGATTTCGGAGCGGGTGATTCGTGCCGGGCGATCCGCTGGTCGGCGGGTTTTTTTTTTTTTTCTCAAGGATCTTCCGTTTCCTGCTCTCTTACATTCCATTGCTTTTCCGTACTCACTTCGCTTCACCCTCATCGGCTTTCATAGCTTCGCTGTTAAGAGCCACCGTAACCTTTCCGCTCTGATATACTCCACGGTCGAATTTAAAGCAAGTGTAAAAATGCTTGAAAACTGTTCACGATAAAGTGAGCACATTTGAAATCAACCTTTGAAAAATGTAACTGCCCCTATCTGCATATATCTTAACGGGCACCCAGAGTAACATGCGTCCAGTAAGGATTGGTAACGATAAATAGGAAGTAGTTACGTATCTAACGATGTACAGAAAGTGTAAGGTAACCATTTCTGATAACTTAAATTATCACTTTTACTTAGTTTTTTTTAATGTGTCGAGGTGTGAAAATTAGCATATTTGTTAAATATTAATTTTTTTAGTAATCTCACACTTTCACTTGACCGACGCATGAATAAAGTGATGAGGCCCGTGACAATGTTAATCTTACATAAAGCCGAAGAATACACGACGTGCATACAAGTGGATGTTAAGCAGCACTTTCAAAAGTGCTCACCTTATCGTGAATAGCCTATACAAGCAACTTTTGCTATAGACAGTTATCTCCTTAGACGTTGATATTTTTGTGTTCTTCTCTGTGGTCAGTAAAAACGTGAGGCACGTTATTGTTTTACAATCGGCATATTTCGATGGTTTTCCGGCGTGGTGGTCTGCACTGTTTGGCTAGCACCTAAGAAACGCAGTAAAATAAATTATCTTATTCAGACAAAATTTTTACTCGCGTTTTCGAGAGCGTAATGTAACCGTTCTGTAACAACAATAATTTTCTAATTGTATTCTCCAAGGAAATAAAATAATTCGAAAGGTAGACTTTGCTTTAAAAATTTCAAAAGTTATTTTAACTAGGTGCTCTACGGTTTTGGATCTCCTACAAAATTTGATCGTGCTCGACCATCGGAGAGAAGTAAGATTCTTATTCCTAGGACTACTAAGTAAGGGAGCTACAGTCTATTCAGTTTCTTCACACTTTTTGAATCAAACCTTTGAAAAATCACCCCATGTATCACGTGTTTATTCATTTCATACGTATTCCGTGTATCTCAAGCGTTATATGCCTATGTTAATTTGAAATTATCTTATTTTTCGTTAAATTATAATATTTCATTTATAACAAACATGAATAAAGCAGTGAGAAACCATGTGTGTTGATAGCGCCTAGAAAGAAATTGTTCTCGTGCAAAATGTAATTTTATCCGAGTGTGTACGAATCCGGTGTGTTGTCCTGTGGTGTGATTTTATAAACTTTGTTAAGCTTAGTTTGCACGAGGCGGAGGAATATCCTGGAAGCAGAACTTCCGCAGGGCTTCAGAAAAGTCTGAATTAACCTTGAATGTATTATAAACTGAGTACTTTTGTAAACCCTGCTTAAGATTTACTTCCACACAAATTGTGTATTCTTCCACCATATGTAAAGTTAACGTTGCTATAGGTCTGATAACTTTAACCATGCATCAGTCAAGTGAAACTTGAAATTATTAGAAAGTAAATAGTTTACCAATTTGCTAATTCTTATACTTTTGTGTTAAACCGAAAGAAAAATAAATTATTTCAGTATTCAGAAACTTTTAACTGACACTATCAGTGCAACGTTAATATTTGGAAGCAAAGGTTGTTTACGATTAAGTGTGCACTTTTGAAATTAACCTTTGAAAAATGTTACTTGCCATACCTGCATATGTTTTAACGTGCGCGCGAAGTGGCATGCGCCCGGTAAAGTTGGTAATGACGGAGAGCAAGTAGTTTCATGTTTTAACGTTGAATTAGTGTTTAGTGAAACATTTGTGAAAACTGAGATTATTTCTCTTAATTTGTGTTAATTTTTCTTTTTTAATGCACCAAAGTGTAATAATTAGCAGATATGTAATATACTTACTTTAATTGTAATTTTACAGTTTCCCGGTGCATGAATAAAGTGACCAGGCCCATGGCAATGTTAATTGTACATATGGTGGAAGATTACACAATGTTCATACACGTAGATCTCAAGCAGGGCTTTCAGAGAGCTCAGGGGACCGTGAACAGCTTATACTTGTCCTCCGTTGTTTTCAGCTTCACTAGGCGCTTGCCATCACATGTGTTCGTTAAAAATATGGACGTAGGGGCAGCGACATTTCTCAAAGTTTCATTTTAAAAGTGCTCCGTCTATCGTGAACAGCCTATATGCAAGTGACATTGGCTAGCAGAAACTGTAGGAACGAAAACGTAATTTATTCGCACACTCTTGCGTTCAACAAAACCATTCGTGCTTGAGGAACGCATGGCCAAACGAGGAAAGTAAAGTCAAAGAAAAGTATTGCAGTTTATTGAAGGGCTACATTACATCTGATTTGATGTGACGTTCCTAAAGAGAAAGACTGACGTGTAAGATGTCCCTTTATGGCGCTAGCAAAGCTCTTTCTTTATCCTAAAATTCCTCGGTCTTAAAAAAATTAAGGCCAGCTTCATACTAACTTACTTGAACCTGTTTCTGAACATCATTGAAAAGAGATTACAATTATATATTTTATTAATATGTTGTTAGTGAAAATGAGTGTGTATAGGTCTATCTATTATACTTCATAAATTGCACTGTTTATCAACTAACAATACAGTGATATTTTACCGTGCTTTTCCCCTGTGTTAAGATTCAGTTAATCTTCCACACATATTATTGATTATCCTACATGCAAAAAAATTAGAAAAGCTTTATTTAGGTCGCAATTTTTTTTATTATTTTACTGTGTATTGTCAGGCTGTCCGTAGGAAATGAATATTCCAGTTATCAAAATAACACATTCACAAAGCAATACCATACTACAAGCATTATAAGGGAGCTACACTCATTTGTCACCATATACGAACCATTGAGTGTGAACTACAGCAGATGGGGACGAAGGAAGTCTGAAATACGGCTTTATTTACGTCACATGCTGGTTTTATGCATTTCTCTAAAACAAAAATAACTGCTGATGGAGTGGGCTGCCAAAAAAAAAAAGTTTTTTTTTTTTTTTGTTGAGAGCCACAAGAACGTATGGAATATATCAGACAGAAATTGTAGACCCTAAAGCTAATGGCAAAGGAGAATGAGGTAGCGTCTGAGAAACTAGTACACCATTACACCATTGTAGTTCCTGCCCATACTACCCACGAAATTTCACGACAGGCCCATCATGGCCTCTGAACAAACCTGAGGATTTAGAATTGTAAACTAACAATATATTGCGTGCGACATATCTGTATCCTACCTAATCATACCATACGATAATTTTTTTTTGTTTATTACAATTTTGTAAGATCATAATTTAAAAACCAAACAAAATTTTGTTAGATTTTAGTTTGTTTTTTTTTACTTGTAGAAACAAAAAAATTGACAAAGAAAACTAAAATGAATGTTGGAAAATAAACACATTTATACAAATACAGCATAGGCTGCATTACCCTGTGTGTTCTAAATATGCTGTAACTTGTTGATTAAATTTGAAACAGCGAAAATGTTTTTTTTTTTAAGACTTGGAAATGAAAGTGTACCATAGAGTAAAAATGTTAACCATATTACCTCTTCAACAACACACTGTGTTTGAAATATGAAATCTGGTTCAAGAAAATATTCTCCTCAGTCGTCTTTCACCTGTAATTTGTTTCCAGTGTAGCACTATAGAAAAAAAAAATGCTGGCAATATAAAAAAAATATCAGAAGAAATTTGTTTACCAGCGGATGAGTGAAGAAACGATCACAGATATACCTTTAAAGACAGGCACAGAGAAATGGGAAAATATATATTTACAATGCTTGGTATTGCCACGAACTTATCAGAGGGAGAACAAATTCTGCAGTTCTTCACCTGATTTCCTGATATTTCAGTAGTGTGAAGTGGAATTTTCTATCCATTTAAGCCCTGTACTAATTAATATAATGGCAGTATGCAGAAAATGTTTTGAAGTCTTAAAATACAGTGTTATTTTATCTGAGAAATATTACTAAATTTTCATTCAATAAGCAATTAATATGATGTATTACATGGCAGAAATTACATCAACCGCTCATAAATATCCACAAGTCATATGCAAGATACTTTATCAATACTGTTCATTCGTGGGTTTTTATCTGCATGTACGTGCATTTGAAAGCAGAATATATATTACACATGTAAAGATCAGGAGGTCTACTGTAAAGTCACACTCAAGCTATCTTCGACTGTATATGGTGTGGTGTTAACGTTAATTGCAGTATTGCGTGCAGTAAAATAAGAGTCCGTTTAATCTGCTAAATTTGTATGTTAAAACTTCCGGGGAAAAATTAGATAATTAAATGAAATTACTGAGTAATATAGTACCTGTAACTAGGGCGCCACTCCCCAATTGCAATCATAAAGTTGAAAAAAAATTTTTATGGCCAATTAGGTTAACATTAGTCGGTAGAAGAAATGTTTCACAAACTGGCCCTCACGTAGAAATAATTGGATGGATATTTAAATAATATTACAGTGAAATGATATGCATGCAAAAAAGGTTAAAACTATTATATTAAATAAAAAATAATTCGCTTGGTGCTAAATACAGGATAGTCAGAAAACATAGCATTAGTTTATCTAAAAAATCCAAATAAATCTAAAGTAAAAACACCTCACGAGGTTCGTACAAATATGGTCATGTATTTAGTCTTCAACCTGGTTCGATAAAGAGTCAGCCTTTAACAGAAATATTTTGGTTTAGCAAAGGGAATAACACGAATACATTGAGTAAATTAGTTCAAAGATATCGTATTATAAAACAAGGGATTTAATACTGTGAAAAAACACACAGAAATAAGATATTCTCCACAATGGCCCTAGTTTCGCATACAACGCCGAGCCGAAACTGCAGGCTTGGAATGGAACCTTAGAATTCTAAGAAGCACGTTTATTTTCATATCAATTAAGTAATTTGAGTGACTTAACAACACTCTAAATCTTAATCGGTGAAAATTTCACTGTTTCAATCAGTTAAAGGTTCCTGATTGATTCAGCAGTTACTCCGGTGAATTTAACTGATGAATCAGTGAAAAAATACCAATATTCCTTCAATTATATTTCAGTAACATTTTCCACTGATTCATCAGTTATTTTTTCACTGTTTTTCATTGGTTTATGTTTTACTAATAGATCAGTTAAACAGCATGTGAAAACGGCCGTCAAACAACGTTTAGAAATGGCCGTTAAAGAACGCGAATCATGTGAAATAACAACGAATAAACTAATGAAACCAATACAAAATACATTATAAAATGTGCTTCGTTTTTCAAAATACCATTTTACGAGGTAATATGAACATTCAGCCTTTCATTCCTTTTTTGCGTCTTTAATTTCGTTTTCATGTAATCATCACAGCGCTTTGTTTGAAGGTTTAAACTACATATAATGTGATATATACTATACTCATATATACTATACGTTTTAGCTATCCTAACTGGGAATCCTAAGGGAAAACAATTAAAAACTACACGCTTTCGATAAAAACACCTATATTTTCCTCGCACTTATCAAGCTGACTTAGCAGCGCAGATGGCAAGGTAACGGTTTGAAAGCGAAGTATACAGTGTGTGTGAATTCAATTCTGACCACTTCCGAAATTTTTTTTTACTTTTTTAAGTTACTTTAAATTGCGCAATATAAATAGCAAACTATTGTAAATATGTTTATTTCTGCTAATTATTTGGTTAAATTCAATCAAATCAATATTTAATTCGCCACTGCAGTTTGCAGTCAATCAGTGAAATAGTTTCACGCCACTACTTTAATCGGTGAAATTTTTCCACTAATTCGAATTTAGAGTGCAAGAAAATAATCTCAGGAGTAATGTTTCTTGCAGTCATAATTAAAGATTGTTAGTCCACTCTTCTCAGCCCCAGATCCTGAACAACTATTCCTGTACTCCAATTGCGGTTTGAAAAATTTTCAGACTATATCTGTACAAACTCAATAAAGACACGTCTTAAAATTTAAGTTCTTTTAAATTCTGTGGCATTGTTTCAGTCTTCAGTGTGAGTGAGGTTCATGCCTCAGTCAGATATTTTTATGAGGGGTTTTTGTTTTGTTTATCACACCTTCCGTATCAAACGACAAATGAGTATGGCCTCCAGAATAGGAACGTGTGAATTGTATGCAATTCCTCGTTTCGGCGCATTATATTTTAGACGGGCAATGTGAGTCGTTGGGTCGCTTGCTTCTGCTGGACTCGGGAGTGTTCGACTGTCTTCGGCGTTTCGGTTAAGTGGTTCTTCGTGTACCGCCGGAAAGGCTGCCCAAGTATTCGTTAGCTCAATTGGCTTGAATAAATTTTTCATCAGGAGGAACCGTAAGATATTTCAGGTCTAAATGTCGTACGAACTCTGCAAAAAAAATTTTAGTTATTAATTTTTAGTTTTAAGTCTCATGTTTATCTTCTTAATTCTCGATTCCACAGTTCTATATATCGGCTCTAAATAATTTATTCCAGTTTCACGTTCCTTTATTTTCAAGAGTTCTGTTCGTTTTTACTTACTCATTGGCATATGAGTGGGGCTCGCTACGTCTTACAAACCAGGACGACACGAGAAACGCCATGTAACCAAGAAAACCATCAGTCGTATGAAACCAGAAAACAAACTTTGGAAACAATATAAATCTCTAGAAATTAGAAACACGCACACTGTATGGAAAAAAAAAAAAATTTGTATTTGAAAACTATTTCAATACAAACTATGCAAAAGCGCAAAAAAAAAAAAACTACAAAGCACTACTTCTGCAAAATTTACTGCTACAAAATTTCATTCGTTTGTTAAAACTGAGTATATTTTGGCTATTCAATGCGTCCAAGGAACCAATTTTCTGGGCCGCTCAGATTATCAGCGGACTTACTATATGACGGTCTGCCGCAGCTCGGGCTCCGATGAAAAACACGAAAACGTATATCGTTCATCGTGCACATGACAGTTCAAGTTAATGTAAAAGTAATTTATTTTTATTACGTCGCACAGTAGCACACAAGTCTTGGCGTATTTCAAATTTTAGGAACAACAAACTTGGCTAGAATATTGCACTGTGCAGTATAGGTAAGGTAAGCAGGTGATCAAGCTATCACACGGGATTTCGGTTGTAGTGCCTCTCGCAGTCAAGTTTGGGGGTGCAGTTGGTAATTTTACATGGTCTCATATGTGTAAACGTTTTTCCGTAGCTCAGATAAACCTACTGGATTTTTTGTAAGACTACGAAAAATATTATTTTATGGGATCGATTTTCGAATTCAGGTTCCTACACAGTGTTTCTACGTGAGAGATTGCTTGTAACTGTACAACATATGCGTACGAGTACGTAAAGGCTGTTCACGGTAGATTGATCACTTTAGAAAGCACTGCTTAGGATCTCCTATGCACGTTGTGTATTCTTCCGCCTTATGTAAGATTAACATTGACGTCGGCCTCATGACTTTGTTCATGCGTCGGTCACGTGAAACAGTGAAATTATTAGAAAAGTAAATATTTAACAAATATACCCATTTTTACACTTCGATGCGTTAAAGGAAACAGTAAGCGAAAGAAATAATTTAAGTTATCACAAATGGTTACCTAATAAGTTTTATTCGACGTTAAGGTACGGAACTGATTACCAAACATCGTTACCAGCTTTACTGGCCTTATGTCACTAAGGATGCCTATTAAAATATATGCAGGCAGGAGCAGTGACTTTTTTCTAAGATTGATTTCAAAAGTGCTTATTTTACCGTGAACAGCATATAGATAGTCGCAAGTTAGTACACAAACCGTGTTAAAATGCTTCCGAAACTCGTCTGTATTCGAACTGCGGAACTCATATACCGCTCTAACCTTAATATACATTTCCTAAAACTTGATTTTTGTCTTTAATCTGCGTTTGACGAAGCGTGTACCTCATGCGGATGTTACTCATCCATTTGCCCTGAAGGACGGTAGTATAGAAAAGTGTGTTCGGGGACAGGATGCAAGAAAATTGAGCATGCAAGTCTGTCAAGTGTTCACTGTTTTCCATTCCTGTCGAACGTCACCTATAGCCCGTTCACGGTGCTAACCCTCTTAACTTTACGACACTCTGGGGGAATAACTCTAGATGGCACAGTGATACAAGAATAATTACAAAAGTTACAATTTATTTTATTCCTTCTTCTCATACATTAAAGGATATCAAATACATTAATAAGCAAATACTGAATGATTATAGATTGGAATATCTCAACAAATAATATAGAATAAAAACTTGACTATTCGAAGCTACGATTATATAAAGAATTAATAGGCTCGTATTGGGAGACCTCTAAGGTTCGCTGCGCCTAACATCATCTCCGGATCTATCCTGCACCCAGAACCGAATTTCTCCTTACCACTGTTAATTACGTCACGACCGGAACTCCACCGCCTCGTGTTGTCGTGGAATGCACAATCTGCACACATCTCTCCCAAGACGCCGGTATCACAGCTCGCCCTGCAATGCCGCCCTCGCGAGATCTCTCGCCGACCTCCGGCGTCGATGTTGCCCTCGTGTATTAAGTAGTACCAGCAGAGGGTCGAGGCGTCGCCAGGCCCCAGCGGCCTTTTATAGTTGCCACTGGACGACTTGCAGGGGCGCCTTGCACCACCCCCGCTCTCCTCGGCAGTCCGCACCATTACGAACGCCAGGACAGCACTCCGTCAAATCGTGGTGCTGGTTCGACTCCCGTGCCCATAACAACGTATAGTAAATTATTAATTTCTGTCGCTCTTAGCTCCATCAGCTAGACTCTCCGCTTTAGATTATCGTTACACAGTATGTGAATAAGCGTGTATGTGCATATATATGTGCGCATATATATGTGTGTATATGTATGTATATATATGTATGTATATATAAAACAAGTTGTGAAACCATTGCGGAATTAGTTTTGAACATTTTTTGGCAAAATTTATAAAATTGCTTTAAGTATATAATTTGGTGTGTGAAAATTTCAAGGAAAGCTGAACAAAAATGTATAGAAATGTAATTTCCGACAGTATGATTTCGAGTGACGTCACAGTATTTCCTCGTAATAAGCTTTTTTTTGTCACTTGACATCTGTGACCTCTCATTGTTGCGAACGGTGATAAACCGTCTTGTCTCCTAAATTTTGAAGCTTTTAGTCCGAAGTTATATATTGTTTTAATTTATCGAATCAACTTTGTTTCAATTGAAATACGCTGTTCATTATTGTGCATGTTCATAAATATTAAATTATTTTCCCACCACTGTTACAAAATCTCCCGAAATCTCAAGTAATTGTTCAGCCCAGTGACTCTTTTAAGCTCATAAGATTAGGTTTGGCCATGTTGGAGACACGGCCGTTTGTTCTGCGTGAATACGTCTACGTTGACGCGCTCGGATAATTTTTTTTTTTTTTTTTTTTTTTAACATTCCCGGCACCGCTTCACTCGACCATATGGGGTTTTATGGGTATCACTGGATTGGTTTTAAGATGCTCTTTACAACCGTATACGATATTGGTATTTCTACTTCGCTTTTTGATTAGTATAGGCCAAAATGGTGTTAATTTTTCAAAATTTTTATATTAAACTTAAACAATCTCACCATATTCATGCCACATAAATGTTTTTACACACGCAATCGTTTGATCTTGAAGAGAGCTGTCGATTACTAGCATCGTAGCTTCTCCTAGTCAAATTTATACTACGCGGAAGTTATGAGAAGCGGCGAAACGAACTCAAAATTGCGCCACCTCCCCTCCTTTTCTTCCCTTCCCCGCGCCGCGCGCGATGCTTCACAGTCCTCACTCAACGTAACATATTATTTGATTCTTTGGCAATAGAGTGTTGTAATTGGATTTTGAATGTATACTATAGATTCGGAGCTGCAATGCCAATCTGCATCCCCTGATGTTGTCATCGGATTTTCTGGATTGCCTCCCACTATGGTCGCATATTTAAAGACCTATTCACTTCATAAGCAATCGTAGCTTTTGATTAAATAAACCTCAACAGCACCAGCTGAATCCTTAAATTAATCTTCGTAGTTCAAGTAATTTTCCGTTACTTGTAGTGCTCAAATGAAGTCCTTATTATGATTAACAAACAACACCATAACCGACATGTATATGAAAAAGCGAGAACAGGTCAAGGGGTTCGGCCCACTGCATTTAGGGAGTTTTATTTTATTGCAAGTTATGTCTCTTAGAATGACAGTATGCAAAATGATAGATGTTTCTGATGCTACAGAATGCAATATGCATAACGAGTAACTCAGGATTTCACTTATTTTTATATTTTTGTTCGGAAAATTACATGGCGTAAAATACTGCATTTATCTTACATCAGTAAATAAATACAGTAATTTGTGAAAATATGTTTGTAATGTAATTATTTGATTTTGTTGGAAAGGGGTATGCAATGATGGTTTGTGCTTTCTTAACACAAGAAGTGATATATGGCTTATTTGCTGTTTTATTTTAATCATGGATGGTTATTTTTTTACATTACCATTTTTTATTTTTACGAGGCCTTTCTCTTGGTTAACAGGGAATATGATCTGCACCCGTGTTCTTACAATATGTCCTCTCTCTCTCTCTCTCTCTCTCTCTCTCTCTCTCTCTCTCTCTCTCTCTCTCTCTCTCTCTCTCTCTCTCCTCTCCCTCCCTCTCCCCCTCCCCCTCCCTCCTTCCTCCTTCTCTTTCACTCTCTGGAACACACTCGCACATTTCCTTTTCATCACATTGGTCCCTGGGAATGTTCGCGTGTGTGTGTATGTACGTGTGTGTGTGCGCGCGTGCGTGATGGCCAAGTCGTGTAGCACATACCGGCTGCCAGCTTAATTTCTTGGCCTCTCCGTGGCGCGGAATGTCGAGGAAATTGTGTCTCTTACATCGCCGCGAGATATATGCGAGGACGAGATGGAATCCTGCACAATACTCGTGCTCCCTCCTGCCTCGTGGCCTTCCTCAATTCCTTTCCTTCGTCTCTTCCGCTGTCTGCTACATGCTGTTTCGCGGGAAGGCACGCGATTTTTTTTTTACCATCGGCTCGTATCTCGCCAGAGGTAAAACAGAGATAAATAATGCGGGCGACGTACATCTGAAGAGACTCTACTGAAAGTATTGCACATTAAATGAACTCGCATCACTGCAATACCAGAAATTCCAGGATTACTGGGAAAACGTTATTTTTGTTATTATTTTTATTATTTAGACGAGACATTATATATACATTATCTTTAATAAATGCTTTCCTTTCGTACTTATTTTGTAATGTTGTTAATAAACCGGAGTGTTTAAAGATTCCTAATCATAATTATATTATTTTTAATTCTTTTTGTACTTCAAATAAGCGGAATGATTTAGTGAAAATGTGTGGGTTTTAAAATATAACATTGTTTTTGATTTTGAACCCTTTATGGGGGAAAAAAAAAAGAACTCTTCATGGGTTATTTAAGCATTATAATAATTAAAGCTCCATTTATTTGTAATTAAATTATGATTTGTTATTAACTTTAATTTGTTTAAAACTATATGACTTGCTATTAATCTCCCCCAATTCTTTTATTTCAATTTTTTTATATAAATGTAGCATAGTTTTTTTAATCTTTGTGTATTTGTACTTATTTTTGTTCGTTTGTTCATATGTATTTGACATTTTTGTCTATTGTTCTTTTTTGTATGTTTGTGTCTCCCTGTTGGTTTACACTGTTGGGTGGCACATTAAACCACAAAATAAATCAAATGAATTAGAATTATTATTATTATTATTTTAATTATTTGCACCGTAATGTTATGTCATCTGCGTATAACTATGAAGATGATTTCTGAGCTCGATTCCTTTTAAATTGCTCATCATTTGTTCCCAAAACAGAATGCACTGTTTCACTTTCCATATTGAAATTACCCTTGATTGACTATTAGCCGATTTTTGAGTTGGAACATCACGATACCAAAGGCAGTACCTAAGCGATTTCGACCATGGATGTTGAGATTGGTGTTTAAATCGCCGTAGCTGAAAATGGACGTCTGCTTAAAGCACACGCTAGCGACGTTCGCCGACTTTTCTGAGAGCGACGTATCCTGATGTCTCACAAAAGTAATTAATTTGTCATTTAATTTTTTTTACCGTCGTTAAATGACTCAATAAACCTATATTTTATGATGCAGAGAAGCCCAAAATATGATAAACAAATTGTATCCGCGCATTTTATCTCCTGTTATGTGCATTATACCCCTACAACATGCAGCGAGACACTGCAGTGGCGTATATTCGAAAGACCAATTAATTTTAAAAGGTTTAAGTGGACCTCTTCTATCAAGGGCGGTTATGTCTCATAGGAATGCTTCGTAAAAGAGTGAGTGAAGAGATGTGGGCGGCTCTTAACAGCGAGGTCTTCAGAACCGATGAGGGTGACTGAAGTTACTATGGTGCGGCGCCGGAATGATGGGGCGGGGGAAACGGGAGATGCCCGAGAATACCCGCCGATAAATGGCATCGTCCAGCACGATTACCACTTGCGAAAATCCGTTGACCCGGCCGGGGATTGAACCCGGTTCGTCTTGGTGGGATGCGAGCGTGCTAATCGCTCAGCCACCGCGGCCCTCTTCGTAAATGAGACTCGGCACGAAAACCACTTGGAAAATTCTCCATGTGCATTTAGAGTTTAAAGAGGCAAATCTTCCTTAACTTCGAATGGCGTTTCCCCCCGTTTAAACAATGTTTACGTACATTTTAAAGCACTATTGAATAACTATTATAACAATTTTTGTGTATTTGGATTTCAGCTACACACGTTTATAACTTTCGTATTTCACTAACAAAAATTAGGAAACATTTAATCTGTTTAATCGAAGGTAAATGAATGACTGTGCGCATATATTTTGCTACAGTTGCTATTTGTGTCTTAAAAAAAAACATTTTTCCTTTATTCTTGAGAAGAATGCTGAACTAATTTTCATTACTCTTTGAACTCTATCTGAAGTACTTACATGTGGCTATAAAATATTATCTTTAAGATTATCAGGGAACTTAATTCAGGTAATGTTGCCAGTGACCGGTAGTATACCAGACCCGCGAACAATATGCTAACGTTATTGGAATTTGAAATGTAATAAATATTCCGTCATGAATTCTACGGAGAGCAGTAATGTTTCGGTTACCGGCAATACAGAATTATTTAATATCCGCATGATATCAATTTATGATTCGCCATTAAAAAAAAAACATGTATGGTTGGTTTTGTGTACATTCACTCTACGTAAAATAAAATTGAAAACGCTCCTCTATACTGCCCGTGGCGTGCTTGTGGAATAAAATAAATACATTAGAAATTACATGTGCATAAAACACACAAGATTATATCCCTGAGTTGTTATTGTTTAGCTGGCATTCCTCTGTACACATTAAGTTTATGCTAGTGACGACAAATGAATTATTGTAAGGTGTGCTAGTTGTATCTGGCAATGAAAAATTTCTTTATTCCACTTGTTGGCGCATCAGTCAATGCAGTGAACTTCCGTCCGCAGTTGACCGGGAAGGTGGTGGTGACGGAGGCCGGGGGTAGGGGGAAGTGGAGTAATGGTCCGACTAGGTCTCTCCCACCAAGGCGAAACTGGTTCGATTCCCGGCGGGGTCACTCCCTGATTTTCGCACTGGACGACGCCACTGGTCGGTGGGTTTTCTCGGGAGTCGCCCGTTTCCTCCCGCCCTTTCATTCCGGCGCTTCGCTTCACCCCCATCGGCTCTCAAGACTTCGTCCAAACCTCTCTCACTCCAATCCGCAGGTGATATCGTATCACGTGTAACGTAACCAACGGCTCTTAAGACGTTCTTATTCTATGTGCTCCAGATCGGTGTGTCCAGGTTTGCTGGTTAGAATATCCTTAAAATCATTTACCATAGTTTCTTCTTGCAATATTGTAAAACCATCAAAATGCACAGACATTTCTTAGCCATAAGTTTTGTTGCGTCCTTAATTCATATTTAATGCTTACCTAAGAGAATGTATTTACAGTTTGTAATACTCTAAATTTGTGAAAATATGTACAAGAATGTCAATACACAATACCCTTTGTAGATTCATTATTACAAACCGTAACAAAATACTTTAGTATAGAATGACGTAAGATGTAATGTTTCCCCATATATCGGGTCGTAAAATAATTGTGGAATTTTATTTAATTTTATTACATTTTCCTATTTACAGCAAAAGACAATAGCATATTTAGTTATTTATATTATTTCAGGGTAATGTAATTCTAGTTTTTTAAATATTAAAATTAAAATTTGAGGAGTGAATCATACAACGATTAGATTTTCATTATTCTATGAACGTAGCCTTGCTGGAAAAACATAATTCATTCAGTAGAATGCAATACTGAAAAGTGTTAACCTTAAACTCATTTTTTATTATTTACCGTTGGTTGTATCTAAATTGTGGGATTTTATTATTTCACATGGCAATGATCAAAACACCTATCGATAACCTTGAAACATACAGCATAATCGAATGTAGTGAGTACACAATTATTGGTAGGGACACCCGAATTTCGTGAAAAGCTTTCCGCGCATGTTGGATTTCAATACGCGACTAGTATTTCAGTAGTTATCCTTTGCATAAGCATGGCATGTCTATGTGAGAAAACATTTTTCTTCTTGGCTGGCCAATCAGAATTATGCTGCTCCTACAGCGTGCGTCTGTGATTCGCGAGCAGACAACTGAGACACTTAACACGTAAACCATCCAGTGAAGAAAGTACATCTGAGATAAAGTATTATTAAATACAACTGGTCGTGAAATCTATTCGCGAAAATCGGGCGTACCCAATTATTGGCCACTAACATATTTACATTTATGGCTGGACAACTATTGGCGGGGTAATTTACAAGAAATTACATAGCATCTAAAAAGGAATGCTCATATTTTGTCTTGAACGCAATGTTTTATGATTGGCAAGGGACACTGTTCTGACTCTTAAATCAGATAGATCGCGTATTTAAATAAATCATTTCTAATATTTACGTATACAATTCTGAATTAATTTAAATGATGCCGCCAGTAATTTTCACAGTACTTATCTGCGAATGGAAATGCGATCTGCATAAACTAACGCAGGAACAGAATAAAAACATAACTGTAAACATTTCATCCGCGTTGGACAGTAGTGGATATTTTTAAAGTAAATAGTTCAGTTCGTTAAACATACAAAGAATTGTATTGTTATGAGTAATTAGAGGAAACCTATATTTACAACACAGAAAAGAAAAAAATATACACGTTACATATTTTGATTTAATATTCGCTGTATTTATTTTGTTTTAATTAAGAAAACGCAATTACTATCTATATATTACGTTTATGATATTATAGTACACATTTATGGAGCTCGTTGCTGTTAAAGAAACATCATTCATGTGACTTAAGTGAACTATCTGAAAACATAAATGCCTCACTATTACGCTACTTATTTACACTACACTGTCTTTTAAAAAATATGCCGATGTGAGTTTCTACTAACATAATTACAGCTTCCATTATTTATTGTTAAAATGCTTGCGGCCATGGGAGGGAAATTTTGTCAGCGGTTGGTCTAAGAGGCACTCAGCAGCAAACCAGTTGTTAAGAGATTAGTCTTCTCACTGTCTTGTATGTTATTGCAGGGGGGTGTGCTCTGAAGCAGACGAAAGCTGCTTGTGTCATAATGGTAAAAAGAGTCGAGTTTATGTTCATTTCTTTCTGTATGTAACTGGTCAAATGTGGTGTCTACCTTGCAGTTATACTAGAGATTTGCCACATTAATTTATAAAAATGTTTTTTCCTACTCGGGGACTGGCGTTTCAAAGTCATTTCAAGCAAAAATTTTGTATGTAATACATTTGACGTTTGAGTAATTAGTCAATTCGCAGTTGCTTCAGACTTTTCAAATTGAACCTTTGAAAAGTCACCCATTGTTTCCTAAATGTTTCATGAATCGCTAGTATTTTATATAAGTGTTAACATAAAAGTCAAAGTTCAGTTTAAACAAAAATAGTTATTTATATGTTATTTATAAGTTATAATATTTTATTTATAATTAATATGAATAAAAACAGGGAGAGAAATAGGCGTGTTGTAACGCCTACTAAGAAATAGTTCTTATGCAATTTTTATTTAACTTATTGCGCACGAAATGCAGTGCGCTGACCCTTCGGTATAATTTTCTAAAGGCTGTTCACGATAAAGTAAGCACTTTCGGAATAATTTTTTGAAAAATGTCACTCGCTGAAGGTGTATATTTTAACGGTCCCAATGACTGGCATGCATCCTGTTAAGTTGGTAACGATGAAAGGAAAGTAGTTCCATGCTTTAACGTCGAATGAAAAGTGTCATGGAAACATTTTTGCATACTTAAATTTTTACTTTTACTTTTTCCCTATTTAACGCATACAATTGTAAAAATTAGCAAATTTGTAAAAAAATGTAATTTTACAATGATTTCACAGTTTAACTTGACTGACGCATGAATAAAGTGGCCAGGCCCATGTCAATGCTAATTTTACGTAAGGTGGAAGAGTACACAATTGCATACATCTAGATCTTAAGCCGGGCTTTCAGAAGTGCTCAGTTTATCTTGTAGCCCTTCGCTATGTCCTTTCAACAAGAACAACACAAAGGTCAGCCACACTTAAAAAATATCCTAAAGATCAGCAGAGAAAAAGATTTTTAAAGCAGCATTGGATGACAGAAGGCAAAAACAAGGCATAATAACACAAAAACAAAGAGAGCTCTTCGAAAAATTATAATCTATCGAAAAGATTTCATCACCACAAAAGGTTACACGAACTAGGTTACACAAACTACAAAGTGCAAAATTTTACTAATTTTTAAAACGGTCTACATTTAGATCTAAATAACTTCTACTTTGTGCAATAAATTTTATACAATTCCACACCACTACATTTCCTCCAATATCTTTAAACATTTAAAATAAATTCTGTGGACTAAAACATTTTCCAGAACTTTTGATTACAATAAAAGATTTTTTTCTTAGCTTCAAATATGCTAATTTTTTGTAACTTTGTAAGTGAACATATTTTTCGGCCAAAATACATTCAAGTGTCCTCCAGGGCCAAGCATGCATTGCATAATCTTGAATAGTATAACTTGATATCCAATGTAATGATTTTTTCCGCAATAAAACTGTATATTTGATTTACGAAAAATATAGAACGAAAATGTTTATAATTCCACACGGACATTTTCTAAACCATATACGTATATCTGCACAAGATAATATTTTATGTTTGACAAACTTTTGGCACAACTTACAGGAAACATTTTCGTAAGTCCACATGGACATTTTCGAAAACATTTGTGAAAACTACAAAATATACGTTAATTGTCCACATTGACATTCCTTTCTGAAGGACTTCACAATAAAGACATTTTTATAAGTCCACAAGGACATTTCCTCGCCAACATGTGATGTTACAAAAGAATATTGTGTCAGTCCACAAGGACATTTCCTCACCAATATATGATTTTACGATAGATCCACAAAGACATTTGGCGGTACGATTTTTAGTTTCTATGTCTTTCCAATGGCTGATTTTTTTTTTTAAGTAACAAAAACATTTTTAAAAACAGCCTTCTAAAATCTGCGTCCTAGCGCAAAACCTTGTAATAAGAGATCTTAAAATTATTCCAAAACACCATCCCAACTTCCATAAGCATTTTTATCTATTTACTAGGGCTCTTTTCTACTTTGTCAATAAGACCCTATCTACTTGCACATGTAGTACTTATCTTGTAGTAGTTCTTGGCCGCTGCAGTGATATCTCCTCGAGACCCAGACTGCAGGTTAAATACACCAAATTTTCAGGGGCGTGACCCCAACCAAAATTAGGGGATTTTCAGGTCGACCAATCATATTTTACTTGCCCTTGGAAGTTGTTACAAATGCATAATTTTTCTTAGAAAATCAAATCAGTTGCACGCTCTTTAATAAAGTTCATCCCAACTTACGCTCTATATGAGCGCTCTACTGCGACACTAGCGCGGCACCCTGGCGGGTTGATGAACCACACAGCTGTCGCCTAGCACTCTACGAGAGAGTGCGAAGCGTGTTTCGTACGTGTTCTTTTGTGCAACATAATTTTCACCATTTTCAAACACCAGAAAACAATACAGGTAAGAAGCAGTCGTATTATATTTCTTTAACAGTGTTTTATACGGGGATTCACTTCGGGTCGATAATTCTTCATGCCACGAAGTGGCAGGCAGGCAACCTCAGTGGCTAAGTAGTATATGGGTAGGTTGAGGACAATACATTTTTTTAAAATCCTAAAACTCCCCATTTTCCCTCAAATGTCATGCTTTTCACCCCCAAAATAGAAATTACACACAAAATCCTGTACGAATACTGATCGTAATATTTCTCTCAAAAATTAAGCAAAATCAACCGATTACGCATCAAATTAAGCAAATTTAGACCAAAGAATGTAAGCTGATTCAAGCAAAAAATTAAGGTAATTAAGTCTAAAAGTATGCAAATTAAGCTAAAATAAAATGAAATACTGTGTTATTATTCTTTATAGATTATATTCGAAACTCGACTATTTTTTTTTTAAACTTATTCTGTATGTTCAAATTCGTCACCAATTTCCCGAAGTTCATCTTCATCGCAACCATTATGTAAAATCATCGACTGTAATTTTTGTATATTTTGATACAATTTGAAAACTATATTTCGGAATTTGTGGGACTTCATATTTATGGCGTACGCTGGAAAAGTTGATTTAGAACCGCCTTTTAAAATGTAAGTCAACTGCAAAGCCATTTTTATTTAAAAAGAAAAAAAATTATTTATGTTTAACGAAATGATTTTTTATTCGATTAATCAACTTAACTAAACGTCTAAAAATTTCTATAAAATTATGGAAACATTTCGTTGTTTCCGTAAAATCGTTTACATCTTTCACTTATTAATTTTAAACATTTATATATCTTAAGTAATATTTTCGCCTCGAAAATGAATAATAATAGATATCACCTTGAGTGTTTACAGTTGGTTTATAATAATGATCATTATTTCTATATAGTGTATCTAGTTTTGATTTTGAATATGTAAAATCATTATAAGCAAGAAACATTTTATCACAAAGGCCATTTTCCATATCTAGATTCCAATTTTCTTTAGAAAAGATCTCATTTCTTCCATTCTTAACATTAATATTTCTTACATTATAGTGATAAAACATAGAAGCATGTAGATACTGTTTAACACGATTTTTTCTATTAGCTTGAAAGTCTACAACTACAAAATCAGGCATATCAAATAGTAAATTATTAAACTGATTTATTATATCAAAATTAAAAACAGTTGTTCCAGCAGGAACTTCTTTTTCTAAAAAAAAAAAAAAAAAAAAAAAGCCAATTATTAAAACTAATAGGTATTTTTGGATGTTTGTATATTTTTTCTTTAATTGCAATGGCTGTGTTAGATTCGTATTCAACAATATGCCACATAATTACTAATTTATGAATTACAATTTTTCCTGGATCAGCATAACTTTTCTGAACTGCGCCATTTGCGTTCTTAGTTTCACAAACATATAAACAATTGTTAGCAGACGAATTTAGAATAAATGTAATTTTATAACTGCCTTTCCAATTAATTTCATTGTTATCTCTAATAAAACCTAACTGATGCCTCAGTGGATAGGTAATTTCATTTGTTTTATCACTGTGAACAGATTTTACATGATTATTTATTAACACCAGTAAATTCTAGATAATTTTGCTCACTTGGGGATCTTAACAAAATATTCATCATAGTTGAAGTTAAACCTGGGTTATCAACAGCCTCAATAATATGTCCATGTTTCGAGATTACTATTCTGGAAAACTGGAAAGGAAAAACTATAGCACAAACATCAATATTATCTAATTTTGCATATTTTGCCTCATCTCCTTCTTTATCATTTTTTAGCAACCTAAATTGTTCAAAAACATAAGCATCATTTGGGAAAGAAAATCCGTCTCCTATGGGAATATCGAATTCAATTCTATTATTATAAACATTTAAATTCCCCCTACTTTAATCAGTTGGAGGAAAAGTTTGTATTTCAAAACTCTCGATACTTTTATAACTAATTTATAAGTAAAAAAGTTAAATATATAAATTAAAGATTCATCAGAGGCAGTTTCTCGAGTTAAATTACTCAATGAGAAATACAAAAATCTTAAAAAGAATCGTGAAGCATATTATGAAAGCATCAAGAAGAAAGATTTACCTTTAATTCACGAATTACGAAATGTTGGTAAAAAAAAAAAAAAAAAAAAAGTAGATAAAGTAAGTGAAGAAAATAAAAATTTAATAACACAAGTTCCTGTTGCAACAAAAAATTTGGATTATTCACCAACACCAGAAGAAACATATTTTGAAAGAGTATTGTTTTCAGAACAAAAATCTCTTAATTTAGAAGAGCAAATGGTAATTGCACAATAGAAAAATTTGGCATATCCTGATTCTACTATAAATCTCGGAAAAGAAACTGCAAAAAGAATAAATGTTATTGATACTCAATATGGATTACGTGCAGAAGGACAAAAATTTTACATAGGAAACACAAGTAAAGATAGATGTTATTAACATAACCGTTAAAAATAAATAATATGAATTAATGGAAGGAATGTCTAATTTGTTAACAAAAGAAAAAGAAGATCTTGAGGATAATTTCACTGATACTGACTATGAAAACTACACGAAAATTGTTTTAGATACCAATGCTGCATTCCAAGAATATAATGCAAGAAAGAAAATAAACTCGAATAGAAGTTGGAAATACAAAAATATAATTAAACAAATTTATGATAATTATATACAAGAATCACATTCAAGAACATCATCAAACACACCAGGAAGAATAATTTCTCCAAGAACTCCTAGATCTGGAGAGGGTATAAAAAATACAATAATTTACCAAAAGAATATATTTGGATAGATGATGTTAGAAAATTGGTTGATAGATTATTAGTTATTCATGGTGAAGAAAATGCCGGAAATAAAAATTATTACAATGAAGAAGTAAATATAATGAATATGCTAAACAATAAATTTTCTGACTTTGTTGTTAATAATTCAAAAGGAATTCCTTATCTTATAAGAACTTTAAATGTAATTCCACATTCTTTTTGGAATTCTAAACATCACGGCAAAGGAATAATACATTGGGCGTTAGAGAATTTAAATTAGCCTGAAATGCATTTGCCAGGGTATAATTATCGTGGACCATTTACAAGATTGAATGAAAGATTGGAAAGATGCGACATAGGAATAAACAAATTAGATGAAGCATGTAACTTTCATGATATTGCTCATAGAGATTTAGAATCTAGACATGCAGCTGTCAAAATTTTACAAAAATAAGCCAAGGAAATTATGTTAGATGAAGATACTCCAATCAGTGAAAAAATTGCTTCTGCAGCTGTTGCTTCAACTATGTTTACAAAAAGAAAATTTGGATGGGGTATTAAAATTTGATTCAATTATGAATTTGGGTATAGATGATTTTTAACAAAGGAACAATTTGAGAGAAAAAAATGAAAAATTAAAAGAAGGCAAAGGTTTAAAACTAACTTTGTTAATACCACCAATCAAAAAAACTAAAAGAAAAATCTGGAAGCTGTTTTACATGATGGAGGTTTTTACCATTTTTAATTTCAGTATTAACTGCACTCTGTGCTTTAGCTGGCAGAGCTAGCTCAATTTACAATTCTGTTGAACAACCTAGAAAAAATAGAAAAGAATTAGGATAACATAGGCGTAAGGCATAACTTAGCAATAGAAAATAAATCAGGAAGTGGTTTAGTTGCAAAAAGAGGTAGTCCACTCCTCCATTTGCGAGACTTAACTTTTATTTCTTGCGTCATGAAAAACACGTTCGTTTCCCAGCCTTGCGAAAGAAAAAAAAAATATATATATTTAAACGTTCTTATTTATCAGGCAGTTGTGTCTTTCGGTCACGCTATAGAGAAACTGAACAAGAACTTTTGTTATTACGAAAAAGCAACCCTATCTCCCAGCCTTTCCGCGGCGAGTCTTATGTACATCGGTGATTGTGAACACACTTGTATAACCCCTGTCTACTCCTCTCTTAACACACGCACTACGTAAGAAAAAGTTTTCCACGGCATTTCTGGTGTTTCCGAGGATATGTACATGAAGAAACCTGTTATGATATAGTGCTTCTGGCCATTGTTTTGCTTGCAGTGTTAGCAACATGTCTGTAAATTCTCCCTTCCTTGAGTGCAATTTCGCATCTAGGAAAACCTTCCTGCTGCGAAATGATGATCCGTGGATCGGCGTATGCTTTAATGCACTGCAGTCATGTTGGTAACTATTAACTACAAGAGTGATCCTCACAATCAATTTTCCAGTATGTATTATGCATCCTTGCAGAGTAGTAATAATACTAATTAATTTAGCTCGTGACTGACACAGAATATTTCCCAGATGTCTGTTTGTGTCATAAGGACTGCAAATAAACCGACCATAAGCAGGATCAAGGGTTATTCTAGGGATATAAGACGCAAGGCGTTTAGTGAGGCAGCGTAGAATTTTCATATGCGTATATCCGTAGTAAGAAATGTACCTATATCGTATTTTGGGAAGGAGAGTGTGAATTATCGTGGTTTACAAGATCACAATTGTATCGCGATCATTCGAGAGAGAGAGAGAGAGAGAGAGAGAGAGAGACACACACACACACACACACACACACACACACACACACACACACACCTACCAACTTCGGTGATTACGAAAATCACACAACGTTCGTGTGTCTACTTTTCCAGGGAGAAAGTTCTGAACTTTGTATCGTCTCTCCCAAAGCTTCCCAGCAGATGTTGGTAACAAAAATGTTCTCTTCTAACGACACGTCTTCGGTTACAAAAATACAAGTCATGTGTCACCACACTCGAAAGATAAAACGTGTTATTGTGTTTACCTTTCAACTCCGTGCAGAATTTAGTTCGTCCTGTGGTCATTTATTAGTGTTAACATTTGAAGTTATTCAATATATACATTCCGTATATAGTTAATAATCTTTATTTTTTTTATAAACACACATGCGGATATCTACAATTCTGCGTCCGTGGAATAAAATACGCCTGCGAATATGCTGTATCTATGTTTGTTTGAGCTTTATCGGAAAAGGTAGTTAACTATATAAGCCAAATTATTCATTATTGTAGGTATACACAAAGCGATAAATATATTAGAAGAATGTTCGATGGTCCAAAGCAATGGTATAGACAGAAACGCGTTTTGCGAGTATGGGACAGCCATGTTCATGAAACTCAAGTTCGGTCAGAACGTTTTTTTTTTTTTTTTTAGATGAAGAGTTGTGGCAGACACAACATCATGAAACTTCCACGTACCTTCGAAATAGATCGGCAGAGAATCAATAAGCGCAAGTTACGTAACGTAGTTGCCCGCTGCCTCTGCAAACAACTTCACTGGCTTTGTCCAAGGCATCACAGCGTCAGAGAGCTTTCTGTAACTATTCGGCAGTAAACAAATCCACCCCCCCCCCCCCAAACAGAAATTGTTGGCGATATGTCAAAGAGCAGTGTAAGTGAGTGAAGAGATTTGGGCCGTTCGTAACAGCGAGGTCTTGACACACGATTAGAGTGGTAGAGGTGAGTATGGAGCAGTGCCGGAATGAAGGAGCGGGGGAAACGGGAGGTCCCGGAGTAAAACCCGCCGACCATAGGCATCGTCCGGCACGATTCCCTCGTGCAAAAATCCGGGAGTGACCTTGCTGGGAATCGAACCTGTGTTGCCTAGGTGGGAGATGATTAGTCCGACCATTACACCACCGCGGGCCCGGTATACGTAAGAGAAAGCTTGGGAAAATATGTTAAAGATTGTTCACGGTAAAATTATCACATTTGAAAGCCCTGCTTAAGATATGATTGTATAAACGTTGTGTGTTCTTCCGCTTTATGTAAAATCAACATTGCCATGGGCTTCATTAATTAATTCATGCGTCGGTCAAGTGAAACGGTGAAATTATTAGAAAAGTAATTATTGTACAGATTTGATAGTTTTTACACTTCGATGCATTAAAAAAACAGGAAGTGAGAAAAATAACTTAAGTTGTCACAAATGGTTACCTAACACTTTTTATTCGACGTTAATATATGGAACTACTTTCCGCTCCGTCCCAATTTTACTGGGCACGTCACCCAATGCGAGCGTTAAAATTTATGCAGGTAGGGCCAGTGGCTTTTTTCTAAGGTTGATTTCAGAAGTGCTCACTTTATCGTGAACAGCTTTTAGGTAAAAAAATAAGTGGTATAAAATTAAAAAATAAAATATCCCTTCTTACAAACGTAAGCACGCGTCGCAGAGTAGATGCTTATACAGAGACAAAACGGCATGGCGGTTCGTCTGTGGGCGTATCTATTCCCTCATTGGCTGCGCGAGGTTCTGGACGTCGACTTTTGTCTGATTGGCTACTGCATGTTGTCAGTTGGCGAGTGGATTACCTACCTCTGATTTACGAACGGCTTTCCAAAGTGTTACTGGCCAGAAACGCCAATTCGGTAGCTCGTGCTGTTGGAGTTTGTGTTGGAAGCGGCTGTTTAACTTCTCTGTATCATTAAGCACTCTGTGCCCGAGTTTTGCAGATGTCTTATTCAGATGGAAAAATAGCGTCTGTAAACTCTAACAATTTTGTTGTACTTTTACAAGAAAAATCCTTGGAAACCCAGTTGCCAAGAAATTCCTTTGTAAAACTACAGAGTTCTCTGGTAAAATCTGCAAAACATTTCTTTGTAATATTACAAATGGTAGCCTTGTATTACAACTGACATTAGTGAGAAGTGTAAATAAAACTGCCTTTTTTTCTTCTAAAAACAAATGTAATGAATTAGTAACATAGAACAAACTAAAAAAAAAAATCAAAATATAATTTCCAAAAATAAATTATACCCCGCCGGCACAGGGATTAGAACCCACACCCCATTTATAAGTAGCCCGCAACTTTATCCACAACAGCTACTTGACTTACGATATTGACGCATATTTTTACTTTAAATATATATATACAGGTACATACAAAATAATATTTAAGTTATATGGTTAAGAAGAATAGGTAGTTTTTTTTTAAATTCAGTTAAGAGATTTGGACGCCTCTTAGCAACGGGGTATTAAGAGTCATGTTTAGCTAGGAAACAATAACAAATAATGAATAATACGATCACGTTTTATTGAACTTTTCCTTTATTAGGTTTATTTGAGTTTTTTAAAGTGTTTTATGTAATTCGAACTTACAGTACGTTTTCGTTTTTGCACAAACATTTTTATACGGTTTTACGTTGTTTGGTGTCCACCATTTTGCTGAAGCTCGTGGATACAACTCAGTATAGTCCAAACTTTTGCTAAGGTCTATTACAAGTACGGACCTTGTAGTTTTACAAGAAAAATATTTGTACTGTTAACAAGCATTTGTAAAGTTACAAAGAATTTCTCAGTAAAAATTACAAACATTTCTTAAAGGGTATGGGTAGTCTCATTCCATCCGGCCAAACAGTAAATAGCCAGTACATAGTTTAACACGAAATTATTTAACCCTTTAGGACCCACTTTAAGTTACCGTTTCAGGTGCTGCAAACAGAAAATTTAATATTGGGTGCTATACTTAAGTCGACACAACACTTGTTTCGATGTCACAGCAAAAAGAGCCGTAGGCTGTATGTTCTACTACAGTATCATGAATCCATTATGACTCAGACCAGTAAGATGGTTTGCGAATCATTTACCCTCAGGGTAAGGTCGTTATTGGTAATTGAGCTTCGCATTGTGCAAAACAGACCAAAAATGACCTACACGTGCATAATGTACATAACTGTGTACATTCGTTCTGAATAGGTTATTAATTATTACCTGTAGGCTGTTCACGTCAAAATGAGCACTTTTGAAAGCCCTGCTTAAGATCTACTTGTATGCACGTTGTGTGTTCCTCTGCCTTGTGTAAAATTAGCATTACCATGGGCCTAACCACTTTATTCATGCGTCGGTCAAGTGAAACTCTGAAATTTGTAGAAAAATAAGTATTTTACAAATCTGGTCAATTTGACACTTTGCAGCATAAAAAAGAAATAGAAAGCGAAAGAAATAATTTAAATGATCACTAATGGTTACTCAACTGTTTTAATTCGACGTTTAGCTATGGAACTACTTCCCCTCTTTTTGTTACCAACTTTACTGAGCGCATGTCACTCAGTACGCCCATTAAAATATATGCAGGCAGGAGAAGTGACTTTTTTCTAAGGTTGATTTTAAAAGTGCTCACTTTATCGTGAACACCCTTTAACAGGACCTAAAGACTGGGCATCGTATTGAAGGGCTTGCAACCACCAAACTGACCAACGTCTGCAGTGGGTTACCGTAGGTGTTCGTCACAACTGCACGTGCTTTGAAGAGATAAAGTAGGTTTGGTGCAACACTATAGTGCGCTGGGGTGCGAGAAAAATAGAGCACCCTGAGTAAATCCACTTGCATTTGGCAACGTCCACCAAGTTTCCTGCACGTGCAGACGCTTAAATGTAAACAATTTTATGATAAACTTCTAAACTGTAATGTAAATTTTTAACCTATACACTTTATGGCTTCAAGCTGCACATGTAGGAACGTTTAGCGGTGCTACTATAAAAAGTTGGGAACTTCCGTATGCATTTGACTATTTCCTGATCAAATGTAGGAACGCTACAATGAATGTATAGGGGAAAAAAAATACCATCTCTGCTTTCTCACTAAGCGTATGCACTGGTATGGTAAATTTAGGAATATTTTCTTGGAGTGTAACTCGGGTGTACGAGATCTCGAGCCCAGTTCGCCGCGGTAAAAAGCCGGGGTGCTAACCTCGTGTGTGAACTCACATCGTGTTTTGATTGTGTCTGGCGTATCCGTTAGCTAATGTGAGTATGTCTCGGTCAGTGTTCGCGTTGTATTTTCCTTCCCCTTTTATTATAACCCGGCATGCAACGCCTACCTACAAACATGTCAACTTCCTCTGCGTGGAGTGCTTGCTGTAAGTTAAAGAATGCACCTGAATGCGTGACTAGCGCGTAACGGATTGCCGATTCACAGCTTTATAGTCACAGATAACCTTTGTAGTTCAAGGTGAAGTTATTGTTATACCCCAAGCACTCCGTCACGTAAAATTGTTTGCTAGAAAACTGGTGCAACGTACACGTAAAGTTGACTATTACATGAGACAGATTATGTATTTACGTCATCACGCTGTTAACCTCCCGGTGTGTGTTATCTGCAATGATAAATTCGAATTAAACTCACTCCTCTCGCCCTTACATTTTTCCATCATATTTACAGTTGACAATAGTCGCTCCATTGCCTTCTTTCTGAATGCATTTCAAGTATATATAGCGCTCTCAAACGCAAGAAGAACATGTTAATTTCCCTCTGCATATTATACATTAGTGTCCATATTGCTAACACATCTATGATTCTGTGCTGGTATCAGCCCTTCTGTTTTGACATAACAAGAAGGAGCGAAAACATTTTTTATTTCACGTCCTCGTATTTCAGTCATTTGGACATGTTGAATTGGTATGATTGAATTTTGATTTTTTCCCCTGTAGTATTATAATAAAACGAGAAAAACTTTACACCGTAAAAAACCCCATAGCATCGTGCCTTCAGTCAATTTATTATTATAAATATTAATGTGGTTTACGTACGTATACGAGCCACGCATTCAGTGATTCTCATGTTAAGCTATACGCGGCCTTGAATACGACGATGCCTATCACCGTTTACACGAGAGCTGCAGTGAAAATAAATCGAACGCTGTATGCAGACTGTTGTGGTGGGGAATAATGCCTCACGTCACCTACTGTCAGTTTCCCGTCGCAGTTACGCCCTCCATTTCAATTGCCGAGACCGTCTTCCGTTGTCCGCCTACACGAAACGTTTACATATTCATGCTGGACTCGGCGGTAAACCTCAAAGAAACACACGTCATTGTTGCGAGGGCGCCGTGCGTTATTATTTATACAAAAAAAACCGTGATTCGCATCTATATAGAATTGTACGTGCTTGTGTGAGGCCGCATGGTCTGGGGCATGGAGTAGAGTTGGCGAGGGCATGTTTGCAAATACGAGCTCCAAGTCAGTCGTATGTGATGGCAGATTTGCCCGCAGTTCCCATTACGTCAAACAAAAGAAGTAGTTGAGCGCTGTAGTGAAACACAAGAATTATTTTTCTGTCAGTGTAAAAGCTTCATACCACGTTTTACATTTGGAGTGACATTGTAGGAATTATATCCTGTGGCCAGGAACGCCTGACTATGGGTAGATAAGGAGTTCGTGTGCTTCATTTCCAGCCAAGTGAGGGTTTTTTCCCCGTGTGTGGAAAGTTTCACCTTCACTGCGCGGGGGTTACAGCAAACCACTGCACAATTACGCTAGAATCTGTTCACGGTTAATGGAGCACTTTTCACATCAACCTTTGAAAAATTTCACTGCTCCTGCCTACTGAGCTCCTCAATGTCTCAAAATTGGTGGCCCAACCGCTACCCCAACTCTCCCTTTCTGGCCTAAGTTCAACACAGGAAAAGGAACGGATGGGGTTTCCTTAAAACATCTCAAAACACATAGTCAAAAAACATGTATAGTAATTTGTTGCTGTACTAGCAGCATGTGCTAGGTCCAAATGTGATGCGTAGTCTGGGAAAAGGGTTCACAATCAGCTACCAGATTCACAACACCGTAAAAACCATTTCGGTTCCAATAACAATTTACCATGATCGTCAGAATAAAGCGTTCAATATTTTTGCACCTTCCTCTCTTTCCTCCTTACAATCCAAAAAATCTATATAAGATTTGGCATCTTTAAAACATTTCACAAACGTTAGCAAATTCAATACGTACCCTATACCCTAATCCATTAACCATCAAATAGTGTTCCAAGCACCTAAAATTAGCTCAGCCATGACTCGAGTATAACGGCTTTAAAATGTAATAATCTTTACACAATCCACACAAATTTTCACGAAACTGATCCTGGCTGTCTGCCAGCAAAACCCCCTTAAAAACCAGGTTAAAACACCATACAATATAAACTAGTTATTCTCAAGATCTAACTCCCTTCACACCTCTCGCCTAAAACCAATCTGATTGTAAAATAATCTCAAAACCAACAACAATATTATCACTTTCCAGTGATTTCACAGCCTTTTTCCTTCCTTTACACAATTTTACAATTTTTTTATTACATCGCTCAACACAACAGCTCGCCGAGGAATGTTCTCTGGTCTGGGATGTATTACAATATTCTCATTACCCCAATAACCTGGCCACTCCATTAACGTGGCCACACCCAATTTTCCACCCCAGCACATACACACTACCGAGCCAAACTGTCATACAAATAGGCTACCAACACACACGCACGCACGCACGCACGCACGCACACACACACACACACACACACACACACACACACACACACACACACACACACACACACACACACACACACACGGAGGAGCTAAACCAAGGGATACTTTCCCAACCAGTCACTTTTCAGCAGTGGCCAGTTCTGGACTTCCAATCACTCAGTTCCAAGCAAATCGATGGATGGTGTGGATATTCTCCACGTCCGCGCACCTAGATTTCGACCTCATCCTACACCGATAAAAACACACACACACACACACACACACACACACACACACACACACACACACACCTCGTGAAAGAGAAGCCAAGGATATAGCGGTACTTCTTCACCCACCAACCCCATACAAACACACAGCAAACATAACCGAAACCCACCCCATTAAACTCTGCTATCATACAATCCCTTTTAAAAATTAGCAGCAATGGGGTAGGCCTACCTAATCCAAGTTCCAGCCACGCCACACGCCCCCACCAAAACAGTTTAAACAAAGTCTGAGGCAATCTACTTCAAAACCCTTTTAACCTTGTGTCACTTCCTCCTCTTCCGTCTGCTCGCCGCACCAAAAATAATTTAGGTTTATATGACGATTGCATCGTCAATAGTTTGTTTTTAGTGGCATGTCTTAAAAGTTGGTGCGAACCACAGTTTGCATACCCAGGGCTACCAAGCTCTTTGTTTTTATAATTTGTATTTTTATATTGATTATTAGTATTATTGTTTATAAATATATATTTTACTAAGCATTTATATTTAGATCACGGCCACGTGTTATATATTACTTTTACTGCTCAGCTGATTTTTTTTATGAGTGTTTGTACTTGTAATTTTTTCGCCGTCCAGCTGAGCTGGGCCGTTGAAGCTCTTCGCTTTTTAGTATGTTGTTCGCGTGGTCGTCGGTAGTGGCGCTCGGGTGACGGTGTGTTCCTTTGCGATATGTCAGGGCATAAGTTCGCCAGCTGTCTAGCCTTGTGGAGGCACCAAGAGTGTGCTCGCGATGTCAGCTTTTTTTTTTCTGAGCGCGATTGAAAGGAATGGCAACGGTTTGCCTTTTGCGTAGCGAGGCTTCGGCAGTTACAAATGTATGAACGGTGCTAAAGACGTCTGCGTCTGGGTTTAACATGACTTGGTTAAGTTTTTGCGCCGATAGCCTCCGCGCGATTTACAGTAACTTGTGTGTGTGTTTTTCGCAATGTTGGTTGCAGTACATTGTCTTGTACGTCACGTCACATTCGTAAAATTTTACGTGTGCGTGAATAGGCTGCTGGAACGAAAGCACATATTTTTTGTTCCTGAATACGAATGGCAATTTGTTGGAAAAATATTGTTCGATACGTCGGGTGGCGTGTGGTCATCAGCCCAGCGGACCGTCCCGTTCGGATGAAATTGCGCAGCAGGTTTTCTAGCCTGCTCGGATTGTAGCTTCTTGGAAAGGCCGTTATTCTTTGTGTAGGCCTGGAGGTTGCATACACGGGTTCATCAATCTACTGAAATTAAGGCACTGTCTCCTCTATAATTTCGCCCCAGGATATCGCGGGCGGTTACGACTGAAAGTTTCCCCAAGTTTGACTATCATGATTCATTTGTGCGGCCCACAAGCGGCGACCACTTTTAATGCGTGTAAATTGTATTTTTCATAATAATTTTAATGTTAAATTTTGGAGCACCTGTATGTATTTCGTTAGTAAATATATGGCACTATAAGAAATATTATCACAAGATTAAGCATAGAGAGCAGCATGTATACGAATGAACTTAAAGCTGTGTATAAACTATTTTTCCAGTGATTGGAAATAATGAGCTCAAACTTTACTTGCGTGAATTATCCATTAGTAGTGTCGCTAATCCCGTACATACGCGGTTAAAAATATTTCACAAAGACATGAACACAATTTTTCCAGAATTTAACTGCCTTGAAGTTTATATATTTATCTTAAATATACTCATAGGGATGAAAGGACATAAGGGGTTTTTGTTGAAGATGAATGCTGCTTGTCCCTTGATGTGTTATAAATGTTGCGTTGAGGTTTCGGCAAGTGAGGAAGACTTGAAGTGCTATAGCCCGTAAGTGACAAAGGCGATTCATTTACCAGCTTCAATCACTTCAGCAAAAATCGCGGGACAATATATCCTACCTCGCTTTCACCAAGTGTCCGCACAACCTGTATAATGGGAGGTGGTATAAATCCTGTAATGTCCTGTGCCGATCCTCGCCTTTAATCCAAGTTCCAACTCGCACAGGGAAAAAGTTAATTCCCACACAGGGAAAACCATGAAAGTGTCCACCCGATCGCATTTTCAGGCTAAATCCAGTACTTCAGTAATAAATAAGACAGTCGCCTCAATCCATCATCAAAAGTCCTCCGCTAATGCATAAGTGACTATATTCCACTGGCCTTCTAAATCCTACTAAGTCCATGTTGAACCCACAAACATATAAGTGCCAACTGCTTCCCAAACAAAAAAAAAATGTTCAAGAGAGAAAATTTTGTAACTCCAATTTCATTCAGAAAGTCTCTGACCTCTCGGAATTGTTCTAATTCCCGCACAGCGTACCGCTGAGTTTTTTCAGAGTCCCGACGACTGCTCAAGAGAAAATTCTCTAAGTCCCATTCCGCTACCAACAGAAAATTTTCTAAGTCCAAGAGTTCACTAGCCGTAATTTTCCTAAGTTCTTTTTCACCAACACATGGTTTAACAGCCTAACAGCCTAACTCCGCAGACGCCTGTCACAACAGATGTTCAATACTTAGTTTTCTGACGCCTCACTACTTATAGGGCGGATCCATACACCCCAGAAGCTCCTCTCTAAGGCGGACGAGGAGCTCCTCGATCCCAGCCCGTGCACCCGTACTTAGCCTATATTGCTTCGCACCCTATCCTCCGGCCTACCCCTTCCCAGAGACCAGACCTCAGCGCCGCCTACTCATGCGAGGCGCCCTCTTTTCGATCGGGACACCACCTTTACGATGTGCGTTCCATCTATAACTAAACACATGTTCCTCAAGCGTGCGAAGGCGTCTGCCAATAGCAATGAAGCGGCACTCTAAAAGGCTGATCCCTGTCATTCTGCAACCTGCAGCACATACTAGCTCGGAGGGTTAGCCCTGCCTTCAGGGTTGATGGTGTAACAAAACACCCGGGATAGCTCACATGGTCTCGCTTATTAATAGAGAGCTTCAAAATTCGCGTTATTATTTGAGGACATGTTAAACTGAAAACACGTTTCCTTTGCAATACGTTTTTAATTGAACCAGTCTTTATTTGACACGCCCCTGGTAACTCTGCGCCAATAAATGAACGCTCCACAACTGTGTGCCCCAATCACGTGCAGCTCACTCAAAAAGGGAGTGACTTAACGATGAGGCAGCACCCAATGAAGAAACGACGCCTTCTCGAGTAGATAGAGTACTGTAAATTTTAGCTTGACGCAAAAAAGTAACGCGAATTTTGCAGGTCTCTACTTATTATTTACCCGTGACGGTCACAGTGCATATTTGAACGGGTTCACTGACTGACATTGGCTCAGTAAAGTTGGTGATGACTGAGGATAATTAGTTCCATATATTACCTTTGAATTATACGTGTCAGGCAAACTTATGTGAATACCGAAATTGTTTCTTTTGCTTGCTATTTTTAAAATGCACATATGTAAGTGCAAGAATGATTAAATTTTGAAAAAATATTTATTTTTATAATAATTTCGCAACTTCGCTTGGCCGACGCATGATTAAAGTGATCAGGCCCGCAGCAATGTTAATTTGATTTAAGGTGAAAGAATACACAGTGTAGATGCAAGTAGATCTTAAGCGGGGCTTTAAAAAGTGCTCAGTTTACCATGATCAACCTATACCTAGAATACTTTAGGCACCTAATCCAGCTTTCGTCTGAAACTACGATTCACCCTCTAGAAAGACCTTGTCTAGAGGATTACAACAATCTTGGAAGACTTATAAAATCCTATTATTGTACTATCGGGATAAGATTGAAAGCGACTCTTGTATGAACGTAATTTTTATCTCAGTGCCTTGGGTCTTGAAGTGGTAAACACTGAACCAAGTTTCGCTCGGATTCTAAACTTTAAAAATCTACATATTTAGGGAAGCAAATTTTAAGTTGCTATATTAAATGTAACCGTACAAATCGAAAACGACTAGTATTTTTTAAAACAATTTTTATTTTATAATATGTTATAAAAATATTTATTAAATGGAAAATGCGTATTTTATTACGATATTTGTTTGCATATTAAAGTCAAAATACTTAAAATGACTTCATAAAACCGAACATACAAACAATGTGTACGTGTAAGTATGTAATCTCGCATTATTAGTTAAGATAATAAAAGAACCTACAATCGGCTCCGATCCAATTATATGTCCCACAAAATAGGTATTTACGTTACGTTACAATCTTTAGTTGATTAAAGTATCAAATTAAAGATCGTATCTGATATGAAATTTAATGTACCTGTATAAAAATAATGCACGATAATTTATTGAGTGTGACATTCATATATTTGAATTAATATTTTTTTAATTCAGTCCCATTGCCAGGTAGGCCTACCACCATATTTAAAAGCAAAAAAGTGTGTGTAGTTTATAAGTAACACCAATAATTACATAATATTTATTTTCAGTAATTTAATAACTTAGTTTTGACATATTTTAACGAAATTTATTATTACTCATCAATTAATTCGTTGTTTTGTGTCAGATTTTATTCATGTTTTAATTTTTTATGATAATATTAAAACGCTTGATTGGATTTAAAATTAAAGTAGCCCCAGTCACAAAGGTTCACAGATATTTTTATAAATAAGACGTAAATTTTTAGGGTATCTTTTAGCTTTAGATTAAAATTAAATTATTCAAATGGTACAAATATTTCATGACAAGTAAACGTTACCACAAATCAGTGTACACTGTGTTACGTTTCCTGTGTTTCCTCTGAGTGACGTATTGAAATAAATTTGTAATGAAACCCCATTCATCGAAAAATGACTGAATTAATGAATGGAGTCATTAAAGACACGACTATTTACGTATTAACGTAATCTTTCTTTGCGTATTTGAAAAGATAATGGTAAACGAGATTTTTTGTTTAAATCTTGTTTTAATTATGTTCAAGGTTATCTTCTCAAAAGAAATGTTAAAAAGGAAAACTCTTAATTAATAAAAATTAAAAGGAAAGAGTTATCTAACAGACATATCATTTTCCTGGAATGCGAATATAATTTGAAGAATTTTTCAAACACGCACAGAAAATATAACGCATGGAATAGACAAAAGTCAAATGCTATTTATTTGACCAGGTATTACTTTCTTTAGAATAAAATTAAAACTCTTTGGCAAGTAAAGGTAACTGTAACTGCATCCTTAAAAATGTGCACTGCAGCAGTTAAACCAACACGGTGAACAAAACAAAAAAAAAATAACTTTGTCAAATCACTTCGCAGTTAAATAAATCCACTAGCGTGTTTTTGCCTCTCCGATTTAAATGGCCTGGTGGACGTTGTTTTATAAACAGCAATTACTCAGCGTTTGCTGTGGTAATTTGTTGCTTTTTTATTTTCGTTCGCGTAGATTTTGTGCGTGAATAAGATTCCCCGTTGAAATGGTATGTAGTAAAACATGGTTAGGGGGCATAAAATGCTTTGGAAAAAGTTCTGGAATTATTAGACGTAATAACACATGTATATCTGCACAAAAGAGCATTAATAAGTTTCCGATGGTGAGTTTATGGTGTCAATTTTGTTACAATATTTAATTTTGATGTTATTATGTTTTTATAATGACTTTATGATTTTATTTACGTATAGATTCAGCTATCCTGAACCAAACATCGCACTAAGTATTTTGCATCAATATCGGTGGGAAGGATAATCTTTCATTTGTAAAATTTTCTTTTAGTCTTTTATAATATTAAATTTTATCGCGTGATGTATTATTTATAAAGATTTTCATATTATTGTTCATTTTGTATGTTTATGCGATAGTAAAAATATATATGTTAATATTTTTTATACATGACTTGAAGTCTTGTAGCCTCCGGGTTCATTAGAATCGGGCTGAGTTGCCAGGACAATCTTGAGTGCGAAATATGGTCAACGGCCTTTATTAAAAAGTCACTCTGACATTCGCCTGCAGTAGCTTAGGAAACTGTGCAAAACCATGATCAGGTTGGCCGAACAAGGAAGCGAACCAGAACCTTCATGACACAAATACAGTGTTAATACTACAGTACATCATCTTACACGGTTCGGTTCCTTCTTATTATCGGGCATTTAAATCTTTACATCAAACTGTCGAACTGTGAGACCGATCATCAGTGTCCTAATCATGTCAATATGTTCTAATAAGCGATTTATTCTCTCCGCAGTGCTGTAATGAAACAACGTTAACCCTGCGTATCGCCACGTAGATTAATGTATCAACGTCGTAAAATATACGAACCGTTAACAAAACTGCAATGGATAAAATACTAATTTCTCGGCACGAGTTTTAATATTCAATAAAATACGTTTCGTATTACTTGCGTCGCGTGTTCAGAAGTACGGGCTCAATTACTGCGAATTTATACAAACTATTACTTACATTTAATATTCGGGTTTTCCAAAATCACTGCCCGGGCTAATGCCCTTCCTCTCGCCATTGAATTCCTGCGCTGCTCCATTTGCGCCTCGTTTCACCTTCATCGGCTCCCAAGACTTCGACGTTAAGAGCGGCCCAGGTGGGCCATGAGGGACCTGCAGTGATTTAATCTTGACATTTTAGGGCGTACAAAACCCTTAACCTATCTTACGTCAGTAAATTATGCCAGTTGCCGACTAGTGTAAAACCTATTACAGTACATTAAATGCTGTTCACGATAAAGGGAGCATTTTTAAAATTAACCTTAGAAAAAAGTCACTGCCCCTGCCCCTATTTTTTTAACGGACGCACTGAGTGACATGCGCACAGCAAAGTTGGTAATGATTGCTGCTAAACAGTTCCATATCTTAGTCATATAAATAGAATTAGGTAACCAATTGTGATAACTTATTTCTTTCGATTTGTGTTTTTTTTTTAATGCGTCGACGTGTAAAATGACCAGATTTGTTACATAATCCTTTTCTAATAATTCCACAGTTTCACCTGAACGACGCATTAATAAAGTGATGAGGCCTATGGCAATGCTAATTTTACATAAGGCGGAGGAATAGGTACACAACGTGCGTAGAAATAGATCTTAAGCAGGGCTTTCAGAAATTCTCATTTTACCTTGAACAGCCTATATAAATGTTTTCTTTCGCATATTTTCGTGACATGCTAAACAGTGGTTGCTATTTGTTTACCGAGAAAACGGATTAATTGCCCCTTATTATGTATGCAGTATTAGCGAGTTTATAATATGTCTTAAATTATATTTAAACACCCCTCGGTAAAAAAATTCTTATAATTTTATAATCTTGAGTGGCTCATCACGTTGAAAAACCCACCCCGTCCCCCAACCTACGTCTGTATGGAAGGGAGGTTGAAAGACCATTTGCGTTTACCCTTTGCACACATTTTATGGACCCGGTACAGCAACCTTAATTTATTATTCCAGTACATTACACTAGATGGCTGTTTGCCAGAATTGGATGTTTTGGAAAGCACCATCATTTATCTGTGTGGTTACAAGCAGACATTTCTCCATGCATCAAAGATGATAGACCTGGCTTGGCATAGGCGTGTAAAGGGTTAAGTGAACTCCACTGCCTGAAATTTAGGATGGAAAAGAAGATATCGAATGCGAAGTATGCAGGTTGCCAAGCAACCGAAGTCCCGGTATATAAGCAGAAAACCGCTAACACTAAAAATTGACATACTTAAGTTTAAATACAGCCGAAAAGGAGTAACGTGTGTATAATAGGATTCTGCGCCTCAGAGGTAAGTTTTCGTAACTTCATTTAAGTAAACTGGAGTTACACCACCTTACCTCGGGGGTACAGAATTGTGTTTCCACGTAGTACATGTCAGTTGCGTATTTGCAAAATCTAATTTTTACATTATGATATTGCAAAAGCTTGCACGATAGATTACGTCTTAAAAAGGAGGCTGCGAAAAATTCTTGATGTGATTATTTATTTCCCGGAATTTGAAGATCTTCAAAGGATAAGTATTATAACTACAAATGGACCCACGCTAACTTGTAGTGGGGCATGAGTCGAATATTCGTGTTGCAGAGGGGAATTAAACCTTGGTCTTCCAGTTACCGTCAAGGTACCACAGTCCTTTCACAGTCGGACAGAGCTTTGATATCAAAGTCAACCTCAGATCTACGTACGGAAGAAAAAGTTTGGCAACGAAGTTTCATTACAACCTATAATGGCACGCAAATGGAGTTACGGATACTTTTCCAACAGAGAAGCATCATATTTAACTTCAGATGAGTGAAATATTTTTTTTTGTAACGTGGTTCGTAAACTCGCCTACCCACGTCATATCCCGTAGGCATACAGACAAGACATAGAGAGCTCTGTGAAATAATTGGAAAGCCAGGTAAAGAGAGTAGAGGGAGGCAGCTGTTTCGGACACATCATGTAGATATTCGAGCGAGATCAAAAGACAGCCAGCGTCCCGGCACCCTCCGCGAACCCCGAGCGGAGAAAAAGACATCATTAAAAACACAACGGTTTTGCGTTCAAAGTAACGTTCTCTCGCGAAATCGGATGGCGGGGAGCACAGAGAAAACGAAAGAGCGGTGAAAGTGATTCGTCGGGAGGGATAGCAGGCGAGCTTTGTGCCCGGCCTCACGCACACACGCAGGCTCGGATACAACAGGGTCAGGTCACCCGCGAGTTTGTTCTGCACGTCGCGTCGGCGACCCGCTGCTGCTGCGAAGTCGCTCTCCACGACAACTTCACCGTACACAATAGTATAGGCTGTTCACGGTAAAGTGAGCACTTTTTAAGGCCCTTCCAACAGGCATTAACCACTAATGAATATATCTTATTGCTACCTCAGGCTTTAAATTTTGAGTGTGGTGAATGTATTCACTGTGTTTATAGCTCGCATTGCAATGTTTATATTAAAAAGTAGCAGGAAGGTGGAAATCGGATGAAAGGAAAAATTTAGAAGGGCCTTAAAAAGTGCTCACTTTACCGTGAACAGCCTATGCTGTCATATGACCGAAGTCAGCATTCATTTTATGCACTGATTCCAGCCATAGAACAGCCGTAGCTTGGGATACGTGTGCATATAAAATATTCTTAACAGAATTAGCTACTTGGTTTCTCTTGTTTAATTTTTATAGAAGATTTGGAGACAAATGTGGATAATTTTATTTACGTTATTTGAATTTAATAGAGGGCTCCAATCCTATACAAGGATATATGAAAAAAAATATATATATCTCCGATTAAATCTCAGTAGGTAAAACACAAGGGATCTCTAGGGCCACCGGGGATGAGAGATTGGCACACTCGCCTCCCAACAAGGCGAACCGGGTTTAATACCCGGCCGGGTCACCGGATTTTCGCAAGTGGGAATCGTGCCGGACGATGCCGTTGGTCGGCGGGTTTTCTCGGGGTTCTCCCGTTTCCCCCGCCCTTGCATTCCAGAGCTCTTCCATACTCATCACACTTCACGCTCATCAACTCTCAAGATCTCGATGTTAAGAGTCGCTCAAATCTCTTTACTCACTTCACTTACTCTAGGACCACTGGTGTTTCAGATATACTAAAAAATTGCCACTTGTTAGTGAAACGATTTAAACACGAGAAGATAATCAAACAAATAAGTTGCAATACTCGTTCGAAATAAAACCAATAGTGATTGAAACACTTACGACTTCTAAACATTTACAAACCACGTCAAAATTATCCTTTCACGACCTCAAAACAAACTTTTGGCTTCCAGAATAACGGGATTTTCGATTAACTACCGTGGCTCTCGTATAACACAAATAAAGACTTAATTTATTTTATAAAGGAACTGTCTCAATGAAAACCTACCAGTCTATGACAACATAAAAGAAGCCATAGAGTACTATTTATATCCACAGGATAAAATCATTAAATATATACATAAAGAGGCAGGGATCACTGGGTCCAGTCCGCTGAAATGCTAGAATGGCTCACAAAGATTAGGACGCGAATAAAGATCCTAACGCGGGTGTACATCGACGATGCCTTCGTATCAGGGGTCAAGTAGCTTTGCACAGTAAGTTTATTAATGCCGACAAGACCGAGAGGTAGGCCCCAAATTTAAATTCTAGGAGATCACTCGTAAAAAAGTCCCCGGGAAAAATTACCCCAGATTAGTGGTTCTTAAACTTTGCTATTTCGTGGGCTCCTTTGATATAATGCAAGTATTTTTGCCAGACCCACCAAACAGTTCCTCTAGTAAAAGTTGTTCACGATAAATTGAGGACTTTTGAAATGAACCTTTAAAAAATGTCACTGCCCCTGCCTGCATATATTTTAATGGGTGTACTGAGTAACATGCGCCCAGTAAAGTTGGTAACGATGGATGGGAAGTAGTTACGTATTTTAACCTCAAATAAAAAGTGTTAGGAAACCACTTCTGATAACTTAAATTATTTCTTTCCCTTTCTGGTTTTTTTTTTACGCATCGAAGCGTAAATATTAACAGATTTGTTAAATATTTATTTTTCCAATAATTTCACTGTTTCACTTGACCGACGGTTGAATAAAGTGACGGGGCCCATGACAATGTTAATCTTGCATAAGACGGAAGAATACACAACGTGCGTACAAGTAGATCTTAAGAAGGGCTTTCAGGAATGCTTATTTTTACCGTGAAAAACCAATAGTCTTAAGGACAACCAGGTGTCCGCGTACCACAGTTTAAGAATCGCTGCTCTAGATGGTTCTAGTTCCATTATTCGAGTGGCTTTTCAGGCATCCGCTGGAACCACTCGCTTTATATATTTATAGTTCATCTTCACACATTCTGCCAACGTTCTCTAGTACTAGGTCTTTATTCGCCCTTTACCGAGCCTGTTGTTTTTTAATCCTTCGTTCAAATCAGTCTGTAATTCTTCCCTACACTTTTTGCTTTCTTATTGCACAATTTAATTCTCAATTATGTGGCGTGTTCAGTGTTGTTCTCTGAGATTGCTTTATCATTTCTTTCTCCGTTTGCTCTCATTTTTAAGAATGTTATTTTTAATATGCGTAAGTGTAAAAATGAGCAAATTCCTCCATATTCTTGGTTTTTGTAAGAAAATATTCGAAAGTATGTCTACTTTTATCCTTTGTTAACGTCTGTGCCATTTTTATCGTAAGCGTACGCCATGTTTAATTAATGAACATTTTTTTATTTCGTTATATTTATATTTTTTTAATGCGTGTGAAAGTGTCACAATTCAATAAATTGCTAAATTGTGTTGTTTATTTTATTTAAAGATGTACGAGCCGTATGGAATTGTGAGAACATGCATTGTCTTTACTTAATATATTAATGTCTTCTGTTTCAGTTGTCGCAACTTATGTACTACATAATCAAATACATTTATCTTTTCAGTCATCTGATACTTTTAATATGTGTATTAAAAACTGAGCAATTTAAGTACCATATTTATTGAGATTTGAAAACTGCATTATATTTGTTCGAACCAAGTTTTCTTTCTTAAAAACTATGAAATATTCACATTAAATTGTCTCAGTTTTTGTTCACTAAGAAATAGTCAACTTTAAATTTCCTCTTTGCCAATAATATTTGATCATCAGAGATTAACATCGATGTGTCCCTGTAATAATTAAACGCATGCCATCTTATCGCAGAGGGTTATTACAAACGGATAAAAAAACTAAGATTTCAGGACATTCTTCTACAGCCTTATAATAAATCTCCACAGACGTCAGTGTGCAAGTTCTACGGTTAAACCCATCATGATAACTTGTAATACAGTTTATGTGGGAAACGATTGCAATTTGCTTGAATCTATGGTACCGTTAATGAAATATTCGTTAACACAATCGTGGGTTAAAAAACCTTTTGGCCAGTAAAAAATCACTTGCCGTTAACAGATTTCACAACGTTTTAATCACAAAAAGAAATGGCCGAAAACGACAGCGGTTTGTTAAATTTGTTCTGTTTTACTTATTTTGTTTATTGGTTTTTGGCTCAGTGCCCCTAACAGGTATATGTAGTTTTGTTTGGTAATTGAGCTACCTTTAATTGCTCTCCATGATTACAAAGGGGTCAAATTTAATGCGCAAGCGTAGCTTCTGGTACATGACACAGTAATTAGTTTTAGTGCTGTTCAAGTGTATCAGAGCAGTTAAAGGCCTCAAGCGTTCACATAAACGTAAGCAATGAAACCGTACATTTTTTTCTAATTTTTTAAATCTCTAAATGGTTAGGAAAGACTCTGATACGGAAGATCTTTTCCTGAGAAAAGATTCTCCAATTACGGCCTGCTAAACCGTAAAAAAATTTTCGTCCGCTGATGTGAACACAGGATATAATTCTGTTCGAAGGAAAGGGTTGGAAGGTTTCGTCCTTTATCTCTCTACATTCTCTTCCAGTTTCTTTGTAACGAAGATGGAACCCGAAATTCAATCACAAATATAATTTAGCCTTCGTCCTTCCGATGACCGTCTGCACTGAAGATTTATGAGGTCCCCATCCCTTACGTCCATTCCTTCTTTTTGCCTTAATTTTTTTCTATTGCCATTTTTTTTCCAGATGACTGGTTTGTATCTATAAAAATATCACGAAATTTCAGATCGCAGTTAACATTTGCTGAAGTTTGCTTTCTTAGAAACATTCTGGCGATGTGGACAACCATCATATCCTTACCAGTCCAGTAGAAGGCTCAAAGCTTAGCTTTGTTCGCAATTTTTTTTTCTAGAGGCGGACATTTAGGTTTTTGACGAGGATACTTCGGTTAGATATTAATGAAAGAGTGGCGAACATTTGTATAGCGTTTTGGCGCCTTAGACATACCCACTGGAGTGATTTGTCTAATTATTCGTGTAAACACTTTAAAAAAATTTCCTTCCCCTCGCCTGACACGTTTACTCACGCAGCGGGTATCTAAGCGTGGTTTGTTATAAACAAGACTGAAAGATAGAGAGAGAGAGAAGGGTGGGGGGAAGAGAAGAGAGAGACGGGTGGTTGAAACTGAACAAGAAGCCACGCCATAATGGCTCCAAGAGGGTGTTAATGAGACGGCGCAATAGAAGTTGGTGGCACGGCGCAAGCAGTTCCCCCGAGATGGAAATTATTACAGGCGAAGGCAGACTTGATAGTTAAGGGCGAGCAGGTGAACTGTAAACAATATGGTCGTTGCAATGCGTATAATGACTCGCTTAATTGCCCTAAGGAGGAAGTGCGGGGGGAAGAGCGAGATGAATGAGTCTGCCAAGCGGAAGCGGTCTGGGATACGTTCTATAAAAGCTAGCGAAGGGAAGAGTTCGTTATGGTTTGTATGGAAACGCCACAACTCGCTTAATAATGTGCCATCCCTCTGCAGCGCTACATAACGTTCATTAAACGTGACATATCCTCTAGAAACCACTAACAAATCTCTAGTGAATGTATGCTTGCTTCGTTCAAAAGCTAGCAAAATCATACTTTCTATGCAAAATGCAAAACCTTTTTATAAATATTTAAAGATTAAAAATTTCTTTTGAGCTACGTTATGTGTAAATATAATTTTTCTTTTTTCAAGAAAATTAGTACTGAGTGTACTCTTCACTGTCGCAAATGCGTTCAAGTCCTTTGTTTACCGTACACAAAATGAGTTTTGTTGTAGATGGTGTTATTTTTTAACTTTCAGAAAACTTTGGTAGAAAAACTGGTTTATTTTTGTGTTGGGTTAGGAGGGGGGGAGGGGATTTATAACGGCAGTGTTGCCATTAAATTACATTCAGAAGATAACTGAATTGTGTCGATCGCTTGCGCTGACTGAGAAATTTAATCAAAGGAAAATATACATCCAAAAAATAATTTACAACAGCATAACCATTCTGAACGGTTTTTAATGGTCATAAAGGTGGAAAATATTGTCTAGCTTAGTTAAGTAAATTTTTATTTGGTAGAGTATTAAAGTCAAAATAAACAACCGACAAAGTCTAGGAAGATAATGAATGTAGGAAAAAAAACAGTTATTACATTTGAGTAGGTAATATATGTATTAAGCAGAAGGGTTTCAGAATTGTTTCATACAAAATAACGATATACTATCTATAGTGTGGCCTACTGTCTACTGATGAAGTCTATTTTCACACCTTGCCAAATAACCCATGCTTATAAAGTGATACCTGTATACAAACACGGCAGTTTAGATAATATTGGATTGGAGACATTTGGGCGGCTCTTTAGTTCGAAGTGTTGAGAACCGGCGAGGGAGAAGCGAGGTGTATATGGGGCAGCATCGGAATGCGGGGGAAACGGGGGAGCCCCAAGAAAACCCGCCGACCAGCAACGTCGTCCGGCACGATTCCCACGTGCGAAAATCCGGGAGCGATCCCGCCGGGAAACGAACTCGGTTCGCCGTGGAAGGAGGCGAGCTCTAGCCGCTACACCACCATGGCCCCCTGCCTGTTATACTGACCCATACACACAGGCGCACACTCACAAACATACACACAGGGAGTAATAATGTCTGGAGGAAATGTGAACACCTGAACAAAATCTAACTTGATTTTGTTCTTTCCATTAAATAAAGATTTCACGTGGAAGTGTTTTGGAGCTAACAATCACATCCCGTGGAGTGCTGTTATTCAAGTGACAGTTCCTTCTGAAGAGGAACTAACCAGTAGTCATAGGCTAAGAATGAGTTTGAAGAATGCATGTTTCGTTCTAATCTGCCATCTGATTAGACTGCTAAGTAGACTTAAGTAAAAACGTTTTTACTCTGTAAGAGCTCGATACATGAGAGTGATAAGTACTTATAAATGGCATATAAATTTTTTTGCAATTTTTAACGCTTGTTTCCGTTTTCTTCTTCCGGCTATAATGTGTATATTTTTGAGACTACAAATGGCTTGGAAAACTGCTTCTTGACTATCATATTTAGGTGTAGCTAGTTTGGGCATACATAATATATGTTAACATAATGACGTGAGGTAGGCTTTATTACTAGGCAATAAGATGAGAGAATGTTTTCTATGACTGTTCAGAGGCGATTTGACAACGTAACCAATACACTCTATACTCTCTACGCCACTACTTCACGCTTGAATCAAACCTTTGAAAAATCATCCCACGTATTACGTGCTTGTTTTTTTTTCTAAAGAAGTCTTAGTGAGTGAATCGTTTCATATTTGTATCAAAATAAAAGTACCTTTCTGTTGAATTGAACTTTCTCATAATCATAATATTTCATGTATAGTTAATACGAATAAAAACAGGCATAAAATAGGCGTGTTGGTAATGCCTTGCAATAAATAGTTCTTATGGAAAATATAATTACAGTAAGTGCGCAGAATTCGGTACGTTGTCCCTTTGATGTACCTTCCTAGACTCGGCTGAGCTTTGCTCGCATGAGGCGAAGGAATATCGTTAAAGTAAAAAATTTAGCAGGGGTTCAGAAAAGTTGGAAGTAACAGTGAATTGGCTATAGATCATTTCCCCTAGTACATATGCATCTGATGTACTTGCCTTTGTTGCCCCTACTGCTTGTCTTTGGTTCTACGCCTTGAACACAGAATGAACCTCCAGCCAGACAGCACCTTGATCTTCCGACTAATAATCAGGCATATATTATTTTACTTGTACTGAAAATAAAAGTTGCAGGGGACATTTCTTTACACATCAGGTTTCTCTTTTGTGAGATGCGACGTTTTTTGACGTGAATACGTCTTCAAATTTGCAACCATAGTGGGGAGCAATCCAGAAAAACCGATGATAACAAAATCGGGGGATAGAGTTTGTAATTGCAGCTACATTCGAAATTCAATTATACCACTCGATTACCAAGGGACTGCGAAGCATCGTGTGTGGTGGATTGGTTTGGGGGGATGGGGACAATTTTGAGTTCGTTTCGCCGCGTCTCATAACTTCCGCGTAGTATAACTTTTGACTTGGAGAAGCTACAACGATCGTTTGAGTTTCAATCGACGGCTCTTGTCACGATCAATGGGTTGCTTGTATAAAATCATTTGCCTGGCGTGGTTATGGTGAAATTGTAGGAGTTTAATGTAGGAAAATTAAGAAAACTTAACGCAATGTCGGCCTATACTCGTCAAAAAGCCAAGTTAAAATACATAAATTGTATACGGTTGGAAAGAGCATTTCAAAATCAATACAGTGATACTCATAAAACTCAATATGATCGAGTGAAGCAGTGCCGGGAACGCAAAAAGAAAACATTAAGCCGTCCGAGTGCGTGCAAGAAAAACGGCCGTGTCCCCAACACAGTAAAACCCCCTTTTTCGCCGACGTACCACCCCAGTCGCAAAAATGAATAGTGAAACACTAAATAACAAAGCCACGTCATCGAATCAGCGCTCGTCAGTCAAAAGAAACGATTGCGTGTCTTGGCGGCTCCCCCAACTCCCGTACTGTCTTCTGCTTCTTCGTTTTGTTTGCGTTTTCTTTGAGGATCCCGATAAATAAGTGAATGGACTTTGGAGTGTGCCACTGAAGGAGGACTTGATTTATGTCAGCACTGGTAACTGATACCTCCACTAGACACTGACGACACAGTAGCTTTGAATACCTGCTACTGTAGTTCATAAAACACACCACCGAAATATTCTAGTAGATGATCCTACTGTATGTCCACGCACCTGAGATCTGGGTGCGACCTTAACACATTGAGGACTGCACACTTTACTGGCACTTAAGACAAATTAGAAGTGAGTCATCTATATCCACTGCTGCAAGAACACCGGTTCTGTTGGCGTCTGTGTTAGAACTCACCATCGTTCTATTGGTCCAAATCACACCGGACACTACCCTGTACTTTACAGCGTTCATTATTGGCCGGTCATCAACCAATGGAGAGCCACGCTGATATTGATCCAATTAAAAGTCCTTTATCGTATAAATGTATTTACAGTAAATCATGTCCCATTGAGTGGCTATACAAAAAATAAATTCTATCGTTAGCAGTACCATTGTTACTGCGCTGAGGTGTTCTTGTGAGGTCATGTTAAACACTAGCCGAATAAAGACTGCACATCCATGTGAGTTTTGTTCAAGACATTTTAAAATTAACTTTGCTCGAGTTACACTCGACCATAGTCTACAAGGCGTTAAATGAGCAGCGTACCACATCGTTCTCTCTCTGCTACTGTAAAAAATGGTCAAAATACTGGGAATTATTTCAAATAAAAATATTGGTCGTTACTCTCAAAGTACCAAGTATATTTAGATTACTAAGTGAATAACTGCACGTAATGTTATCTAAAAGAAAAAATGTTCACAAGCAGATAGATTATCATAAACGATAGGTGCAGTTGTACTGACTTATTCTCTTATCGTGCATTAAAGAATAGTCACTTACTAAATCCCTGAAATGTCAAAAATATTGTACTTTATCACGGAATATATTCATTGTGAAAGGATACAGCTACTGTATTCAAGACAGACGATTTGATTCATATAGGGCAAGGATATGCACTAAAATTAACCTTCTCTCTCTCTCTCTCTCTCTCTCTCTCTCTACACAGAACTGTAGGTTTCTGAAAGAATGGCGTAATTCCCAAATGTAAATCTATCGATAACAACTGTAATTGTTAATTGCTATATGGAATGTTATAACTTAGAAAGCTAAAGACCATTGTTCTAGCGGTAAATCACTGACACCGAAGTCCCTTTGGTATATTTAATTTTTGTTGTGTTATTAGTATTTCACACTTCCTGGCTAATGTTGGTGCGTTGCTATGCTCGTTAACTTACCAACGTTGTAAATATTCGGTACTGAACTAAAAACCCTCATCATTAGTTTATTAAATCGTGTTCACTTTGATGGCGGAAAATTTATATTTTCGTGACTCTCTTGTAATAATAAAATGGGTATAAAGTTCACAAACTTGTAATGGATAAGTGCAACTCATTGTTAGGGACGTGCAAAATTCGCGTAATTATTTAAGGACAGGCTGAACTGCAAGTTACTGTGCGTCTGATAGACTTCAGTCATTGGCCGGAAATATGTCTGGCACGCCTAGAAGAACTCTCGAGCCAGTAATATTAGTTCAGCGATGGAGTGGCCAATCTCTTTTAAGGAGATCAAACAGTTAGGTGACGTCGGTTAAAGTGCAGCGGCCAATGAAACCACGGACTGTGCTCACTTATCAGGCAGTGGAGTCTATCCTGTCACTGAAGAATAGCGTGAAATCAAACCGATATGTAACATAAGATAACGAAGTGAAATCATTTTTCTAAACGTTATATCCAAATCTGAGCGATGCTGTAAGCAGGATTTCACCGTGCGAAGGGGGGAGGGGCAGTATTTGGAAGTAGCTGGGTTCGAAACCCCGACCGGTTGTCCTGATTTCGGCTTTTTATGGTTAGGGGAAATCACCCAAGCCGAATTCTGAGGTGGCGGTGGTTTTACAAGATGCCAGGGCGACGTTTTTGAGTACGCGAGCGATGAAGATCTTAATATATACAGGCAGATTCTCAATTAGACCGACAATCTTCGGGAGGTGATTTTTCATGAATAAGTAAAAGGAAAACGTATGCGGCAATTTATACCTAAACCGAATATTAAGGGAGATATGAGATCTTAAAAAATAAATAAATTAATAATAATAAAAACGATGTTTTAAACCGCCTTTGTGCAAAATATCGGTACCGAAGTAAAGTACTATGACTACTCTCGAAACATTATTGTATGTTATCGGGACCTTCAAAGTAAGAGCCGATCGTTTTCGTGGGAAATTATAACAACATTATGCGTACTGGAATATTATTCAGTAAAATTCGTACAACAATAATTCACTTAAAACAGATAAAACATCGCACATCTAGTTCTATCTACAGTGAAAAATACTTCTACTTCCATGACATCATATATTACGCACCAATAGCAAAATTTGTCTCGTACTTAATCTCGATCTGTCACTTTGGAACCAAGATCGAATAATCAGAGATCCAGAATCATGAAATTTTGTTGGTGCAACACTTTTACATTGGAACCATGATTAAACTGGATCCTGTTTCGGAACTAGGAACATTTGATCTCGGAGAGGGGAAGATGTTGGTGCAACCGGGAATTAGTGTCGCGTTAGTGTAGCGCAATCCTCCGAACTCTCAAATTCTCGCTCGGAGACCCGTCGCGGCTTAAATAGTCTCGCTGGTCCGATGTGGACTGTTATCCCGCACCCCGTGTCTCGCTGAGAGAGGCGAGAGCGATGAACCAGAACACTCTTTTCAAAGATAACCGCAGAAGTTCAATCCGTTAGGGTCGTAAGCGCGCGAGATGAGATAGGCATGTCGCGGCGGCACGCCTTTGTAAATAGCCGCCCGCTACTCGCGTTACACTCTCATGAAATTCCTTCGCTCTTGCGAGTAGGACAGCGCAGTGGAAGAGATGAAGGGCAGCAACTTGTATAGGTCTTTTCACGGTTACTTCACACTTTTCTGAAGCCCTACAAAGTTCTACTTCCAAGATATTCCTCCGCCTCGTGCAAGCTAAACTTAACCGAGTCTGGAAAATTACACCAGAAGATAATGCACCGCTTTCCTGCGCACTCAGTTGTAATATTATTTTGCATGAGAACTATTTATTACTAGGCGCTACCAACACAGATTTTTTCTCACTGTTTTTATTCGTGTTTATTATAAAAGAAATATTATAATGTGTAAATAAAATACAGGTAAAACTTCAACTTAACGGGAAAATGTGTTCACAGTGTAGTGCTCCTACACATAATAATGAAAATTTTTGTGTACTTGCAATGTCTGAGGTTACACCACATAAATTCTGGGTTGCCAAAAACTTATTAAAATAGGATTATTGTGAGACCAGTGCTTTGTCAGAGAAGTGGCAGACTGACACAGTGTTACTATTAAGCATATGTCAGTAGTAAAAAAAAATTGCCGTGTTTTTGGAAGATTAACTAAAAATGGAGGTTCCTTGATAGTGTCAGAACAAATCAGTTATGCCAGACGTAATTGCCTGAAATATCACACTCATTCTCACCTTAGGATATTTCAGCACATTTACCAAACACATGGGCATGCCACAGGAATATACTGAGGAAAAAGTGAAACAGGAAACATTTTTGCAAATTTACTAGAGAAATCTATAATAACAAGAAACCTACAGACTAGGAATGATATCGCTAGCATAAACTTCATTCATGTAATTTTATTGCAAATAATTTGTGAAAACAACAAAATATATATTTTACATTGTATAATATTATCATTAATAATTATTTGCAATACGGTGTGAATTAATGAAATTCTTACTCTTAAATAATTTCACATAATTGGCCAAAACGATTATGTTACCTCGTGATTGCCAAAAATGATAAAGAAAATCTTAAGTCATTATGGCTCGTGTCAAAAATGATTTTAAAAATTTGTTCTCAAAATTAATAAATTATTGCTCACACCAATCTAATTTGTGAGCCGGGCTCTTATACTCTCGGGTTCTGTAGATTAAAGTATTTAAAACTCAGATGTATTAACGGTGACAAGGTGGCGTCAGATGCGAAACTAAGTCAAGTTTAATTTGTAGACATCTTTAAACTCATCTTATGTAAATCGCCGTTGACTGCAGAAATCTCGTCGCATCACCTCAGCTGTTTGCAGAATGTAGTAGGGTATGCTAGGTAAATGCGGCTTCTCTCTCTCCCTCCCTCCCCACTCAATGGAAATTGTCTTCCCTAGCTTTAGGTCATCGGACCAGGGTACGCCGTATTACAGTCTTTAACATGTATCACACACAATTTGCGGAAGACTAGCTAATCTCAATAATTTAAATACAAACGACAGCACACATACCCTCTCCTGTTCTTCTCAAATGTTACAGGTCTTCTCCCGCTGGTCTGTGATGTCACATTGTCACCCGCGTTACTACCATAATTACACTACATTAAAAATTCCAGCCGGACGCGTGACACACGTCACGCTCTGCCTAAAGTTGCGAAGAAAAAGCTACATGGCTAACTGGGCAGGTCCTAACCTTAAGGTGGCGCCTTCACCTGGCCAATCACAAGGCGGTTACTTCGTAAAATAATCAACTCCCTTTGCCCTTTATGGACCATAGCCGTAAGTAAACGAAAAAAAAAAAAAATCATATCTGGGATGATGCATAATTAAATATAAAGTGAAAAGCAATAAAGTTAGTGAAAGAATAAAAATAAAGAAAATTATCTCGTGTGAAATGCAAATTAACAAAGCACATTGCAAACAAAGTAAGTGTCAAGTAAAATACATAAATAAATCATTATTATACATTCAAATTACCATTAAAGGTAGTATTTTCATGCTATAAATGTCACTCATATATATATGTTCGTATGGACGTTTTTACAGCCGTTACAAAAGAGGTATAAAATGCTTGATACATGTCATATTTAGGAAATAACTAAATACGTAATACATGGGGTAATTTTTCAAAGGTTTGTGTTAAAACGCCCGAAGCAACTGTGAATGGACTATAACAGTACCTTACTGCAAACCATGGCCGAGTTTTTGCTCTCCTGCTTTACTGAACAACTCTGTGCATTTCTAAATACCTCGCTGTCGATGAATACGAAAATGGATATGTGCTGACAAATTATTTTGTATTTTATTCAACATAGTTTCTAGTGGTAATGATTTAAGTACTTTTATATAACCAGTACGAAACTCTCTTGCTGTGAAAGCAAGGTAATTTGTTATTAGCCAAAACGTATTTGGTAGATACAATTTCAAAACCATGTTTTGTAGTCACATTTCATATCTGTCGGTTCGTCAACATACGCTTTCAGTGGATGCAGTTTTGTATAAACCGCGAGACCAACGGAACTAGCGCTTTAAGAAGCTGAAAAATATTTACCCCAACTGGGGTTTAAATACATATTAATATTCACTTCATTATTTCTTTGTCATGTACAATCTTGCTGAAAACGTGAATGCAAGATGAAGGCTGATCTAGTAAAAGAAGGCAGGCTACGATGTGATTTTTTATAGCAAAGGGATATAGAGTTGTAATTGGCATATTTTATTTTTAATTTTCAAACGTAGCCAGAGAGAAAAGTTTAGGTCGTTTCCTTGACTGTAGCTTTTTTCGTTTAAATAAATCAACAGCGCACGCGGTACCCGGTGACTGCGTTTATTTGCATGTCAGGTCAGTAGCGCTTCCAAAATCAACATAGAGGCTGTCCATGGCTAATTGAAAACATTTGAAATAAACCTTGGAAAAATATACCTGCTTCTACCTGCAAATATTTTAACAGGCACGCTGACTGCCATGCTCCCAGTAAAGTTCCGAAATGCTGTTCACGATAAAGTGAGCACTTTTGAAATCAATATTATAAAAAAAAGTCACTGCACGTGCCTGCATATATTTTAATTGTCGCACTGAGTGACATGCGCCCTGTAAATTTGGTCATGGTGGAGGGAAAGTAGTTCCATATAACTACGTCGAATAAAAAGTGCTAAGTAACCATTTGTGACGACTTCAATTATTTATTTCACTTTCTATTTTTTTTAATGCATTAAAGTGTAAAAATTAGCAGATATGAAAAATATTTACTTTTCTAATAATTCCACAATTTCACTGGACCGACACATGAATAAAGTGATGAGGCTCACGACAATGTTAATTTTTAATTAAGCGTAATACTACACAACGTGCATACAAATAGATCTTAAGCAGGGCTTCCAAAAGTGCTCATTTTTCCGTGAACAGCCTATATTTACGGATGAATAGCAGTTCCATGGTTTAAGTATTGAACTGAAAGTGCTAAGTAAACACGTATGTTTATTGATTTTGCTTTCCACTTTTTAATGCCGCCGGTTTTTCGCGACCGGATTTACGCAAAGGCTAGATTCCAATGTCCTATGGCATATTTGCAGTTTTATTTTGGTTATTGGCCACGTTTTTTGTCAGGATAAAATTCCTTACCTGACTGAGCCAATCAGAATTAAATTAACTCCGACACACTGAGTGTCCGAGGTTCAAGGGGAAACACCTGCAATGCGTTCCAGTTAAGTTTCAAGTAAAGCAACTGCCCATGGAGCATTGCACCCGACTAAATCACGTGAAGAACTTATTCCAAAAGTAGTACAGACACCATAAAAATTGTCAGAAAGGTACAAGTTATGCTGTATATGAAAGAAGAGTGTATATATTTTACAACGTTATAAAACATGTTACTAAAATATACTTTTTAAATTTAAAAAAAAATCGATTAAAATAGTCTGTATTATTAACAAAATGTTAGCATATTTCCATTAAGGATGCTTCAGAAAGCAGGATTTGCAAGAAAATCTTCGTCATGGAATATTGTCATAATATTTATTGCGATTGGTGAAAGAAAATTGTAATAATAATGTAGGAACAAATTTTTATAATTGATTTTATGTGCGTCCATTTGTCATGAACATTTATGGCTGAAACTGATGTAAATGAAAGTTAATTATAAAATTGATATCATACATTATTACTATGATTTTATTACACATGATCACTGTAAATATTATGACGATGTATCTTGAAGAAGATTTTCTTGAAAATTCTGCTTTGCGGAGCATCCAAAACGGAAATGCGCTTAAATGTTATTAAAAGTGTGGGCTATATGGATCGATTAACTTTTTACATTTAAAAAGTATATTTTAGTAAAATGTTTTATAATGTTGGAAAATATATTCTTTTTTCATATACAACATAAATCGCACTTTTCTGACAATTTTTATGGTGTCTGTACTAATTTCTTATGACTTATTCACATTCTACAGTCGGGTGCAGTGCTCCATGGGCAGTTGCTTCACTTCAACCTTAAAATCATCCAATCACAAAATTGGATCTGAGTCCTAGTGTTTTGGAGTACAAGTCGTCCTAAAATATTTTCGCGATAAACTGATGGCTCTGCGTATAATTGTAAAAATAATCATATTTATAAAATATTATTTTTTAAACCATATGTACAATTAACATTGTCGTGTTATCTCAACACTCAATTCATTCGTCAGTCAAATGAAACTATGAAAATTATAAATCTGGTAAGTTTTACCTTACATTCCTTTAAAAAAAAACATCAGGGTGCTGAAGAAATAATTTTAAGTCGTCACAAATTGTTACCTAACACTTTTAATTCGACGTTAAGACATGGAACTACTTTCCCCTCCATCGTTACCAACTTTTCTGGGCGCGTGTCACTCGGTGCGCCCGTTGAAATATATGCAGATAGTAGCAGTGACTTTTTTCTAAGGTTGATTTCAAGAGTTCTCACTTTATCGCGAACAGTCTTTAGAAGAATACACAGTGTCCATACAAGTAGATCTTAATTAGGGCTTGCAAGAGTGCGCAGTTTACCGTGAACCGCATGTAACAAATTTCCCTCAGGGAATGTACGGCAGGCTCGACCCGCGGCGCATCAGTCGTATAGGCAGTTCACGGTAAAGTGAGCACTTTTTGAAGCTTTTTCATCAGATATATTAACCAATAAATACATTTCATTGTGGCCTCGAGCATTTGGTTTTGGGTATGGCGAATGTATACACTGTATTTATTCATCACATTTCAGGGTTTACATTAACAAATGGTGGAAGGATATCAATTGGTTGAAAGAAAAAAGTAACTAGGGCTTCAGAAGTTCTCACTTTACCGTGAACGGCCTATAACAAACAACCTTCCGAGAGGATCGAGCTTGTTCCGCTGATGGCTGGCGTGCGCGCAGGCTGTAACAGTTTACCTGCCCAGTCACTGATTTGTTGCAGAGACGTTCGGCAGGCCAATCGATATGCCAGCTGCGGTGAAGGAGATTGGGTGATGAGCAGGGGAGGGGGGAACAGCCTCGCCAAAGTGGCGTGACCTTTGACCAAGGGTCTTTTTCCTGGGCGTGGCAGTGCATTGTTTCCAATCTCTTTCCCGCGTCCTCCCTCGCAAATCGTTCTGAATGCCGCTACCCGTGTTGTTAAGGCGCCCATCCGCCTTGGGAGATATTTTCCGCCTTCCAAACAGAGAAGGGCAGGAACGATAAGGGCTACGATAAAGGCGCTTTTCAAGTGCGTCATCGCCGTTACGAGCAAGGTCCTGAAGTGATTTGCAGTGTTATTGTGTCATGCTACAGCTACCTATAGGGCTTAAAAAATAATTACCCTATAATTTTGGTTGGTGAAAATAGAGTGGCAAGAATTACGGATTATCTTTTAAGTGAATTCATACCTGAAAGGGGCTACGGGCGTGTAGCTAAATAATGAGCAATGATTAGGTGGAGCACAACAGTATGAGACGGGGTTTATTGAACGCAAGGATTATCCAATAACTATTTATTTGGCTATTGATCGGGGGAGCTTAAATGGAATACCAAGATGCTAATTAATTATAATTTTTATTACCACACACCGCTACTATTACAATCCAATTGAAAAAGTCCCCACCTTGTTCATGTTGCCGGAGGCTGATTCTAGGAGGCGGTTAACGACGGCCGGACATACCCATCTCCATATCTTCCTGGTCCGCTGCCCCGATGGCAAAAGGCCCCGCTCCCAGTGTTACGTTGGCCTATATCGAGCGCGTTGTTTAATATTTTCGGCTCCGTTTACTAGTCGGTGGAGGTGGTTTCTGCAGTTGTCTCTCGCAAGGTGTTATTTCAATCACTCTCGTGCCCTAGTTCAATGTTTGAAGGTGTGATCATTCAGCTAAGGCCTGATCACTTCATAACACAAGGTTCTATGCTAGTGCCTCGAGTATTTTTCTGTCCGACTCGTGTATGTATGTCGAGACGCAGCGTATTAGAAAATATATTTTTAGCTGTGTTGGAGTTTCTCCGAAATGGCGTTTCTAATGTGCCTGATGTCTTCAAATGCCTCGTGTGTGGCGTGTGCTTATGTAGATCAGTTCATTGGGTACCAGTTGAATAGTTTTATAAATAAAAACGTATATTTGAAACACTATTCAACGTAGTTAAATAGCCAGTTATGTCGGGCCCTTTACAACATCTAGGCTATTTGTCAAATGGAGGTCTTGAGTTTGAGTCCGTCATAAAAAATAAAGAATGATTAATTTTAAGACGGATGTAGTTTTTGTTTGCCAGTCATGCGTCTGAATTAAAAAAATAAAGCGATTAGACCAAACAATTTTACCTGCGCTGGATATATTTTGTCCATCCGCGTAAATTTACGTATTTTATGCTAGTAATTGGCTCAATGATGAGTCAAGGCGTTAGTAAAATACTATGAAATGTATTATAACTTCATTTTTTCTATTTTTTATCTACTTGTAATGTGAACCAATAGCTTAATTATATTTTATGTTTATATTAAGATGCTCGTAAATGACTGTCAAACTCTTTAAAGTTCTTCACTGAACGATCAACCTAGCCAAATGGCTTGGCAGGCCTGATTTATTTTATACACCATCTCACGCTATGTTGTCGCAGTCACAAATTTACCCGACACACATAAATGGCGTATACTGTCCTTACCTACATACCAATAACCAATAGCGCAGTACTGCACGTGAACATAACAGTAGAAAATAAGGACTGCGTTATCTGAGAACTCTTAAAAATTCTAAACTGCTTTTCAGTTTATTACATTGGCCCTCTAGCGATAAGTTTCTTTCAAAATTCAGAAGTTACGAAAAATAAATAAACTGTACGTATTTGAAATGCATTCCCGCGTATTTTCGAAGTAGTATTACTGATAATGAAATCTGTGGGCTCAGTCATTTTTCACTTTATGATTATTAAAATGAAAATATGCGATTCATTGTAAATTGCATGGGATTTCAGGCCAAAATTAAAAATATTTTTTTTAAAGCGAGCATATAATGCAGTTAAATTTTTGTTTTAGATATCAATGTTATTAAAAAAAACAGTGTTTTGCAGCAAACTGTAAAAGTGTCTAAACTGCACGTACATTACAAAACTCTTGTGTATCTGATGTTTCGGGGTATCGATCTTGCCACTGTTGCCTGTCAAGAAGGAATTGTATTTTTATTATAGGCTGTTCACGATAAAATGAATACTTTTGAAATCAACCTTTTAAAAATGTCACTGCCCCTACCTGCATGTATTTTCACGGGTACACTGACTGGCATGCGCCCTCTAAAGTTGGTAACGACGAAGATAAAGTAGTTCCCTTTCTTAGCGCTCGATTAAAAGTGTTAAGAAAACATTTGAGAAAACTGAAATAATTAATTTTACTTTCTATATTTTTAATGCATATGAGTGATATGAATGAGCAGAATAGTAAATTATTTACTTTTCTTATAATTGCCTAGTTTGACGTGACCTACGCATGAATAATTGTGACCCGACGCATGGCAATGTTAATTTTACATATGACTGAAGTATACGGAATGTGAATACAAGTAGATCTTTAGAAGGGCTTTCAAAAGTGCTCACTTTACCGTGAACAGCCTTTACCAGTGATAGCAATGGCTGTGTATGGATTCCTTTGCATTTGCAACTGGGGCCGCTGCCCTTCCTCGTGTTATCGAGTTAGTAACATCACAACACTGGTTCATAAAAGCATGTCATTCAACTCGAAAGTACGACGTTATGTGAGCTTGGTTGGTTTGCACAGTGAAATGTTATCTCAGGTGCGGCAAGATTTCTGGAAGGGGAACAGCATAACCCTGTAACCTTATGAATGATCTCGAGAAATTGCTGTATGATGTTGTTCCAAGATGACTGCCTGCAGAACTCCGTTACGGAAGGACGGTTAACTAGTCGTGTGAGGATGCTCCTAGTTGAGCGCAGAGCACGACTCACATTATTCGGTATTGTGTACATGTATATCACGTACAAATATTTCTTTCTTCGTCACTGTTTTTTGAAAGCGTGTGAAATCACTAAAATATAGCGTTTCGGCAACTTATAGATAGCTATAGTCAAATATTTTCTAGCAGCACCATGATTTTCTTGAACAAGACGATGATAGCGGGAAACACATGATGTAATTTGAGAAATTGTATTGTATAACCTCAAGGGTGATATGAAAACTTTTTTAATTAGTTTAATGTACGTAAGCAAATAGTGATTGATTAAAAATTATCTTATGCATCACACATGCCAGTAATAATGTGACAAATAATATAAATTAAACGACTACAGTAATAAAGTAACATGTACGTACAATTCACGACTTTCTACATTTCGGCACGGAAAATGAGAAGACCGTTTTTATTTTCCACGGAAGGTTAATTTCTGAAAATAGTTAAATTTATTTTCAGTGATGTTATAACATGACCGGAACACCCCATAGCTGAGTATTCCTGGTTAATTTAACAATTGTTAGTTTTATTTTAATATCCTTGGTGTTTCAATGAAATCGTACAAACAGAGCAGTGGTAGTTTTCAGCGCGAAATTTAATTTAGATTTTCTGATTTCGATGTAATATTTAATTAAAATTCACTCCGCTATGAATTGTTATGCAAAAAGGCAAAATTGGGATTAAATGTTGATGTCGTATAACAAAAGTAATTTTAACTGCAATATGTATAACCCACGAATGTATCACATACAGGCGCTGGCTTTTTTTATTATTTTTTTAATTTATTTAGTTATTCGTATTCACAAAGCGCACCGCAAGCAATTCAGAACAACCAACGCAAGAGCGTGCATGATCGGAATCTATATGGAAATTTTCCGCGAAATTAATTCTGCAGTTGACTCAGGCTCAAGTGCAATCACGCGAATGTAATTTTCGTTCGCACATGCATACCACGTGGTATAAGACAAAGTTCATGCGTAGTCAAAGTAATAGAATATATTTACGTTTTCTGACTTGCCTAACAGTGTATTCATATTTCGTTTGATCTTAACTCTATTTTATACTTTTTAAATGAAGCCATAAGCTTAACAGTGAGTTATTTACACGAGAATTGAAGTTCGTGTTTATGTTGTCATATTAATTTGATACAGCAATAGTTTTCCATTCTTAAGTTATCTTGTTACGCAACCATAATGTTGTTTTTAAATTAAGTCATATTTACAGTTTTCCGCAATTTTATTTGGATGTATATTCGAGCTTCAAAAACTTACTGAATGAAATTTTTAAACTTAACTCTTTGTGTTTTACTTCAAAGATTTCACTTCCTCATGAATTGATAACATTAAAGTAAAACATTTACGCGTATTAAGTTAGAATATACCCGTTTTATTGGACATTTCAGAAAGCGTATTAAAATGAAAGCAAATGGTGCATGTTAATAATAACTTCTAAAAATAGTTTTTATTCTCTTTTTAAGCGAAAAGTGATATTTTCGTTTACTATAGGATTTGCCAAAGAATTATCTGAAGGGGCATTTGGCGAAAAAGCTGCAATCCATAGCTAAGTTACATAATGTATGACGCGTATTACTACCCGGAAAAAGTTTTTGATATCAACAGACCTAAAATTATTATTATAGTAATAGTTTACTATGCTCAGGGGCTGCGGTAGTGTAGTGGTTAAACTATTCGCCTTCTCCAAAGGCGAACCGGGTTCAATCCCGGCGGGGTCACCGGATTTCCGCAAGTGAAATTATGCTGGACGATGCCGCTGGCCGGCGGGTTTTCTCGGGGATTTCCCGTTTCCCCGTCTTTTCATTTCGGCGCCGCTCGATACTCACCTCGATCACCCTTATCGGCTCTCAAAACCTCGCTGTTAAGAGCCGCCACACTCTCACTGTTTGAACTTGTAAATTGTGTGTAAATAGTAGCAGCAGCAAGTGTACGTAGTGACATTTTGTATTTGGAACATTTTGAACACTTGAATTTCCCGCCCTGTCTGGCACAATAGTGGCAGCACTGATGCTGCTTCCTTATAGGGCGGCAACCCTACTTCCTACTGGAAGGTAGCCTAGCAACCAACATGGCGGTAAGTGGTCGTGTTTTCGGTCTCGTTGTTGTAACTCGTTTTAGTTAGTCGTGGATGTTTTATCCGCATTCATTACAGTCCACAAAGCGATCATACAAGACTGAATTTTACTATGCTATTTTTAAATACTCTGATCACGTTTGTTTTTGAGGACAGGAATATAGTATTATATGTGAGTGTAGAGTCACGTTCATTTTAGGCGGTAAATGAGACATTTCTCTCCGAGAGCTGCTATTTTCAGAGAAGTATTTTTATCCTCCCTGAATGCGATGCTAAGTACTATTTCATATTGTAATCTGTATAATATGCCAGCCGGAATGATTGATTTCCCTGTAAATGCTGTATAACCCCTGAGAAAAATAATTATTAATAGGCCTACAGCACTCTGTGCACGTAAGGCAAAATTGATGGTTTCAATGACATTCATCTTATTCAACCCGCATCTTGCCCTAAAATTTTTACACTCAGACGAGTTCACAGGAAAAACCAACTCGTCAATAAATATCTAGGAAGTTTGAGGGTGCCACCGTATGGCCTGTGCAATAAAACGACTCGGCGAGTGAGAAACGAAAGGAAGTGTGAAATAATTCGCCACGTTTCGCCTAGCTAGCGTTCAGTGTGTACGAAACTTCTCGCCACGTGATTATCAGATTTTACCCTTGCTGAACTACATATCCGTGTGTTTAGGAAAAAACCAGACGAAAATAATAACAATAATATGATGCATTACGTCTGTGACAATTACTCTCTATCGCCGCTGCTATGCTCTACACGATAATATTACTATTAATAAAAATATTTGGTCGATTATATCCCGACAAATATTTAGTTCCTCATGAGAAACATGTCATTACATGAACAATAGTTGTGCCAAATTCAATATTTTGTTGATCGTTGTTTCGACATGAAATTAAACATTGGCAGGTATTGTTCTTTGTTCCGTCTCTTATTCTGTGTGGTTTAAATGGTTTCTACTGTTGTCGGAAATTATTTAATTTTATAACTTTGCATACTCATGGCAAATAATTATAAATAAATCATTCATAACTGTAGGTATAAAATTTGATACCGGTAATTTATTGTGTTTTGCGATGTTAGGATACGTAGACGCACAAACAGAACATAAAATACGATGTGCAAATACGCAACTTTCAGTATTGAGCTCACGTGGCAAATTCGTGAACATTTGCAAAAAATTCAATATTTCAAATCTTTTAAAATAATTTTGTGTAATTTCAGGGTGTTCACACTGTGAGGTATTTCCAAATTTAGAATTAAAATAATGGAACATCTGCAGAACATAATTCCGTTGTTTAACTTCTTTACAAGAAAAAATGAGCTAAATAAACTTCCCAGTCATTTTTCGAGAAAAAAAAATGGAATGATAATATTTGTTATTTATTAACCAACATAAAACAAACATGTGTTAGTCATATATATTATCTAGTTACGAAAGTAGCGTGGATTTAATCTCTCTGTGACTACAGGAGATGCACGTTAGTTTAAAACGAGGAAACATAAAAAGGAGGTACCGATGCTTTTATCATATTGCTTTCAGAGCTTGAGTTCTTCTGTCAGGCATGAAAGCATACTTACAATAATTAAAGAAAAAAAGTAAATTCCGGAAAAGTGATGAGATGCATTCAAAAAGACCTTTATCAAATCAACTTAAAAAAAAAAAAGCAAGGTACAATCATATTAAATTTCAAATAAAAATATATATTAAATAATAGGCGAGTTTTGCGCTAATGAATAAAATTGGTTTTGGAGAATTATTATACCGTTAGTGATATAGTTAAGTTGAATGTAAAGACTTGTATTTTATTTTGTCGTCGCGTGCCTGTAGAGCACCCTGTCTTCTGCGAAATAGAATACAGGCTGTTCGCGATAAAGTGAGCACTTTTGAAATCTACCTTAGAAAACAGTCACTGTCCCTACCTGCATATGTTTTAACGGGCGCACTGAGTGACATGTATCCAGTAAAGTTGGTCGCGAAGGAGCGGAAAGTAGTTCCATATATTAACATCGAACGAAAAGTGTTAGGTGACCACTCATGATAACTTTAATTATTTCTCTCGCTTTCAGTATTTTGTAATGCACATTGAAGGGTAAAAAAGAGTGTGTTTATACAATGTTTACTTTTATAATAATTGTTTACTGTTTCACTTGACCGACGCATGGATAAAGTGATGAGGCCCAAGGCAATGTCAATTTTACACAGGGCGGAAGAACGCACAACGTGTATACAAGTAGATCTTAAGCAGGGCTTTCAAAAGTGCTCATTTTACCGCGAACAGCATATAAGTACAGGTATTTTTAAGGTAATGTGAGACAATACACATTTTCTTCTAGAGTAGTCTGCGACCAACAATCAATTATGATGTCCTCGGTCGCCCGAACGTCAGATAATATTTACTTTGTGCTTTGACCGCAAACATGCTGAACGATGAGGGGTAAAAGAGCAGAATGACATAAGGAGTCGATGGCAATTTGTCCGCGGTCATTCGGTCGACAAATACGCGCGTCCGTTGTTTTCATTTCATTATGGACATTGCGGCGCTGCGTTCCGCAGCAGTGCGGGCTATGAATACGCGCGCGCGACATCGTTGAAATTAAAACACACAAGTCAATACACGTGGGCTACTCGAGAACTCAGTAGTCCAACTGTTATAGTTTATAGTTTTTTCTCTCCGCTGGGAACTTTGAACCAAACCTTTGAAAAATCACCCCATGTATGACATGTTTGGTTGTTTCCTAAACATGCCATGTTTCACAAGAGTTTTATACTTCTGTTAACATAAAAGTATCTTGTTAAGTTGAACGTTTACCTATATTTGGTTAATAAATTATAACTAGACACACCCTAATTTCGCGAAAATATTTCACGACCAATTGTATTTCATAACACTTAGGCTCAGATCCACTTTCGTGATTGGATGGTTTCCGTGTTACGCGTTTTAGGTGCGTGCCCGCGAATCAAAGACGCACAGTATTGAAGTTACCCAATTCTGATTGGCCAGTTAAGCAGGAGAAGATAATCTCACAAAGGCACGCCGCCAATGACCAAAAAGAAAACATCTGGTATGCCGGTAGGGTGTTGAAATCTAGCATGCGCGGAAAACTTTTCGCGAAATTCGGGTGACCCTAATTATAAAGTATAAGACAGAGGGAAAGTAGGTGTTTTGGTAATGCCTGGTAGGTAGGAGATAGTTCTTATGCAAAGTAGTTTTGCACCGAGAGCGCACGAATGCGGTTCGTTGTCCCTTTAGTGTAATTTTCTAGACTTGGTTAAGCTTTGTTTTCACGAGGCGGAGGAATATCCTGGAAGTAAAACTTTAGCAGGGCTTCAGAAAATTTTTTTAAGTAACCGTGAATGGACCATAACACTATTGTTTACGCGAGTGTCTTTATTGCCACCTTATGATCACACGTTGAGAGAAGTAAAGCATGCCTGATTCCCTACGCTCGAAAAGCTGAAGCATTAAATATATCCGCATTATGTTAATTTAACTTTACTCGTGCGTAATGAAGGGGGAATCTGACCTCGGTTTTCTCTGATACACTAGAGTTGTTATTCTTCGTTCTTCTAAAAATCATAAATTATTTTTTTCGTTCTTCAATAAGTTGTATTTAAATGTAACTGTTTAAAGTGCTGGAAGTTTGCCTCAGGTTAAACTTTTTTTGATCCGTTGAAGACTCATTTTCAGAAAAATAATTGTCTGTGATAATATCGTCCCTGCGAAGGATTGTGCGCTGTCCGTTCACGGTTATAACGTCAGGCTAATCTTCCGCCTCGTGCAAACAAAGCTTTATATATTTATACCACTTCATATTTTACAGGGACCACGGTGGCTGAGCGGTTAGCCTGCCCGCCTCCCATCATGACGAACCGGGTTCAGTCCCCGGCCGGGTCACTCCCGGATTTTCGCAAGTGGGAATCGTGCCGGACGATGCTGTTGGTCGGCGAGTTTTTCTTGGGGATCTCCCGTTTCCCCCGCCCTCTCATTCCGGCGCCGCTCCATACTCGCCCTCCGTCACCCTCATCGGCTCTCAAGACCACGATGTTAAGAGTCGCCCAAATCTCTTCACTCACTTTGCATTTTACACCGTTGTCCGAACGTACTGCATTTGGGCGCATGTCAGTTTAATACTATTCGTCTTATGAACTGTTTTTTTACTTGGTATTATCAGCACATTCATTTTCTCTCAGTCTTATGCATTGGAGCAGCGTCGGAATGCAAGGGTGGGAAAACTGGAGACATCCGAGAAAACCCGCCGACCAGCGGCATCGTCCGGCACACTTCCCACTTGCGAAAATTCTGGAGTGGCACGACCGAGGTTTGAGCTTGATTCGGCTTGACGTGAGGCGAGCATTCTAATCGCTCAGCCACCGCGGCCCGTACGCTGAAAATTGATTCAACTATTGAAGATTTGTTGAACTGACTCCAGCAGGAGATATTACTTGTTCCTGTACCATACCGTAGTTCCCGTACTGCTAGCAGGATTATATAAATAAATTAAGTAGAATAAATAATCCCTTCGTTCTCACAAATATGCGACAAGACAACCTTCTTCAAGCAAGCATTTACTCATTGTACCAATACTGAACAAAGCAGCCTCCTTCCACTAAAAAACCAGCATAAAGAAATACCACCATAAATAAATATGTATGCGAACACCTAATACAATTAAAGCTTATTTCTTACGTATTTTACGTCATCGTGATTACAGAAGTGTGCTCTAATTCTGACTTCAGAACTTTGGACAAACGCCCACTACAATGTTAGAATTGTGATCACCCGAATAAGTAGCGAAAATTTATAATTCTTACTTTAAAGCGGGCAAAGAGAGAACAGCTCAAGGTTACATGATATCAATACGCCTTCCTTAGTAACCAAGTTGTATGTTTAGCAGCCACTAAATTAAGCATGTTTCACCCAAGTGATAAATTATTTTTGGACATTACTTCTGACGGGAAATGTGATCTACCCTTTCATGACCTTGAGCGTCAAGAAATCACGTGCATGCTGTGATGAGTTTGTAGCGGGTACGTGTCAAAATTTCATTTTACACGAATCTGAATTTCAGAACCTGAAAAAGTATCAAGCGGGTTTGGCGTCTCTAATGTCGAAAGTACTTAACACCTTTTGCATTTATGTGTTGACTATGTGATCTAAAACTATTACAATTTTATATGTTGTGGAGAACCTTCGTTATTAATTCAGAGTTTAAAAAAACAATCTGAATATAACTTACTCTAGTGAAGATGCCAATTCTCTTTCGTGAAAGAGAAATTTTAACTGATACGGCAGTCTATTTAGTTCTTATCTCAAGGTATCTCAAGATAAATATCAGGTGTCGTCAATAGCTCACCGTAGCTTCGTATGTTACACTTGCTCCTCGTCTACCAACTTCGAGGAAATTAGTTGCCTTCCGTGAAAGTCTTCATTCAGCTCGCACTGTAAAAATGTTTCTGGTAAACTTCCTAAACTGTAAAGGAAGTTTTTAACCTTTACAACATATGGTAATAATGCCACACATCAAGCTGCATATATAGGAATGTTTAGCAGGGCTACTATACAAAGTTGTGAACTTCCCTACGCATTTTACTGTATCCTGAGCGTCGTGATCTGATGACCGGATCTGGGTGACATATATCACAAAGTTTTTCAGTTTGGAACTTACAGCCCCTATTTCCGTTTCATGTCAAGGGACGAGGTGATGTAATCGGTAGCACGTGCGCAGTTCACCAGGCTACTATTCTTCAGTGTGTAGATATTGACCGCATTCCCTGCCTGCTCAGGAATAACTGCATGATAGATTACTGTGCGACTATTTAAGGATTGTTATTTCACTCAAGCTGATTTTAAATTACAATCTTAAGAACAGTAATCACCTCCCGTCATTGGAGATTCATATAACGATGTCATTATACTGTAGAGTTACAGATAACTGAGACAAGCTCGAAGCGAGTCGCCTGTAGCCATCAGAGCATGAAAACCAGCAATTTTAATGTATATAGACCCAATTACCACCGTCTTATCGGTTCATAATCACCGGATATTTTTGCAATATTTATAATGTTAGATATTGGCCATCTCACAGCTATAGCCTGTTGGCAGTTTCTTCACAGTTTTTGAACCAAACATTTGAAAAAACACCGAATGTACGACGTGTTTGAATGCTTCCTAAATGGATTATATATCACAAGCGTTTTATACTTGTGTTAAATAATTCTATCTTATTTTTATTTAAATTCAACTTTTAAATAAGTTTTATCTATAAATTATAAACCTTCATTACAATTAATACGAATTAAACAGGGAAAAATTTAATGGGTTGCTAATGCCCAGTAAGAAATAGTTCTTATGCAAAACATTACGACACCGAGTGCGCACGAAAGCGGTGCGTTGTCACTTAGGTATAATTTTCTAGACTCCGTTAAGCTTTGTTCGCAGGAGGCGGAGGAATATTCTGGGAGTAGAACTTAAGCAGAGCTTCAGAAAAATCGGAAGTAACTGTGAATGGACTATAGTATGATTACGCCGAATGGATGACAATGTCCCAAAAGTTGCGGTCGGTGTTGTGCGCTGCCACAAACGAGCACACATTCAGTTGTATCTTCTCTCTCGGTAATGCTATTTTATATTTGTTGGCGTTGTAACGACATGACGACGTCACGTTTCACAGAATCACTTACACACGCGATAGGGCCACGGGCCTACAAAGGCTGTTAGGTGGTGCTTTCTCGGTGAAGTATCCCCACTTCGGGAAATTATGTTTGTCGTATATCTTTCGAGTACGAAAACCTTCTAGACTCCTCAACACACGTAACTTCCATTTCTCAGTGCGCTATGTTAACCGATTTTTTTTTTCGGGGCACGGGAGTTTATTTCATTTATACTTGCTATGTCGTAGATGGCGACAAGAATTCCTCTAATGATTTTGTTTTTCTACTCCGGATTCACGTGTTTCAAAAATGGAGTAATTTCACGCCATCGCCTGCCGTATCCCAGTGGTTCTGTATTTTGTAAATGTACTGTTCCGAGTGTCATCGCCCACCGGGTATTTTTCTGAGCTAGTTAAATGCGCCATTCGTGAAATTGATACTATGGCAAGTTGAACACTGTGTTTTGCTTATCTCAGTATTACATTCCTAATATACTTACTACTATGCTCTCTCCTTTTTGTGACGCAACAGCACAATATTCTCCAAACTAGCTACTACTTGTGCAACAGACTGGCAGAAAAAGTTGGGTTATAGGCTGTTCAAGGTAAAACGAGCATTTTTGAAAGCTCTGCTTAAGATCTAATTGTATACACGCTGTGTGTTCTTCCGCCTCGAGTGAAATTAACATTGGCATGGACCTTATCACTTTATTCATGCGCTGGTCAAGTGAAACTGGGAAATTATTAGAAAAGTAAACATTGTACAAATCTATTCATTTTTACGCTTCAATGCATTAAAAAACCAGAAAGGGTGACTAATAATTAAAGTTATCACGAACGGTTGCCCAACACTTTATTTCGACTTTAATATATGGTACCACATTTCTGTCCATCGATTACTAACTTTACTGGGCACATGCCACTTATTGCGCCCTTCAAAATGTATACAGGTAGGGGCAGTGACTTTTTTTAAACATTGATTTCAAAAGTGCTCAGTTTATCATGAACAGCCTTTATGTTAAATTCTGTAGGGTATAACGAGGTGTTTTATGTATCTATCCGATTTATAAAAATCCTCCTGCTGCTGCATTTCCAATGAAAAATTATGTTGTAACTTAAAGCGTCGACGCTTTGAGGACTGTACACATTTACTGATATGCAATACATACTATGTTTATAACCATAGTAGCAGGATTATGTCCTTTCGGTGGCATGGATGGACATCAACCAAGATGGAGGACGGATTCGAGATCCGACACCATCCATCCGTCCCCCAGAAGAATCATAATCCTACTACTAGCCACCACTACACAAACACCACACTGAGAGAAATGCCAACAAAATATATGTTTGTATGTAACCAAAAATATATTAAATTGTCCCAACAAGAATTTTGTTGAGTAAACAAAACGTGAGAAGCAACAACATTATGTTTGTTCATCTGACCAAATACATTTTTGAATGAACAAAACCTCTGAATTGGGCCAAAATAAATCATTAGACTGCAAAAAAAAAAATTGTCCACTCAAGTGTGTACATTTCTTTTGTTATTCGGCAGGTTGCCTTCGTTAGAAAACACAGCTCGAGAGTTTGATTGGATTTTTCGTGACAATTTTGATAGTCACAGTGTTTGTTAGTGCACTTATTAATGCTTAACACTTTGAGGATTAAACTCGAGTGTAGTTCGGGCAAAACTTGTTTGAATATTTCATTCCACATAAAAAGCAAAACTGGTCCGGGTATACTTACATCAATTCCGTATTTCAGAAGGATTTTAAATACGAACTAATACTAGATCAATAACGAAATTCGTATGTGAACGACAAATTTTTGTATAGTTACGGAAATCAAAACGATGGGATGTACATCCGGTTACATACGAAAAAACGTTTGTTTGGGAAGCAGCAGACTTGGCAGTCCATTGATTTGTCAGCTGGCCAATACGGAAATAGTGGTGTCGTTTTGACCAGCTGAATGGCGTTAAGTGGCAATAGGGATCAATAGAACATGGTCTCCCTGTAGTGGTATGAATATAGGTGACTAACGTCTAGCTTGACTTTAAGCTGGCAAAAGTGTGTCGACCTCAAAGTGTTAATAATGATATAAACATCCTGATAAAACAAGTTCAACGAGAAACTAAAGAGTACAGCTGTAATACTTGAAATATTTTTTTGCGGATATTTTCCAGTATCTGCAATGAATGTATTTAAAAACATTCGAACTTCATCTGTAGTCACTTTAGCTGATGTTGCTATAATCAATTCACGGTTACTTCAACCTTTTATGAAGTCCTACTAATGTTCTACTTCCAGGATATTCCTCCACCTCGTGCATACTAAGCTTAATAAGTCTGGAGAATTACACCAGAGGGACAACGCACCACACTCGTGAGCACTCAGTTGTAATGATATTTTGTGTAAGAACTGTTTCTCACTAGACGTTACCAACATACCTATTTTCTCCCTGTTTTTATTCAAATTATTTATCAGCGAAGCATTATAATTCATAGATAAGATATTAATAACATTTCAATTTAACCAGAAAAAAAGTAACTTTTATGAACACAAGTATAAAACGCTTGTGATACAGGGGGTATTTAGGAAATAACTAAACACGTCATACATGTCAAAGTTTTGATTAAAAAGGTCGAAGGAATCGTGAATGGACTATAGGGTGTAGCGCACAGGCGCAGATGATATAGGTTATCATCTCGGCCGAGCTTCCATTTTTTTTTCAATGTCAATCAAAACTGTTAAACGTACGGAGATACAAACAAATCCTCGGTTGCGCAAACCAAATCTTTGTTTGGGGCAACCAAATCAGAACAAAACAAATTAATTTGGTACAGGAACAAAATATTTCACTGCCCCTATACACTAGAAACAGTTAATTTGGTCGTGGCAAACAAACTTAGTTTGATTAAATGAAGCCTTTTTCTCTTCGCAGTTATGTTTTCCTCTGCAGCCTCACTTGTCGCTCTATATTGGCAATAAGTTAGTGTTCATTAGAGTATAGTCTATTCTCGGAATCTTCACATTTTTGAATCAAACTTTTGGAAAACCCACCCCATGTATGATGTGTCCGATTGTTCCCCAACAAAAAAGTAGTATAACATAAAATTATCTTATTCTTGGTTGAATTTAACTTTTACCTATGATGCAGTAATTGGACAAATTGTAAATGCTTACATTGCGTATGGGCAGGATTAAGGTTATTGTTTGCCAAAGGACTGCACAAACACGTGAGGAACTACGTGTGCGTATCATGCATGTCTCTAAGAAATAAGACAGTCGCGTGCAGCTACGTAGAGAAACGCGTGCGGCCAAGTGTATGGAAGTAGACGGGAACATTTTTGAACATCTTTTGTAAGCTTGTTAGACGCAATTGTGATGCTCAACTCTAAACAATACGGTCTGATAATACATCACTGTGTTTACTTCTAAAAGGGTTAACATTTTATTCGTCATTTTTTCAGATTTTTCGAATTACTCTGTAAATATTGGGAACTATACCCACATGTGTATGTCATATTATGCTCCAAATGATGTACGAAATAAGCCCTGTGAGTGGCGGTATTTCCTCGTGAATCATACTGTATATCTATAAATTATAATATTTCATTATAATATATGAATTAAGAACGGAGAGAAAATATGTGAGTTGGTAAAGCCTATTAAAAAACAGTTCTCATGCAAAATATTATTAAACTTACTAAGCCCAAAAGCAGTGCCTTATCGCTTTGGTGTAACTTTTTCCGTCTTAGGTAAGTATCGTTTGCATGAGGTGGGGAATACCTTGAAAGTATAACTTGAGGAAGGCCTCAGAAGAGTAGGAAATAACCACGAATTGACTATAGTTTTTAATTAGAATGCTGTCGACATAATTATAAAGTTGTAAAGAATTTCGTGAAATTCGTGGCGAAGTAAGATAAGGCCCCCTATACCCTGCAAAGAACGAGGCCATCCTAGCATTACGGAAAACTTCATGTACTCTTTAACTCGACTGTATCCATTCTACATAATATGTCCACATGAAAGTAACTACAACGATAATATGCTACGATTCTTTCCTATACGCGTATTTTATTTAAGTTTGTACTCTTTTTCATTCGTAGTGCACAGTTACTGCCTTTACTACTTCGAAATAAATACATTGTCACGTATTGACAAATAACAGACTTACTGTAGAAGAATACGTCAGCAACTGCCATTTTATAGAGCTTCTGTACGTTTAGACATATACTTGACCTACTATAAAAACGACCGAATTAGCACGTACGTTTTATCAAAAAATGTACTAGGACACGTATAGGTTAAGCAAGATAGTGTAGAAGCGCAATGGAATTTTTCATCACGAAGTTGCTTCACCGTAGCTCACCTGCCGAGTTGTGTACATAGCTGAGGATTGTGTAAACAAGTTATTTATTGACATAGCCTAGAAAGGGTTAGATTATAACATTAGCCGGTCCACCTTACGAGTGAATTGTGAGTGAAGAGATTTGGAGGGGGGGTGATCTTAACATCAAGGTCTTGAGAGCCGATGAGGGTAAAGTGAGGTGCGCATGTAGGAGCGCCGGAATGAAACGGCGGGGGGGGGGGGGGTTGGGGTGGTGAGATGGGAGATCACCGAGAAACCCCACCGACCTCTGAAAATCCGGGAGCGATCCCTCCGGGAATCGAATCCAGTTCGTCTTGGTGGGAGGCGAGCAGTCTAACCACTACACCACCACAGCCCCCGGTTCGTGCCATGTATATAATATAAAATACGCGCAAAAAATTAGCATGTGCTGATTAATTTTATTTTTACATAAAGGTTTTCGTTGAAATAGTTTTGTAGTGATTATTCGTTATTGCTTCAAAGCTGCATCAATTATACTATCGTAAATTTCCCATATTACTACCATCGACACCTCTCGCGAGATAATTTCGGACTACGCCACCGCGGCTTTTTCAAACCGCCAGGAGCCTGTCGCCATGCCTGCTGCCCCGAGTCATCATCGTGCTCAAAACAGATGCGACCCACAATTTTTTTATTTCGGAAGGCCGGTCGGAACTGAATGAGCTGAGGGCTAGAGCTGACGACAGTCCAGAAGAGATAGAGGAAAAGGGCCATAGGTTACCCTGTAAGGGGCTCGACAAAATGCGTACTCGTACCGAACCTCTACTACCACGTCGTCCGCCATTAATATTGAGCAGCTTGTTTAATAGTGATGCACGGACGAGCTCTGAGTACCGCTCATGTCATAGAGAAGGGGGTTATAGGGGGGAGGAGGGGAGCAAAGTAAAAATTGCTTTAATCCGAGCCGCTTGGTGGGAGGAGAAGAGAGGGTTTTAAGCTACATGCTTCTGGGATCTGCCAAGCGTCCAGGAAAGGCACTCTGCTTCCAGCCTGCTTCCCAATGCACATTTTAGTCTCCGCTAGGCCCACGTTTTTTTTTTTTTTTTGTATGCGGAATATTTCCGCCGTCGGAACAAAATTCTTTCTCGCGAGGTCCCCCAAGGCGACCCGGGCTCGGAATCGCATAAAAGAGCCGGCCTCTCCCAGGGCCTAGCCCCCGCCCCCTCCCTCCCCGGTGTTAAATTAGATTGATAAAGGCCCCGTGCGCGACGCAACGAAATTGCAGTAATTAAAGAGTTTTAACGCGGCCGCTAACAAGATGACGAAGTTCCCATGTATATTTTAAAAAAATCAGCGTCCGTCGGAGACTCGGGGAAATATGTGTGGCCTACAAACAGGATCGTATTCTCGAGACAGGTACACCTGGCTTCTCTTTGTTTCAGCCCTGCTCCGCAGGTTGGTAATCTTAAAAAATGTAAATCTGTTACCATTTCCCCTTGTTTAAGTAGGACATTAAACATATGAAAATGTTGTAGAATGGCTACAATTCGTAAGATTGCAGTTATGCTCGTGAGTATCTTAAATATATCGTGCAATAACCTCGATTTTTTTCTGTTCCCCCCCCCCCCCATTCGAGTTTTATCGTATTTCGGCGTCTTCAGTACTTTACGCTATTCGCGGTAAAGTGAGCATTTTTGAAAGTCCTCTGATTTGGAATAATAGTCGAAATATACTTGATTTTAGTCTTAGACGTTAACTTCAGAGTACAGTGGAATATACACACTATGTTTGTTACTTACAGGGGAATATTTATTTTAATAAAATTAATGAATTGTAAAAATGGCTGAAAGGAAAAAGTGTTTAGGGCCTCAAAAGTGCTCACTTTAGCGTGAACAGCCTATACGTCATTAAATAATTCTTCACTGCGGTTTTATTTGTTTACATGTATGATAAACGTATGAGTAATATTTACGAGGCGTTGCTCATATATGAGAGGTAGTATTATAAATTATAATAGAAGCAAACTTTTCGAATTACCCTGCATAAAAATAATGCAACGATCCCTACCCTCAATGAGGAAACGTCTAACTAACTCAAAAGTAGTTTCCACTTTTCCGAATATTTTGCTGCTAAACAGTTACAAATAAAAAATCATAAAAAAAAATTTCGTTTATCATACGTTGTGGCCATGTCGGGAATCACAAATAGTCTCGCAGAGATTTAACGAGTTATAATTGCAGCCCTGATAATGTTTACAACACACAAAATTTTCTAAAATATTTTGGGATTTTTCAAATATAATTTTGCGCTTTTAAGATATTGAATGCAATTTCAGTTATGTGCTACCACTGTTCTAACCTGCAGACATAACGTTATTTTTTTGCAGTGCATTGCGGAGTGAATATGTCAAGTTGTGGTGGAACGGTGTCTACTCTTATTTGAAACAGTCAAACGTGCGTTTAAAGTGTTGTGCGAGCTACGGGTTTTTTCAGGGCTGCGCAGCGTTTTTCTATCACCGTAACCTGCTACCGTGGTTGCCAACTCGCAGCACAACCAGGGGAGTTCTCGACGTACATTGAGACCACGGTTGCCGCAGCGGCTAGAGCGCTTGTCCGTCACCAAGGAGAACCGGGTTTCGATTTCCGGTGGATAGTTCCCGGATTCTGGCCTTTGGGAATCGTGCCGAACGGTGCCGCTATGATCGGCGGGTTTTCTCGGTATCTCCCGTTTTACCCCGCCGTCGCATTCCGGCATGCTCCATGCTCACCTCGCTCCACCAACATCAGCTCATAAGACGCAGCACACTCGGGCAAGAAGTATCAATTTTGTGGCATTAATTCAGACGGTGCATCCAGCCCTGCATGCTGCATGCAAATTTAAAGAGGAAACAATGTCAAAGAAAATGGTGCAATCGCCATGTAGATATATGTGAATTCCGAGGAGAACAAAGCATTTACATATAGCAAGCAATGATGAAAGACTGGCGTGACAACATTGCATGTGTGCAGGTCTATAATGCATTCACTGTTACTTGGGCTTTTTATGAAGCCATGCTAAAGTTCTACTTCCAGGATATTCCTCCGCCTTGTGCAAGCTAAGCTTAACTAAGTCTGGAGAATTACACCAGAGGGACAACGCACCTTATAATCGTGCGCACTCATGATAATTTGTATAAGAACTGTTTCTCACTAGACGTTGCCAACATACCTATTTTCTCCCTTTTTTTTATTCAAATCATTAATCAATGAAGCATTATAATTTATAGATAAGATAGTAATAACATTTCAATTTATCAGGAAAAAAAGTAACTTATATTAACCAAATATAAAACGCGTGTGAAATAACTAAACACGTCATACATGGGGAGATTTTTCAAAGGTTTGATTAAAAATGGATGAAGAAACCGTGAATGGACTATAGTAGTAGGGCCTAAAATTATACAAATATGTTGTAAATAAATTGCGATCAAATGATAACAAACTTATCATTGTAACATATCCATAAATAATCCAAATGCTATAGGATGAACACAATTTGAATAAAATATCAAACCAACAGATTTTCATCTCCATCAGCACCATCATCGGTAGTGCCATTAGCAACATTCTTACAGTCACTATCATGATAACTGATTGGATATACCCACCAGAACATAATTTTCATCATCATCATCTTCGGCATTGTCACTAACAAAATCCTCATCTTCACTATCATCACCATCAGTTGGATACATCCATCAGATATTCACCTTCATTATAATCGTCACCATCACCACCACCGCCAGATGGATGAATCCTGTACCTCTTTCGAAGGCTTTGCATGGTTTTATTTTTTATTGTCCTCTTAAAGGATATAACGGGATCTGAACTTAGAAGGAAGCGGTTAAATACATCATAATAAGTTCGTTCTCAGCTATATTTTCTGGTGTAGTGCTTCTACGAAGTTCCTATGCTTCTTCTGTCAATTGTCCAATTGGAAGCAATGCTGACGTGTTAATTTCCGGTCCTTGTATGAAATACTTACGTACTGTCGGTGGCATGTTGTACCATGGATATAGTTCAACAAAGTACTATGCCGTGTCATGTCAGCTCGAAATATGCCAACGTTGATATTATGTGAATATGACACGACAATCATTATTATATGCATTTCCTTAAATACATCTCTATCTATGTCTGTGATTGCAGCAGAGAAGTCGGGTTTTTAAACAACCGTATTGTTGTATTTCCGGCATCCGTATTTTTGACGCTGACTCTCTCTGAATTCGAGCTTTACTTGCAGTTGCAATGCCTTTGTCACGACGTCGAGCTTGTCACTTCGTGATTGGCAGTGAATAAGCCAAACACAAAAGCCATTCGAAGATTCGAAACCACCTACGTAAGACAGACGTGCCGAATTTAAAGCTGTCTGCATTTATTTCCCTCCGAATCATTTCCTCTGCGTTATTAACTTACTTCGAAGTAGCCCCTCACAGGTAGCGTCTTCGCGTTGACGTGGTTTGCAACAGAGCGTTACATACATTGCTGTCTATCATGGCAAAAATGTAATCGTGACTGACTTCCGCATGTTTGTGTTGGCTCAGAGCATTACTTGTCTTGATGTCTCGTATTTCCTCATCAACTCTTCTTCTCTGCAATCGATACTTCCGTAGATACTTCAGAGACCTGCAGTATCTTGTGGATGAAGTACATGGATTTTGCCATATGATTTATGGGTTTTGCCGTATTGTTCCTCACCACAAACCAGGTTAAGTTCTTAAACTACGTATGGTGTAAACTCCCTGAAGTCTTTGGTTTTTCTGTCAATTTGTGTGCTGTCAACTAGCTTCAATTAAATTTTCCAGTCGACCACGTTTATATCATGTTCACTGACGAAATGAAATTGAAGACTCGGACCATTCATTACATTTATCAAGTGTTTATTTTATTCTGCACGCTTTCACCCAATGGTACTTATATTGAGCCTTTAAATGTAACAATTTGTGTTTAAGGCCATTGCGGTTTTCTGGCGTGAACTTGGAACGTCACGCTATATCTAGGAGTTATCTCCTCGTGAAATAAACAGTTTTCGAATATACCTGCAATGCACACATATCTAGATACAATACAAAATTATTTAATCTTATTTCGTTTTCATATCGTTTCCAAAAGTCATCATAGTGAAGGAAGTACAGAAAAGTAGGAGGAATAAACAAGTGATCAGTATTATGGAACGACTGTGGGACACAGAAAAACAAGGATTAATGATCGAGCTCGTTGTTACGTTTTCAACTAGATCGCATGTAAATGTTATATTTGCGTGTGCTTTATTTGCAGGCTTATAGTATTTCTCATGAGCGTCTCAAAAGGGTTTTTTTTTTTTTTTTTTTTTCCCCCCCGTATTGTTACAACAGCATTACATACCTGACGTAGACATGTCCACCGCTAAAGCTTTGCTTCTTCATGCGTACACCGGCTAGGAAACTCCACAAGCAGACGTTGCATCTCAACTGCTGACATGTCGGGTAGGCCTATATAACAACAGACTCACACAGGAACTGAGGGCTCTGCCAGGCAGTCGGAAAGCCCGAACAACGCGACATGATGCGACAGGTTGGTTCAGATCCCCCTCCTCGCAAAATCGTGAACTATTCTGACCCTGACACATTTTCGTTTTTCCGTGTTCTGCCAGGTTTTGTTGCTATTTGCCCCAGTCCACTCCACTAGACAGGCCTTAGATCCTGCATCTCCCGGGACCAACACAGTTTTTCCGTTGTAATAGTTGCCTATACGCTTACAAACAGGGGCTGCGCAACACAGTAATTTCCGTGCAATCTGGCACTGAACGTCTGTTTTTTTTTTTTTTTTCCGGATACGTCGGTACTTAGTGTATCGTATTTATGAACAAGTAATTTAACTGATAGCATTAAGACTGACGCCGCAGACATGGCAAAATATATTTGATACTTATTGACATTTTCCAGCAAACAGGACCTTACAAACTTAAATTTTCTGTTTGCAAACTCATGTGGTTGTGCATGTGAAGACGTCATACTTACGTAGCGAGGACGCTGGGTCAATGATAATATCCTTCTCATCCTCCCGCATGTTTCAATTTATGATCTGAGTTTCAGTAACTGTAGCTGATAGTAGTACACTCAACAATGGATGTCTAGTTGTATTTAGTCTTTCTGTGCGACCTAATATGCAAACTATACATTTATTTTAATTTCCGCACAAACTTTTTGGATGCAGATATACGTAGCATCATACAATGCATTTTACTTTGTAGATTTTTAAATAATTATTATGTAGGTGCTAATGGAAATTCGCTTCATATCAAACGAAAAGTAGGACGTAAACCTTGAGCGATAAGCAACGTGAATCACCAAATATCAACAAGACTAAACTAAATTAAACTTTTCATTCTTGGGTTTCCTTGTAAAACAGGGAACGTCAATTACTCCAGTGTGTTTTAACCACTGTGAGATGTCATGATTGATCTTAATTAGTCAACTAATCCCGGTATAAATAGGTTGCTTTCCGGGTGCTTAAGAAAGGGCGGAAACAAGCCAGGTATAGTGCCGACACTGAGAGAGAAATCACCCAAAGAAGTATTTCAATAATATTTCTGTTGTTTTTTTTTTTTTTTTTTCACGGTGTTAAATTCACCCAACTTGCTAGAAAGTTTTACGATTGTTTACATTTCTGGTTGTTGCAATACAAATATATCTGAAGTTATTGTGTGGAATACCCATCATCAGTGCCGTAAACTGTTTATATATATATATATAATGTTTTGCTTGTGTGTCTCTATATAAAATCATAAAATCTCTGACAGAACGGGACTGTTCTTCTGTTTATATTACTTGGCAAATTTATCAGCACTTATATAAAGCAATTCCAACGGTGATCCCTGTAATGTATAGCTATGGTTGGTACTGGTACAATAATTTGATTCCTACAAACATGTTATTCTCTCAGTTCAGCTGCTAAAATTCCATGTTGTCGTCCAGCGCGATACGTTCAACAAGGTTAGTCTACTCTCGCACTGTTAAATGTTTCCTTATACCTGCGGAAATCTTTACGGAAATATACAGTTAACATTCGGAAAAGCGACTCGCAATGGAAAGCAGGGCGGGCCGCCGTCAACGCAAAATACGAAAAGTCTCGTCTCACCTTTACCTTGCAAGTTTTGTGAACGAACAACGCAGATGATGCAATAAAACTGTCAAAAGAAAGCACAAGAAATAATTTCCACCGTAACCTCCGCTTCACGTGTGGCGTGACGCCTTTAACGAACTCAGCAGAATCTCAGATGAGCAGTGATACTCAAAGGAAAGGAGAAGCACTGGTTAAAGGCAGCCGACGTTATAGCGTGAATTAAAAAAAAAAAAAAACTCGCGTAAAGCTTGAGTCCCGAAGTAAAAGAATAACTAATGAAGGTCTTCAAAAAGCCATACATGACATGTAGTGGTTGATCAGCAACAACAACTAGAAGCCTCCTGCGCACAGAGGAGTGCGTGAGTGGAAAGATTTGGGCGACTCTTAAGGGTCTTATATACTGAAATGTTTTCTGTGAAGTCGTTGTTGCGCGTAAACGCGTATCTCGGTAAATAAAAGTTCTGGAAATATGACTTGTCAGAAAAGATAAAGAAAAAAACCGATTACAGTATATTTGGCCTTTTTTTTTTTTTTTTTTTTTTTTTTTCAGTGTATTCTTGTAGAAAAAAATTCGTGAAAATGCTCAAATATCGCATTTTAAAAACTTGCCTATACAGTTTCCTTAAGCGGCAAGTACAAATATACGGACGTAGTTTAATCTGTGGGCTTTCATCACGTGTAATAAAACCTCCATGTTACATATCTGATTTGCACAGTACAGCGTTATGACGCGACGGAAACACTGCACGCCTTGTGCGTAGGAGCGATGAGGCGCTAGGCGTGCGTGTAACTGTCGCTCGTATCGCTCCATCGCTTCTTGACCTTGGACGCGCAGCTACGTAGTCCCCTTAACATCAAGGTCTTGACAGCTATCGAGGGCGAAGCGAGGTAAGTACGGAGTGGCGTAGGGGATATCTGAAGAATTTTTTTTATCAGGCCTTTTGTGTAAAATGACGGACATTTTTCAGAATGCTCTTTATCCACGCAAGTGGTACTAACTCCCGCTCTCTTGGATTATGAGATTACTACATCAACCAGAAGTGCTAAAATTGTTTTGTTTTACGACTGATAAGGTAACAGACTAATAGGAGCGTATTTAATTATTATTTATCTTTTCTGGCAAGAAGTCGTATTCCCAAAAAATTAATTTACCGAAATATGCGTATTCGCCCAAGAAACGATATCACAGTAAATGTTTCAGTGCATATTTCTCTTAAAGGTTGGAATCACGTTTCGGTATTATGTAATAAAACATTCATACATTAACTTACGAAAGAGAGGACGTAGGAAATATTTCATGGGTGGTGAATGGCGCACCGGTTGTTTGGCGCGCATGAGAGAATATCTCTCACGGCCTTATTCCTCGTGTTTTCAAGTGTTCCCCCCCCCCCCCCTTTA